>JAGDQO010000901.1:0-523850 GCA_018342035.1 Solanum appendiculatum
ACTGCACTGTATCAGGTTTCTAAAATGGTCATCACCTTTTACATAAAACTCAGATTGATGCTAAATTGGTGGCGTTGGAAAGACGATTCCAATACCTTTAATTTTATTGGTTATGGGCCATGTAGCTCTTTATATACTAAGAGATATGGTTATTTGAAGTTGACCCAAGTAGAATCTTATATCGAAACTTAATTGGTAAGGAAGCTTTCAACTCAACTTTGTGTTAGGGGATTTTTGTGACCTTAATATATATCCAAATCTTCTTCCATACTAAAGAATTGACCTTAGAATCCAAGAATAATTAAGAATCACTCAGTACAACCTTATACGAATTTCAAGAATGGTTTGAGTCTTAATTTAAAAGTTTTCAGGGTGTTACAATATCTCCACCTTAGGATCATTCATCCTTGAATGATGGTAAAACTTAGCATGGAAGGGAAAGGATTTGCTCTTTATATCTTTTCAACTTCTGAACTTTTCAACTAACATAGGCGGAACTGATTCATAACTTAGCATGGAAGGGAAAGGAGTTGCTCTTCCTATCTTTTCAACTTCTGAACTTTTCTACTAACATAGGCGAAACTGATTCATACTAAGAGTTTTGAAACTGGACTCGACCATGCTTGGCACGAAGCTCACATAAGATTTCAAGGTTACAGGACATGACATGAAACAAGGATATCTAGGCACGAAGTAAGAATAGGAATACTATGACTTGAGTGATATGACTGATAGCTTTCGAGCTTAGCAACTTTTCTCAACTATGGTCTTCTTCTCGAATACTACACTTCATTAACTGAAACTTATAGCTCCCACCAAAGTCTAATTCTAACTGCATACTCTTACCATGTTCAAACCTAACTCGTAGTCACAAGGTACTACCCATAAGATGATCATACTTGTACAAATCTGACCCGCGGGATTCGTGTTCTATACCTTCGTAGAGACTCTCATTTAGAGGATGCTACTTCTTCTTACCTCTCTACCACCCTTACCTGAAGCTCTTAACAAGAGTCACTAGCAACATAATGTAATTAATCACATACCTACAAACACAACAACATTCAAGCCTATCTTCTCATCACTTTATGGCCACTTGTAGTCAACATCACCTAAGAATTCTCATATCTACCTTAACATCTCTACATCCGCATTTGCATTAACTCCTACCAAAGGGGCACACCAATATACTCTTACCTATCTATTGCACATAACAAGATCCCATCTCGCGCTTCCTCCATATCTATAACCTTAAATGGAATAAGCATACCACAACTATCACAATAAGGAACACCCACTCTCTCCCATCTGCCATAACTTATCTACTATCATCAACATCACTATCAAGACTAAAAAGAAAGGATCACTGGAAGGGCTTAAAGCGAAAGATCATAAGCACGATTCATTCAAGAAATCTGATCTGAGAACATTCATAACGTAATATGATCTCACTAGCCTTTTAAGGCCTATCATGAGTTTATGGAACTGGGCATACTGTGAAACGTGAGTGTATATATCATGTCTCATATAACACAGGGCTGGAAGTTCTTAGATTCAAGGAATAAGATCGGGATCGCTGAAGGAAGTTACCACTGAAGTATAAGGAATGTAAGAGATGGAAAAACACTGATGTCTCATCCTGGTCAACTCATCACTTCTTAAAACTCAAGACCCACTTTGGTTCATTACCTCATCATCTCCCCCTTAGCTCGAAGGTCACTACCCTAAGCCTGCGGACTGATTCTATACACTAAGTTATAAGCACACTGCTCCACACGACCAGGGTATCACTAAACACAAGAACACTTAAAATCTCCAGTTATACTATACTCGAAGATACAAAGCCGCTACTAGGGCTTCCTTCTGAGATACTTCTCTTAACTTCCTTCTATCTTTATAGGCATCTTTCTATACTTTATGCTCTTATTGGCGTACACAGTCGCTTTCTCTAACTCTTATGATCTAACATCTTCTTTTTACTCTACTAACACTCATCTTCTAAGTTCACATATTCCTAACTTAGTTGAAGGAAATTTGAACTATAACGGGAGACTTATCATCATCTATATATAACCCCTTCGACCCAATTCTTATGGATACCATAAAAAAACCTACATTCAACCTTCTCCACATTGACAGTTAAAGGATACTAACTAGTCACCCATAGCAAATCATAAAATTAGAGCCTCATACAACTTTAAATTATCTCGGATACACATCTTAAGCCTCTTCTTACCTAATGACTTAGCCTCAATTCACTATTTTCATCTATGAGTCACATACCCCACATTTGTAACATCACACTTCTCGCAAGTTAATATATTAATCTCTCGCATACGCTATGCCAAGCCTACTAGAGCAAATTCCAAAATAATACCACACTTGTACCACTCACATTTATTGCAAGCTAACACCTTAATTCCTCACCTACTTTATGTCAAACCTACTAGATCAAATCTTAAAACTAACACCATCGCACTCGTAATGCTATCCCCTTTTTCTTCACAACACTCATCTCAAATCCAAGCTTAGGGTCTTGTACTAACACGTATATCACATATTTCTCGCATACTATACTAACTTACAACTACTAGATGAAATTAAGAAACACTCGTCTGCCAAGACCTCATGACAAGTAATCGATCTTCGTCTCACAACTTGTCTAAGTATAATCTATCATCACATTCCCTTTCACAACCTAAGTACTATTTACCCACCCATTATACCTCTTTGCCTAATCAAGCTCATAACCCTATGAATATCTTGGGCTCTCCTTTCAAAACCATAAGCCTAGCTTAGATCTATCAACTCATAACTACTCCTCCCTTCTATCCACCACCTACAACTGGTCTTTACTTACACACTGACACATCAACAGAAACTCCTTGCTAGGTTCAAGTATACTCTAACTCATTCTAACCAACAACTCTTCCTCTGCCTTCTATCATGAAAGTAGACGATATTTATTACATCTTTAGTCAAAGTCAAAGGAACTTGACTTCTAACCATATTACTTATCTTATGGATACATAACTCTAGTTACATACCTCGATCAACCACCATTCTCACTATTTGGTTTCTACTCCTCTAATTCCCACTTTCTAGCTCTGGGATCATCCTACTAATTATAGCTCACAATGCCTCAAATCATATTCCATTGGATGGTGACACTAATCATTTAGAGACATAACCTCCCTCTCAAGGATAACATCTGAAGCAAGGATTTAGAGAAGAGAGTATGGGAATATATCTTGCTCTGGCTCAACGCACTATTCATATGAATGAGGGTGCATTCTTTCAAATCAATAGACTTATGCACACTAATCGGCTCCTTGCAAACCTTGTGCAATCTCTTTAATTTCAAAAACTTTATTGGAGAGTAACTCATTAATAGGGATCTGAGCTTTACTGTTCCAACCACCTTGAGTATGATGGGCAGTAGAACGAATTTGAGCAACATACGAATCTGGATAAGTTTTTTAGGGGACAACTCTATTGCACGATGTAGGATTTGAAAAAAAGGAAACTTTTCGTAAATGTCCATAGTCCCTCATTTATAGAAATGGGGCCCTCAAAACCATAAATAATATCTTACTGCCACGGCTTCATAGACATCCTGGGACACTTGAACTATGTGCTCTGATACCAAGTTTGTCAAGCCCCGAGAGGGTACCCTAGGCGTGGCCGGCACTCGGAGACCATTCTTGGTCCCAAGCAAACCACTTGGTCTGATCACTAATTCAATCACACAGTGGAAGACTTAGATAAATTAAAGAAGACACTCGAGTTGGCTAACAATCAACAACTTCATAAACTGATAATTTAAACACTCAGTTCAAATCAACTCAACATCATAATTCAATAATGAAATTGTAGTTAAAAAAAAGACTCTGAAAGAATCATTCTAACTCAACTATGACTCTGTCTATGAAGCCTCTAACTGACTCGTAAGAAGGTGCTGAGACAAACCCATGGCTACCTCGAAATACTAAAAGTAAAGACTTAGGAGCACCTCCGAATGCAAAGAGGTCTCACCAAAACGCTGGGTGGAATCTGACCTTCAACGGTACGCCTGTTCAGGATCTCTATCACCTGTGTCTGCATCATAAAATGATGCAGGCCAAATGTCATCAGTACATGGAATGTACGAGTATGTAAAAAAGCTAAAAAGGAACTTACTCAAAGATACTCAACTCAACTTAACTCAAATGACTCAACTCACCAAGGCAAACAATATATGTAAAACAATGCTTTACAAGATATGGATATGTAAATGCAACGCAGTATATAAAATATAATATTTTAATCTTGGGGAGTTTCTCTAACCGACAACCATCACTTATGAGCTAGTGATGATACAACAGTTTGCACTACCGTTTTCGCAGTCGTCCAATGCCTTGCCAGAGTAAGGGAAGATCAACCTCGTTGAATCCACAATCAATCAAAGTCCTCTTTTTGGGACTAGAGAAGCATAACCTCTATCCTACGCAGGCTACGTAGTTTATGGGGTTTGAGTTGTTATTTACTATTACCCAAATCGGTACTCAATACTACTCCCAAAAGATTCACTGTGCTAATATGCTCAATCAGATCAATTTACTTGAATCATTTCATCTAGTCTTGTTGGACTATCATCAAACTCAATCTCATCTCAATCATCAATTCTTTCATTTACAACATGCTTTCAAACTTATTCATATCTCCTCAAGACTCTATCTTAATAAATCATTTATACTCAAAATACTCATGTTCAAAATAATAAAAGTTTAAGAACCTTTCAGATTCAACTCAAACTCAACTCATTCTCATTCAAAAACGCTTTTAAGACTTACTCACATCTCATCAAACTCTTTTCTCGAAAACATCATTTATGCTCAATTTTATACTCATTAAGACTCTAAAAATCATGCATAGTGAATAATAATGCAAAACCTTCGAAAAACTCATTCTTAAAATAATGCATTATAATGGATGACTCAAGACTTTCAAAACTCAAATGAATGCACTCATGGACGCTCATGTTTCCTCAAAACCTTTCTCTTACTCATAGCATAAAAAAATACTCTTTATTCAATTAAAATAGTGCATTATAGGAAGTAATGTAGTAACTCAACTAGTGTACATGTGAAACTAGACATGAAGAACGATTCAGGAATAAGACTCGTATGGATAAACATAATCCCAATAAATAAACATGGAACTCAATGATGGAAATCATAACTCATTCGAAAACTCAATAGATTTAGGGTTAGAACTCAACTTGACTCTCTAATGATGTAATTGAGATGTAGGGCGCGTGAACGAACTTAGTCAAACGCTATGAATAGCCTTACATACCTGTAAGAACAAAGTTCTTGAAGAATCTTGAAGAAGAACTTGATTAGAAGCCTTGAAACCCTAGCTTTAAGTAGATCAATCAAGAAAACCTTTCTTGAGATTCTTGAATTAGTTTCTTGAAAGCTCTATGGCCAAGAATTAGGATTCTCATTAATGATTCATAATTGTATAAAGGAATTTGAGTTGGAAAGAATGAAACTATTGGAGAAAAACTTACTTTGAAGAAGAATCTTGAAAAAGATTGAAAGAATCTTAAATGGAAGTCTTTTGCTTTGATTTTGTTCTTAGGGTTTTGCCTTAGGGTCTGAGAGAGAAGAGAATAGGAAATTAAATGGTGGAAATCTGATTATTTTGGGGCTTTAATTAGTCAAGAAATTTATTTAGGGTTTTCATAGAGGTAGAAAGACAAAAAAACCCTTTTTAATGTTTTCCCGTCGGCAAATTCGTCACTTCACTGTATCAGGTTACTAAAATGGTCATAACTTTTAACTCAAAACTCCAATTGACGCAAAATAGGTGGCGTTGGAAAGAGGATTCCAATACCTTTAATTTGATAGGTAATGCGCCATGTAGCTCTTTATATTTTAAGAGATATGGACATTTGAACTTGACTCACGTAGAATCTTATATCAAAACTTAATTAGTAAGGAAGCTTTCAACTCAACTTTGAGTTAGGAGATTTTTGTGACCTTAATTCATACCCAAATCTATTTTCATTCTAAAGAATTGACCTTAGAATCCAACAACAATTAAGAATCACTCGGTACAACCTTATACGAATTTCAAGAATGGTTTGAGTCTTAACTTAGAAATTTTCAGGGTGTTACACACACTAAAGAAATCATGTCAATGATACATCAGCTAATGCCCATATGCTTTGGCATTTAAAATTTACAATTTTCATTCTATAGTAATAAACTTTCCCTTTCTAACACCTGTACTCTTACCAATGTCCGTCACACCATTGGTATGGACCCCCATCTTTCACCTTTACCCATTGTCTATTCCATTTTTAATCTTTAATTAGGAAAATGTCATTCAACGAAGTCTGAAAGTCTTAACATACCTTAAATGACGAACACGTGTCACGAATCCTCAAGATTTTGCCTTTTCCTTTCGTAAAGCTTCTGAACGTTCCCAATCTATCAATTATGCAGTATTTGTAAGTAAACGAGTCCATAGACACCCATACTACTATATGCCTATCCTAAACTCACAAACTCACCCAAATATTCAATTAAGTTCCTAAATCTTGGTGCCAACTAAATATGCCAAGTCTCATATTCCTAAATTTTAAGTCTAGGGTTAAGTCTTCATTTACCAAAATATCATAAATCTAATGGTATTCATATAATATAATACACCTAATATTTAATTACCTATCTCAATATGTCAAAACGTAATTCATAATATGATAACCAAAAGTAAGAATCGAAATTGGAGGCAAATTACTTACTTCTATGTTGTCAAATGAAGTGCAACTAAAACCCCCCACAATGATTAACTTATACATCAATCCTAATGATTGAAGCAATCAGTGGATATCACAGAAAAATTTTCAATAACTAAAATCTTATATGCCTAAGTAAGTGAGGACGTTACTGCTTCCAAATAGCACATTTAACTCAATCAAATTCTCTCCCTTCTCCCTCACAGTCTCTAGCATAATAATAATAATATCATGACCTTTACCTATATACATAATACATGGATTGAAAACTTACCAGAGGTGGCTGGTCGTCGCTTTGGTTAAGTCGAAACCGTGTACTCCTCTTCGGAGGTTACCCCTATAATTATATTTACCTCAAAAATAGTAACTAACGTGAAATAGGGTATTAACTTAAATTATATTATAAATGGACTTGGCCCATTAATCATCAACTAAATAATTATTTAATAAATATCCATCAACTAAATAACAGTAGTTACCAAATAGTTCAAAATTTTCATTTAAAATTTTACGGGAAGAGTAAAAATAGTCCTAGTGCTCAAAATGACCTAACGGGTCATTACAGATGGCTAGTGACTTCTCGAAAGGGTTGTGACTCTTTTTAATGGGTTGTGACTTTTTCGCTGAGTTATGACATTTCCCAATGGTTGTGAGTTTTTTGAAGGATTGTGACTTATTTGATAAGGCACGATAAGCACCTTTTCTACTTTCATTTGTTGTCTATAAATAGAGGGGTTTTCTCACATTTTTAATCTATGAATTTTGTAGGTTTTCTATTCTTCTCCTTCTTAAAATAAGAAAGATTATGAGAATTGTTCAATTATGCAATTACAAAATTTTTTTGTGGGTAAATTAGATAGATCAACAAAAATTGATACAACAAGGAGAATGGAATAACTCAACTTCAAATTAGAAGACTATCTAGATAATTAATATGTACTCATTTTCATTGCCATAAATATATTTTTGCAGCAACTTCTACTTGACAAGAAGTTCAATGATTTTATGTTGCACAAACTACAACTAAGTGTTCAAGCTTTTAAAAGCCTCAAACTGTTATAATCCCCCCCTCCCCGCCCCCCGCCCCTCCAAACTTAAAACACCAAATTTAGTATATCGTTTATATTATATATTGTATTGTATTATACTATATCATATTATATTTATTTATATTATATTATGTCTTATTAAAAGCAGACACCTTTTCATATTCAAGGGTTGTGACATTTGTAAAGAGTTATAACTTTTCCAATTAGTTGTGACCTTTGCGAAGGGTTGTGACTTTTCTAAACGATTGTGACTTTTCCGAATAGTTGTGACTTTTGCGAAGAGTTGTGACTTTTCCAAAGGGTTGTGACTCTTCCAAAGAATTATGACTTTTTCCATGAGTTGTGACCTTTTTAAATGGTTGTGACTTTCCTAAAGGGTTGTAACTTTTTTTGATAAGGCACAATAAGCAATTTTTCGTACAGTACCATTTGTTGGCTATAAAAAGAGGGGTTTCCTCACATTTTTAAACTACAATTTTTTAAAGTTTTATATTATTCTTCTTCTTAAAACACCTAATTTAATATATCTTCTATATTTTATATTTATTTATTTATATTATGCTATATTAAAAGAAAACCTCTTCACATTGAATGCTTACGACTTTTCCAAAGAGTTGTGACTTTTTTGATGAGTTGTGACCTTTCTGGAGGGTTGTGACTTTTGTGAAGAATGGTGACTTTTATGATAAGGCACAATAAGCACATGCTCATACTACCCTTTCTTAACTTTAAATGGAGGAGTTTCCTCACACTTTTAAAGTATGATTTTTTTATGTTTTCTATTTTTCTCTGCTTAAAAACTCAAGTGTAATTTACAAACGTTGAGAATCTCAAAGTTCAATGAAATTTGAACACTTCCTAACATGAATGTTAAATTAATATAATACTCTATCTAAAAACTTCCGATTTAGTATATCTTCTATATTTTATATTAATATTTATTTATATTATATTATATTCAAAGTAAGAACTTCAACAATACAATAATAACTAAGTAATGCAATATAGGGGAGGGAGGAGAAAATATATTTAAGAGGTATAACTAAGAGATTTTAAGAGTGACTTTTTTTATTTTTTACATATTACAATTAATTTTAAAATGAGAAAAAATTCAAAAAAAATTCAAAAAAAAAAGATAAATTTGGAGGTCATAGAGAAGTGTCAGATCACCTTATCTATATCTAGCTTTATATTATAAATAGTTATAGATATTCTTCAGATGTTGATTTGACAACGTTTAGTAGTAATAAAAAGAAAGTTTACATCCACTATTCATAGGAACTTATACTTTATCATTCAATTTATAATTGTTTATTTAATTTTTTTAATTTAATAATATTGACATTATTTTTAAATATAGTGTAGTACATGGTTTGATATTCATGTGCAACACACGTGCATCAAAACTAGTCCTCTTAAAAGAGGTAACTGTTCTGAAATATCTCTAAACTCATTAACTCATTTAGAAATCAAAAAAATTGTTTTCTCAATGTAAAAAAGTGATATATTTGGGAATACTTAGTTCCCATATACCCTTACTCAAATCATATTTAAAACTCTTTCTCAAAAGTCATCTTTGCTTTCTCAGAAAATCAGTTTAAGATAAAAATGTTTGCTTTAAAAGATTTTCAAAAATTATAACTCAAAATAAGGTTCATGCTGAAATCTAGACATGAATAAATCAACTGAAGGATCTTAATAACAATATAGAAAACTCAATACTTAGAAATAAGAAAATCAGAACTCAACTATACTACTCATCTCAAGAATACTCAAAATCCAGGATAAATCCCTAGATTACTCTTTTACTGAATTTAGATAGATATAGGGTGTGAGGACGAACTCCGTCCATTACTATGATAGCCTTACATACCTGGAAGAACAAAATTCTTGAAGAAGTTTGAAGAAGAACTTGATTGGAAAACTTGAAACCCTAGCTTTTTTGTTCCTTGTAGTTTTTTGGTAGATGAAGAGTGGAGAAGAATCTTTGATTGAAACCATTGGACTCTTGAAGAGAATCTTGAAATTGGAGGGTTTAGATCTTGAGAAATTAGAGAAATCCTTTCTTAGGGTTCTTGATCTTTGGAAGAATGAGAATTGAGGATTTTGATAGTTGTTGTACATATAATGATGGTTTGTAATATGGACTTAGAGAATTTTATTGAGGGTAAAAGGTCAAGAATACTCTTCTAGGAGCTTAAGAGGACCATAAAAATCAAAGAAAGCGACCTTTTAATGAACTAATAGGCCAAATCAATGATTTGGAGGTCTCCTCACTGAAAATGGTCAGCGCATCACCCAATGGGACTTTAGGTCACCCAAATAGACAGCGCCTTAAGGTTTTCAGGACATTTCCGTGAGTTAATTTGGTGATTCGCCAACCCATTCGGCGGATCACCGATTGAGTAGGTGGTGAGTTCTCTGAATTTCCCAACCCGGGTATATTTTAGTAAAATGACCATAACTTTTTACTTCAAATTCAAGATAAGACAAACTTAATGGTGTTGGAAAGAAGACTCATAGAACTTTAATTTGATAGGTCATATGACACCTAATTCTTTATATGCTTAGAGATATAGTTGTTTGAAGTTGACCTTTATATGAACTCATGCGAGAACTTAGCCGATAGAAATGCTTTGAATTTGGCTTGGTGTTTGAGGTCCCTTATGACCATATATGAATTTAGATACCCTTGATACACTTGGTAAAGGACCTTAAAACACATGAGAAAGTTGGACATCATCTAGTTCAACCTTATATACTTACGATGAACGATTCAGATTTTAAGAGTAGAGTTGCGAGGTGTTATAGAATGATTCGGGTCTTAGCTTAGAAATTTTTGAGGTGTTAGGATCATTCATCCTCGAATGATGCCTAAACTGAGCATGGAAGGGAAAGGAGTTACTCTTACTATCTTTCTGAATTCAGAACTTGCCTACTAACATAGGTAGAACTGATCCATACTAAGAGTTTAGAACTCACTATAGCCCATAAGACTCGAACATTATGGATTTGAATATAGTCATGCTCTATTTGAAGTTATTAACATGAAATAAGGGTATCTGGGCTCGAAGTAAGAATAGGACTACTATGCCTTAATCAATATAACTGCTAGCTTTCAAGCCTAGAAACATCTCTAAAACATGCCCTCCTTTATGAATATCGTACATCATTAGCTGCAACTCATAGCTCCTACAAAGGTATATGACTACTCTTACTAAGGTCTAATACAAAGGTATATGACTACTCTTACTAAGGTCTAAGTCAAACTTCCTTCTCTTACTGTGTTCAAGCCTAACTCTAAATCACAAGGTGCTAAACATGAGATGGTTATATAATCCAAACCACAAGATTCAAATTTGTCTTCCTCTATAGGGGATCTCATCCCAAGAATACTACTCCTTACCACTGCATTCAACCAACCTCGAGTCCGAATCAAGAAACATTGAATGCATCATGCATTCATCCATATGTTATTAATACCACATTCAAGCCTAGTACTATAACCACTCCATGAACTTCTACTAACGAATCCTTCAAAGAATTCTTCCTCCTCTCGTCATCTCTACCAACTAAAATTTCACGCATTACTACCAGGAACTGACTAACTACTCTCATCTAACTATCACTCATAGTAAAACTTCATCTCATCGTTCCTCCACCTTTATAACCTTAGATGGAATAAGCACACCACCACTACCACAATAAGAACATCAACCTTCTTATTCTATCATCACTCAAATACTATTATCAATATCATTCTCATAACTAAAAAGGATCACTGAAAGAGCTTAGAGAGAATGATCATAAGCATGATTTATTCAAGAAATCTGATATAAGAATATGCATGACATAACATTATTTCATTAGCCATTAAGGGTAAATCATGAATTCGTGAGACTAAGCATACCAGGAGACACGAGTGCTTATATGAATATGTTCATATCAGGAGGTTGATATCCATAACTTTATGGAGTAAGATTGAGGTTTGTCACGACCCAAGCCTAGGGCCTAGATGTGACCGGCGAATGGGGAACCCGAAGGAACCCCAAACAAGCCTCATAGCATATCATTACACATCCTTGGTCGCGGAAGCAATTAAATGACCATAAGCGATAAGCATAATCAAGGGGGAAATCGGGACTAAGGGAGCAAGAAAAAAAAAGAAATGATACATAAATACCATAGATGAGTCAAGCTCCAGCAGAATACACAACTTGTCCAACACCACCTCTAAACATGAGTACTTAGCGGGGGCCAAGACAAACTACCGGGCTCACCCTCATAGTCAAAACATAACTAGAAAGGAAAAGTTTTATACATAGCAAAAGATCATGAGCAACGTCCCGAAATGGAGGACTCACCAATAACCACTATAGAAAATCGTACTAGCCACGCGGAGGAGGATGGTCAAGCGGTGCTCCGGTCCCTACATGGTGACATCATGTAGGCATAGAGTATGCGTTAGTACATTTGAATGTACTAAGTATATGGGATGCAATGCAATGCTACATTAGATGGACATCATAGAAAAATGCGTAATCATACCCAATAGATAGCATATTAATGAAATGATATGTATAATGATGCTTACATAAAAATCATATTTAGTGGGACGTAGTACATGTGTGGCGAGTGACCATCAATATAGTATTTCCAAGGCCTACCACCCCCTTGAGAGGCGAAAGAGGTACAAACCCCTCAATATGGTTACACGGGCCTACCACCCCCCGAGCTAGGGACCAAGGTACAAACCCCTCGATACGGTTATACGGGCCTACTACCCCCCCTACTAGGGAACCAAGGTACCAACCCCTCGATACGGGATTAACGGGCCTACTACCCCCCGTACTAGGCTTGGTCATCACAACACTCTATTTAGGGAAAATCATATACTGTGTCCATTTATCATCATTCATAATTACATTATAACCATCCGACTTCATAGGACGTACCTTGGACCTTCCCTTTCCTAAGAATTCTATAAATTGGGCATTTTATCAAACACAAGCGTGGCCAATTTGTTCAGTAAATGAAATCATGATTTCAAGAATTACTAGTCCAACCAATCCAAAATCCATATAAATCAGCCCACCAACAACATCGTCATATATATATCAACCTTCATAATTTGATCATGGAAGCATGTAAACCATAAACATCACATAATAATTCCATTTTATGATAATATGCAAAATGGACCATAATAGGGTGTGTAGTAGTAATTCCATAATTCAAGAATTCATAAATAATCATAAGGACCCATAAACTTAAAGTAGAAATAGAGGATAAATGGTTGGACTTGTGGAAAGGAAGGTTTCCACAATCAAACCCACATACCTCAACTTTGGAGAATCCTTGATGAAGATTGGAATGGAGAATCGAAGCTTGAGTTTGAGTCTTGAATCCGGAATTAGAGCTTGAGATGTTTGAATTTGGTTGAAGATCTTGGTGGAATTTTTGGAGAGGGCTTAGAGAGTGTTTTTGGAGTTAAGAAAAATGACTAAGTATGGACATATCCCCTTTTTATAAAAAAACGTCTCCACCCGCCTAAAAAAAAGCTCACTGGAAATTGCAAATCTGCACAGACAGGTTTTACGAAAATGGTCATAACTCCCTCATCCTAACTCGGACTAAGGTGAAACCAAGTGCGTTGGAAATCTAACTCAAAGAGCTTTAATTTGATAGTTTGCAGCCCTTCCAGTTCCTTGTGTGCTAAGAGATATGCCCCTTTAAAGTTGACCCTCCAAATCGCAAATTTTGCGATTTTTGAATTTTGATACGGTTGCTCTAAAATTCTGGTTAGACCCATTTCCACTCAATTTGACCCCACGAATAAGAATATGAAGTCGAATTTCCGAAATCATGCACGGATTTTGAGATATATGGAAATTACAATTATAGGTGTTTCCGAAGCACATTTTCGGGCATTTTTGGGGTCGTTTCAAGATCAATGGGTTAACGACTTTGCCCTTGGGAATTGAGCATAGATGTGAATCTGTCTGAAGTGTATGAGCATAGGTCATGAACATAATTTTGATATTAGAGGCTTTAACCGGATATTGTAATGACTGAACTTTGAGGAATACGCTAGATTATGACTGAATTGATATATCACCAAAACTCTTTCTGAACACATCACTATATGACTCTCCACACTTGGCTTGGTTTTTCATCTTATCATCTCCCCCTTAGGTCTGAAGCTGACACTTTAAAGCTATGGATCTATTCCATCATCTCTAAACTAGTCTATATTCAATTTACTCTAACACTCGGGAAATGCTACTCTCATTGCTACTAAACTCTCCACGTGCATGCACTAAGATTTTTTCTAAGTCTTCTTTCTGAGATGCTTCTATTATTCTCTTCCTGCTTCTATAGAAGCCTTTCTATAATCATTACCCACATTGGCTTATCAAGCCACTTAATCTAACTCTTAATAGTCCGACTTCTCCTTCTTGGCCCACTAACACCATCCTTCCAAGTTCATATAAACCTAATTGGAGGAAACTTGAACTATATTTAAGAGATTCATCATTGGCTATATATGATTCCTTCTACCAAACTCTTATGGGTAATAAATAATGCTTACATCAGCCCACTCCATACAGATAACTCAAATATACTATCTAGGCACACATAGAAAATCATAAACTTAATTAGAACCTCGTCTTACTACATACGATCTCGGGTACACCTCTTAATGCTCTTGAAATCTAATGACTTAGCCATACTTCATTGCTCTCATCTAAGGGTCATAATAACACACTTGGACCACTCACATTTATCGAAAAGTAACACCTTAATTCCTCACCTAATTTATGTCAAACCTACTAGATCATGTCTCAAAACTAACATCATCACCCTCATGTTGCCATTCTTTTTATCATGACACTCATCTCAAATTCAAGCTTAGTGTCTAGTACTAAACACAAATATCAATATAATTACTTACATACTATACTAACTTATTACCACTAGATAAAATTAAGAAACACTCACCCTCTAAGACCTCATGACATGTAGTTAAGCTTTATCTCCAGTCTACCTATTTATAGATTACTGTCACGTTCCCTTTCACAACTTAAGCCCTATTTACTATTCACTATATATCATTGCCTAATTAGTTCTATAACCCTCAGAATATCATGAGTTCTCCCTTCAAATTTATAAGCCTATCTTAGATCTAACACCTCATGAATACTCTGCTCTCCTATTCAACACCTATACTTGGTCTTCACTAGCACAATCGCACATCAACATAAACTCCCTTCTTGTTAAAGTATACTCCAACTTATCTTGACTAGTAACTACCTTCTACCATGAAATCCATACAAAATTATTATTCCTTAGCCGACACATAAAAGAAAACTCCTCATTAATGACTTACTAGGTACATAACTGCAACTACACACTTTACTCAATAACTATCTCCATTTCTTAGGTTACTACACCTCTTAATGCATACTTCTAACTCTGGGCACTTCTACTACTACTGCTTATAACATCGTAACTCATGCTATCTTTTCGGGTGAAAATACTATCCAAGCTCTAAACCATACTTCCCTCTTAAAGGGGATCACTTGAAACAAGGCTTAGAGAAGAGAGTTTGGTAGTACATCTCATTTTTAGCTCGAACACACGATTCATATAAATAAGAGTGCATTCTTTCAAATCTAAACACTTAAGCTCACTCATGGGCTTCTCTCAAACCCATCTGTAGTCTTATGACTTTCTGAAGACTTTTACTAAGAGTAACTCATCGATAAGGATTTAGGCTTTGATTTTCAAACACCTTGAGTATGAGGGGTAGTTGAATGGATTTAAGAAATGCACCAGTAAGAATAAGTTCCTTATGACAGTTCTAGTACACGATTTGGAGTATGAAAGAAGAGAAACTTTTCTTAAATGTCCGTGCTCCCTCATTTATAAAAATGGGGCCCTCACAACCATAAATAAGATCCTACTGACACGAATTCATAGACACCCTAGGACACTTAAACTCTGTGCTCTAATATTAAGTTTGTCACACCCCGAGCCTACACCCTGGATGAGGCTGACACTCAAGAACCATTGCTGATCTCCAAGAAAACCCTTGGCCTGACTGACTACTTAGTGGAAGACTAACTCAAGCAGATTTGAGCTTTAAAACAGAATTTAAATTCAAAAGTATCAAAACTTCTCAAACTCATACTATCTCAAAATTGTGTACTAAAAAATCTCTGAAAATACATTGAAAACAATAATAGTTTGTCAAAATAGTTCAAGGAAATGCTGGAAGAACTCAGCACTAACTATCTATGAAGCTTGTATAGTTCAACGTGGATGTTGGGACAAGACCCATGACACCTCAAAACTACTAAACTGAAAGACAAGAGTGGAGTCCTTCAGAATGCAAGGAAGGCTCACCAAAGCTAGCAAGAAGTGCAAAGTGATCTCAATGGAATGCCTATTGATGATCCTGAACACCTATATCTGTATCATAAAAAGATGCGGGTCGAATGTTATCAATACATTGAATGTATGAATATGTAATATAGCAGAGGAATATAAATAGATGAACTGAAGAAGCTGAAGCAATATACTCAACTAAATGTAAAGAAATAAAGGAGTGAAAGCATTTAAACTTTACAAATACTTACTCATCTGTGAACTCATCATATTAAGTGATATAATAAAAATACACTTTTAACTCTATTTGGGAGTTTTTCTAATTGGCAACCATCACTATGAGCAATGTGATGATAGAGCGTCTCATCCATGCTGCCAAAACTATTCTATACCTTGCCGGGATATAGAACATCTCAAATAAGTGGATCTACTAAAGCTCTGCTCGAAAGTAATAAGGAGTCGTCTAAAAAGTACGATCTTTTACCCATGTTGGTTGCATGGTTTATGAGAAACGTAAGTAGTCTTAACTCATCCCCATATCGGTGCTCAATACTACTCCCAATAAATATAGTCTCATGCTCAAATGTATAAAACATACTATTTCTCAATTTGAGGTAATTGCTCTTAAAAGAGGTAACTGCTCTGAAATATCTTTGAACTCATTAACTTATTTAGAAATCAAAATTTCTCTTTTCTCAATATAAAAAGTGATACATTTGGGAATACTTAATTCTCTTATACTCTTACTCAAATCATGTTTAAAACTCTTTCTTAAAACTCATCTTTACCTTCTCAGAAAATCAGTTTAAGACAAAAATGTTCGCTTTAAAAGATTCTCAAAAATTATAACTCAAAAAAAGGTTCATGATGAAATCTAGACATGAATAAATAAACTCAAGGATCTAAATGACAATATAGAAAACTCAATACTCAAAAACAAGAACTCAGAACTCAATGATACTACTCATCTCAATATTACTCAAAATCCAGGATAAAATCATAGATTACTCTTTTAGTGAATTTAGATAGATGCAGGGTGTGAGGAAGAACTTAGTCCAATACTATGATAGCCTTACATACCCGGAAGTACAAAGTTCTTGAAAAAGTTTGAAGAAGAACTTGATTGGAAGACTTGAAATCCTAACTTTTATCTTCCTTGCAATTTTCTTAGAGACGACTAGTGGAGAATAATCTTGGATTCAAACCTTAGGATTCTTGAAGAGAATCTTGAACTTGGAGCCTTTAGGGAAATTAGAGAAATCCTTTCTTAGATTTCTTGATGTTTGGAAGAATGAGAATTGAGGATTTTTAGAGTTTCTATACGTATAGTGATGGTATTAGGTTGTAATATGGACTTAGGAAAGTTGATTGAGGATAAAAGGTCAAGATTACCCTTCTAGGAACGTAAGAGGACCATAAAAATCAAGGAAAATGACCTTTTAATGAATCTCGTCGGCCAAATCGGCGATTTGGAGGTCTCCTCACTAAAAATGGTCAGCGGATCGCCCAATGGGACTTTAGATCACCCAAATAGACTATCTTAAGGTTTTCAAGACATTTTGTTGAGCTAATTCGGTGATTTTCCAATCCATTCGGCGGATCACGGATTGAGCAGGTGAGTTCACCCTATTTCCCAGCCCGGGTATGTTTCAGTAAAATGACCATAATTGTTTACTTCAAACTTGAAATAAGGTAAACTTGGTGGTGTTAGAAAGAAGACTCATAGATCTTAAATTTTATAGGTCATAAGACACCTAATTCATTATATTCTTAGAGATATGGTCGTTTAAAGTTGACCTTTATATGAGCTCATGCGAGAACTTAGCCGATAGAAATACTTTGAACTTTACTTGGTGTTTGAGGTCGCTTGTGATACTAGATCACTTTAGATACCCTTGATACACTTTGTAAAGAAACTCAAAACATGTGAGCAATTAGGACATCACCCAGTTCAAGCTCATACACTTACGACGAATAATTCAGATTTTAAGAGTAGAGTTGCGAGGTGTTATAGAATGATTCAGATTTTAAGAGTATAGTTGCAAGGTGTTATAGAATGATTCGGGTTTTAGCTTGGAAACTTTTGAGATGTTACAGATTACTAGCTACTAAATTTAAGGATTAAAGAATTGTTGAAAAATTTCCTGTTACAGTGCTCGTAAGATATGAAGCATGTATAACTACCTTAGAAAACATACAAGATCTGTCCAAAATTAGCTTGACAGAATTGTTAAATTCTTTGCTGGCACAGGAACAAAGGAGTCTTATAAGACAAGATGGTATGGTTGAAGGAGCATTAGTATCCAACCACAAAACTCAAAGCAAGGGTAAATTATGGAAAAATTACCCACCTCGTCAGCACTGTGGCAAAAATGGACATCCTTCATATAAATATTGGAAGACACCAAATGCATAGTGCAAGATCTGAAAATAACTTGGTCATGAAGCTGTGATTTGCAAAAGCAAATTTCAAAAAGATGAAACAGTTGCCCAAATCACCATTGGAGAAGAAGACCACTTATTTGTGGCAACTTGTTTTTCAACCAAAATATCTGATTTTTGTATGATTGATAGGAGTTATACAAATCCCATGACATATGTAAGAAATCATTTTAAAGAGTTCATTCCTATTAAAAATAAGAAAATCATAATTGGGAATGGTGATTGTATTCCTGTAAAAGGAAAAGGGTCTGTTGCAATTAAAATAAATTCAGGTAGAAAAACAATTTCATATGTTCATTATGTGCCTGATATTGATAAAAGTTTATTTTGTGTTGGTCAGTTAATAGAAAAAGGATTTAAATTATTATTTGAGGAAAAATACTGTCGAATCTTTGATTCAACTAAGCAAGAGATTTTACAAGTTGAAATGAGAGGTAAAAGATTCTCATTAAATCCAACTGAAAATGTACACAAGTCTTGCAAGACAAAATATGAATTGGCAGATTTATTCATGAGGTCAATTTCAGATGAGATAAAATCTACAATTCTTGATCCAAGGAGGAGTGTTGAAAATATGTCTCATGATACTGTAGAAATAAAATAGATAGCTACGTTTTCTCTAAAAGATTTCTTTTACAGAAATTCACTTTATGAGTAGCTAACTTTTAGGGTTCTTAAATTATGTTATTAGAGTTCTACGTGACTTGAATTTAGGAGTTAGTTCTTTTTGTTTGTTATTTGAATTTTACTGATAAGTTTAGTTACATATTTTGTATATTTTTAGTTAGAAATTATATCTATAAATGTATATCTCTGAATTATTAATAAAATAATTCCCTTTGACAATACTCCATTATTTTTTCTCTCAAAGTCTTTTTCTGTTATTTTTCTAATTATTTTAATTGAAAAACCAACAAGAACTACAAATGAGGAAGGAAACAGGATAGGCTGTCAGCTAGCTACTAAATTATTTGCTGGTTCAAATCGTTGACAGCATGATTACCCTACAACAAATAGGAAGAAAAACGTACAACTTGCAAGCATAGAGCAAATTGTCAATGTTAAGAATCAAGGCAACTCACAAGTCAATTTTGACCAACCCTAAATTGACTGTATAAGGAGGCATAAATTAGTTGATAGAAGCAAAAATATAAAATTGAAGTTAAAAAACAAAATTCAAAAGCAACTTTACCAATAACCCTTACTTCCAAATTGTAAGTCAGTTGATAGAAGCAAAAATATAAAATCGAAGTTAAAAACAAAATTCAAGCGCAACTTTACCATAGTCCTTATTCAAAATCGATTATTTTAATCCTGAAACTGTGCTAAGACGTTTGTAACACCCAAAAATTTCTAAGTTAAGACCCAAATCATTCTTAAATTTTGTATAAGGTCGTACCAAGTGATTCTTAATTGTTCTTAGATTTTATGGTCAATTCATTAGTGTGGAATGATTTTGGATATCAATTAAGGTCACTAGAATCCCCTAGCACAAAGTTGAGTTGAAAGCTTCCCTACCGAGTGAGTTTTGACATAAGATTCTACTTAGGTAAACTTCAAACAATCATATCTTTCAGCCTATAATCAGTTAGGTCATCCATGAACTATCAAATTTAAGGTCTTTGAGTCCTCTTTCCAACGCCACCAAGTTTGCTAAATTTCGAGCTCGGAGTAAAATATTATGCCTGTTTGAGTGAAGCCTCTCTATTTAAGGCACTTCATTCGTTTTAGGAAAGGGTATTTTGATATTTTCCTTTTTCCCACTAGGCTTAGCACATTTTTCCGGACCCAATTAAGGGTCTAATCAGATTCTAAGTCACCTATTCATGTTCCTAAACACTTAGGATTTTAGAGCGAGGTTTCAAGAAGAGAAAATAGGCTAAGTTCAAGCGTTCTTCAAAAATTGTGGTTTTCGCCAAGAACATCATTCTTTACAGGTATGTGAGGCTTCCCATAGTGATGGAATTGTTCATCCTTACGCAAATCATGTAATTCTTTCATTAATTTGCTCATATAATTGTTTATGTACGTATTCTTGAAGAGCTCTTGAGTTTTAAGCTTCATTCTTTAACAATGGAGGTTTTGAGTTCTTGAGGTAAGAGTTTTGCGAATGAGTGGTGTTTATTGATAGAATTTGAGTGGGATTTTGATAATTTCATATTGGGTTTGTGAATCAAAGAGAGTTTTGAAGAAACCAATTGATTCTAGATGAATTAGGACCTAAAATTGAGCAAGAAAATTCATTGGATTTCTGGGTAGGGGGCTGGCGTGGCACGCCACCATAGCGCCAGAAGTACTACTCAGTAGTTTGGGGCCTGGCGTGACACACCAACAGTGCACCCCAAACTCTGGTCAATAGCTTAGGGCCTAGCGCCCCACTCCAGCAGTACGCCAGGGGTCGTCTAACCTTTTTCCTTCCGTGTTTTATTCCGAACGTGTTCCTTTGAGTCGTGACTATGTTCTCTTCTTTGTATTAGCTCCTAAAGGATTCATTAATCCTTGAGAGAGTCTACATGTCCCACTCACATGTCTTCATTTACATTCTAAATTAATGTAAGAAAAGAGGAAAGTTTAAAGGTTCTATTTCATATAAACTTAAGAGCTTCAAATGTTATTTATATATACATATATATGTTCCTATGTTGATTATTTGGTTTGAAAGATAGGTTCATAAGTTCATGTTTCAAGGATGCAAGTATGTCTAAAGTTTTGAAAAATACATCAGTAAAGTAAAAAGTCCCTTCTTTGTAAAGGGTGTATTGAGCATAAAGTTATATCGATTATTTTGGGAGTAGTCTCCAGCACCGAATTGGGTTAGAGTCTTTTATGACTAGGAAGTCCCATAAAACTACGTAGCCAACGTAGGATAGGATAGCATTGCTTCTTCATGCGACTCCTCACTGCCTCTGAGAAGGCCTATTAGATGGATCCATAGTCACAATATCATCCTATGCCCCCAGCAAGGTATAGGATGGCCCTTGCAATGTGGGCGAAACGTTGTATCATTGCTAGGTTCATAGTAATGGTTGTCAATTAGAGAAACTCCCCACAAGTAAAGTATGTTATTTTTCATATTGCTTTTGTTGCATATCTTATTGTAAAGCGTAAAGAGTTTTCATGTCTTATCCATGTATTGATATACTGTTTAGTTGCTCTTAGTCATTCATGTTGCTTTCATTGCATACCTTATTGTCAAGCTTAAATGGTTTTCACTTTATATTCAGGTATTTATCAAGTTATGTTGTTTTCAGTCATCCTAGTCAGTTAATTGCTTACTCTAGCCCTATCACTTACCAGTATATTCAATGTACTGACGTCATTCGACCTGCATCTTATTATGATGCAGATACAGGTACTCAGGATTATCAACAGGCATTTCGTTGGGATCACTATTCATTCGCAGACAGTATTTGGTGAGGCCCCCTTACTTCCGTGAGACTCCATTTTCATTCAACTTAGTATTATTAGAGGTGTCGTTGGTCTTAACCCGACATTTATCTTACATTGTTAGAGGCTTCATAGATAGACAGATTTGGAGGTTTCCCTTTTCTTTCTCAGGATAGTAAGTTAACTTATGACTTATGTCAAGTATTTGCCAGACAGTATTTTAAGACTTTCATGTATGTCTAAATGTTCATCTATTTTAAGCTTCCACCTATTCTTTAGAATCATGTAAGTCATGTAGCCAGGCCAAGGGTTCGCTTGGGGATCAGAAATGGTTCCTGAGTGCCAGCCACGCCCAGGGTGTAGGCTCGGGGCATGACAAACTTGTTATCAGAGCACAGAGTTCAAGTATCCTAGGGTGTCTACAAAGCCGTGCCAGTAGAATCTTATTTATGGTTGTGAGGGCCCTACTTCTATAAATGAGGGACTACAAACATTTAAGAAAAATTTTCCTTCTTTCATACTCTAAATCGTGTAATAGAACTGTGTCATAAGGAACTTATTCATACTTATGCGTTTCTCAAATCCATTCGACTACCCCTCATACTCAAGGTAGTTGAAAAGCAAAGTCCAGATCCTTCTCAATGAGTTACTCTAAGCAAAAGTCTTCAGAAAATCATGAGACTACAGAGGGGTTGGAGAGAAGCCTGTGAGTGAGTTGAAGTGTTGGGATTTGAAAGAATGCACTCTTATTCATATGAATCGTGCGTTTGAGGTAAAAGCAAAATGTACTCCCAGACTCTCTTCTCTAAACCTTGTTTCAGTTGAGACCCTTATGAGGAAGTATGTTTTAGAGCTTGGGTAGTATTTTCACCTGAAAAGATAGTATGAGTTACGATGTTATGAGCCAGTAGTAGTAAAAGTGCCCAGTAAGTTATTAATGAGGAGTTTTTCCTTATGGGTAGACTATGAAGTGATGAGTTGGTGTAGACTTCATAATAGAAGGTAGAGTACGAGTTACTAAACCAGAGAGAAGTTTATATGAGGTATTAATGCATTAGTATCGACCAAGTATAAGTGTTGAATAGAATATCCGAGTATTCGTGATGCGATCGATTTAAGCTAGGCCTATGATTTTTTAAAAGGAGAGTCCCATGTTATTCAAAGAGTTATAGAACTAATTAGGCAATGATGTATATTAATGAGTAAGTAGTACTTAAGTTGTGAAATGGAAATGTGGTAGTAATATGTAAATAAGTAGACTGAAAGATAAAGATTGACTACTTGTCATGAGATCTTAGTGGGTGAGTATTTCTTAAGTTTATCTAGTAGTTGTAAGTTACTATAGTAGGCGAGCAATTATATTGATATATGTGTTTAGTAATAGACACTAAGCTTAAATTTGAGATGAGTATCGTGATAAAAGGATGACAATATGAGGGTGATGATTTTAGTTTTGAGATCTGATCTAGTAGGATTGACCTGAAGTAGGTGAGGAATTAAGGTGTTACTTCGCAATAAAAGTGTGTGACACAAGTGTGGGATTTTGACTTCTAGATGAGAGCAATACGGTGCAGCTAAGTCATTAGAGTAACAAGAGCATTAAGAGGTGTACCCGAGATCGTGTGTAGTCAGACGAGGCTCCAATTAAGTTTATGATTTTCTATGTGTGCCTAGATAGTATATTTGAATTATCAATGTGGAGTAGGCTGATGTAAGCATTATTTATTACCCTTAAGAGTTGGTTGGAGAGATCATAGATAACCAATGATGAGCCTCTTAAATATAGTTCAAGCTTTTTCTAGTTGGGTAGATATGAACTTAGAAAGGCGGTATTATCAGACTAAGAAGGAGAAGTAAGACTATTAAGAGTTAGACTTAGCGACTCTATAGGATAATGAGAAGAGGTTAAGAGAAGCATCTCAGAAAGTGGTCTTAGAAGGAATCTTAGTACCTGCACATGGAGGGTTCAAAAGCCATGAGATAAGCCTTTCCTAAGTGTTAGAGTAAAGTGAATGTAAATCAGTTTAGAGATGGTGGAATAGATCGATAGCCTTAGAGTATCAGCTTCAGACCTACGGGGGAGATGATAAGATGAGAAATCAAGTCAAGTGTTGAGGATCAGATAGAATGTGTTCAAAACGAGTTAAAGTGATATATCGATCCATTCATACTCTATCGTATTCCTCAAAGTTCAGTCGTTACATCATCTTATTGATGTTTCTAATATTATAATTGTGTTCATGACCTATGATCATACACTTCAGAAAGATTCACATACATGCTCAGTTCCCAGAATGAGGGGCAAAGACTTTAGCCCATTGATCTCAATCTTACTCCATAAATTATGGATATCAGCCTCATGATACGAACCTATTCATATAAGCACTCGTGTCTCATAGTATGCTCAGTCTTGCGAATTCATGATTTACTCTCAATGACTAGCAACATAATGTTATGTCATACATATTCTTATATCAGATTTCTCGAATGAATTGTGCTTATGATCTTTCACCCTAAAGCTCTTTTAGTGATCCTTTTCAGTTTTGATAGTGATGCGGATTGTAGTAGTTGAGTAGTGATAGAAGGAGAAGGTTGATGTTTCTTATTGTGGTAGTGGTGGTGTGCTTATTCCATCTAAGGTTATGAATGTGGAGGAAGAAGAGGATGAGGTTTTACTATGAGCAATAGTTAAGTGAGAGCAATTAGTCGGTTCCTAGTAGTAATGCGTGAAATTTTAGTTGGTAGAGATGATGAAAGAATGAGAAATTCTTAGAAGGATTGGTTAGTAGGAGTCCATGGAGTGGTTATAGTACTAGTCTTGAATGTGGTGTTGTTAACATGGGGACAAATGCATGATACATTAGGTGTTTCTTGATATGGGCTCAAAGTTGGTTTAATGTGGTTATAAGGAGAAGTATTCTTGGGATGAGATTCCCTATAAAGGTATAGAACCTGAATCTTGTGGTTTAGATAAATATAACCATCTCATGTTTAGCACCTGGTGAATTAGATATTAGGCTTGAACACATTAAGAGCAATCGATTTGACTTAGACATTTGTAAGAGTAGTCATATACTCTAGTCGGAGCTATGAGTTGCAGTTGATAAAGTGTAGTAATAAAAAATGAGAGCATAGTTGAGAATTGTTGCTAAGCTTAAAAGCTACCAGTTACATCACTCAAGGCATAGTAGTCATATTCTTACTTTGTGCCCGGATACCTTGTTTCATGTCATGGCCTGTAATCTTGAAATCTTATGTGAGCTTTGTGCTAAGTGTGCTCGAGTATAGTTTCAAAACTCTCAGTATGAATCATTTCCGCCTATGTTAGAAGGCAAGTTCAGAAGTCAAGAGAAATAGTGATAGTAACTCATTTACCTTTCATGCTCAGTTTAACCATCATTTGAGGACGAATGATCCCAAGGGGGAGATATTGCAACACCCCAAAAATTTCAATGTTAAGACCCGAATCATTCATGAATTTCGTATAAGGTCATACTGAGTGTTTCTTAATTGTTCTTAGATTCTAAGGTCCATTCATTAGTGTGGAAATGATTTTGGATATCAATTAAGGTCACTAGAATACCCTAGCACAAAGCTGAGTTGAAAGCTTCCCTACCGAGTGAGTTTTGACCTAAGATTCTACTTAGGTCAACTTCAAACGATCATATCTCTCTGCACATAATGAGTAAGGTGGTCCGTAGGCTATCAAATCGAAGGTCTTTGAGTCCTCTTTCCAACTCCGCCAAGTTTTTTTAATTTTTAGCTCGAAGTAAAAAGTTATGCATGTTTGAGTGAAGCCTCTCTATTTAAGGCACTTCATTCGTTTTAGGAAAGGGTATTTTTGTCTTTTCCTTTTTCCCACTAGTCTTAGAATGTTTTTCCTAAACCAATTAAGGGTCCAATCAGATTCTAAATCACCTATTCACGTTCCTAAACATTTCGGGTTTTAGAGCGAGGTTTCAAGAAGAGAAAAAGGGCTAAGTTCAAGCATTCTTCAAGAATTGTGGTTTTCTCCAAGAACATCATTTTTTCCAGGTATGTGAGGCTTCCCATTGTGATGGAATTTTTTATCCTTACGCCAATCATGTAATTCTTTCATGAATTCTCTCATATAATCGTTTATATACGTATTCTTGAAGAGTTCTTGAGTATTAAGCTTCATTATTTAACAATGGAGGTTTTGAGTTCTTGAGGTGAGGGTTTTACGAATGAGTGGTGTTTCTTGATAGAATATGAGTGGGATTTTGATAATTTCATGTTGGGTTTGTGAATGAAAAAGATTTTGGAAGAAACCAATCGATTCTAGATGAGTTAGAACCCGAAATTGAGCAAGAAAATTGTTGGATTTCAAGGTATGGGGTTGGCGTGGCACGCCACCATAGCGCCAGAACTACTGCTCAGTAGTTTGGAGCCTAGCGTGACACGTAAACAGTGCACCCCAAACTCTGGTCAGTAGTTTAGGGCATGGCGCCCCACGCCAGCGGTACACTAGGGGTCATCTAACCTTTCTCCTTTCGTGTTTCATTCCGAACGTGTTCCTTTGAGTCGTGACTATGTTCTCTTCTTTGTATTAGATCATAAAGGCTTCATTAATCCTTGAGAGAGTCTACATATCCCACTCACATGTCTTTATTTACATTCCTAATTAATGTAAGAAAAGAGGAAAGTTTAAATGTTCTATTTCATAAAAACATAAGAGCTTCAAATGTTATTTATATATACATATATATGTTCCTATGTTGATTATTGGGCTTGAAAGATAAGTTCATAAGTTCATGTTTCAAGGATGCAAGTATGTCTAAAGTTTTGAAAATTACTTCAGTAAAGTAAAAAGTCCCTTCTTTGTAAAGGGTGTATTGAGCATAAATTTATATCGATTATTTTGGGAGTAGTATCGAGCACTGAATTGGGTTAGAGTCTTTTATGACTCGAAAGTCCCATAAAACTACGTAGCCAGCGTAGGATAGGATAGCATTGATTATTCATGCAACTCCTCACTGCCTCTGAGAAGGCCTGTTAGATGGATCCATAGTCACTATATCATCCTATGCCCCCGGCAAGGTATAGAATGGCCCTTGCAACGTGGTCGAAACGTTGTATCATTGGTAGGCTCATAGTAATGGTTGTCGGTTAGAGAAACTCTCCACAAATAAAGTATGTTATTTTTCATATTTCTTTTATTGCATATATTATTGTAAAGCTTAAAGAGCATTCATGTCTTATCCATGTATTGATATATTGTTGAGTTGCTCGTAATCATTCATGTTGCTTTCATTGCATACCTTTTTGTCAAGCTTAAATGGTTTTCACTTTATATTCAGGTATTGATCCATTTATGTTGTTTTCATTCATCCTAATCAGTTAATTGCTTACTCTAGCCCTATCACTTACCAGTACATTAATTGTACTGACATCATTTGACCTGCATCTTATTATGATGCAGATACAGGTTCTCACGATCATCAACAGGTGTTTCATTAAGATCACTATTCATTCGTAGACAGTATTTGGTGAGGTCTTCTTGCTTCCGGGGGACTCCATTTTCATTCAGCTTAGTAGTATTGGAGGTGTCGTGGATCTTGACCCGACATTTATCTTACATTGTTAGAAGCTTCATAGACAGACATATTTAGAGGCTTCCTTTGTCTTTCTCAGGATAGTTATTTAACTTATGACTTATGTTAAGTATTTGCAAGACATTATTTTAAGACTTTCATGAATGTCTAAATGTTCATCTATTTTAAGCTTCCGCGTATTATTTAGAATCATGTAAGTCATGTAGCCAGGCCAAGGGTTCGCTTGGGGATCAAAAATGGTTCCTGAGTGCCAGGCACGCCCAGGGAGTAGGCTCGGGGCGTGACACCGTTACACTTGGAGATAGTGTTTGATGACCAAATTATCCTTCATCTTTTGAAAATACAAGAAACACACACCTTGAAATAAGCCTTTTTTATTATGGTAGAAAAAAAGGGGAAACAACACAGGTTGCTTAGAATAACTTATAATAAGAGGAAGCCCACAATATAATTTAACTATTACAACTGCTAATTTATTTATTTTCTAGTTTGAGCTATGAAAATCCTTTTGTGCTTATATTTTGTCTTTCCTATTTTTCAAAAAAAGTAAATTCCATACCATAGGTGCTTTTGAGTTGTATTGTAGTCCCTCTGGACCATTTTATTTATTGAACTTGCTAAAAATAGATGGTCTAAAATAATTGTCATGATTTTAGAAAGCAAATGTGTACTCTTTCCGTTTCATTTTACTTGGGTCCTCTATCACGACCAAAAAATAGATGTGATGGCACTCGTCTCATCCCACCAAGACAAGTCAGTCTTAAACCCAACCATTATGATAAAGTGCAGAAATAAATAAAATTAGAAGTATAATAGCAAATACGAATGCAGATAACAAGTCAAATTAACTAAATTTCAAAAACCTAGTTGTCAAATACACATGCCTCTAATGATTTCAATAGATTTGAAAGAAAAACACAATTCTCAAATGATGCTGTCACTAAAGTAGAACAAGATCATAAATAGGTGTAAGAAGGTCCGGTAAGATGACCAACAACTACCTCACAAATCTCCACAGGAAGCCTCGAAAAAGAAGAGAATAGAAAGTATCATGAAGATCCGGGCTCGTAACCTACAAAAATGTAGAAGCAAGGGGTGACTACCAAACCACATGGTACTCAGCAAGACCCCTAAATACAAAGCTAAGAATATAAAATACGGATACTCCGTACCCTCCAAACCGAACCTCCACAACTACAACCTGCATAAAACCAGCCCAACCTAACAGTTCACAATTTACATAACACACATCTCAACAACAACACTCTAACAATTACATATCCTCAACAACAAGCACAATACTCATCAATCAAAAGTTCCACAGAAAGGCACTCACAAGATCATCAACACACAAAATCAAGTTCACCAATGATAAAGATATGCAATGCCAAGTATGGAGATGGATGTCTGACCTAGTGATACACACCCACTTTCTCTCAGTCTGGGACCCATGGGGACATATCTGTCCATGAATTTGCTGCGGCGTGCGACACGGATGAGTGGGTGATTTTCACTCATTTGGAGTCCTTTTCTCGATTATTTTGTGGTACTTAAGTAGAGAAAGAGGTTGATTTACCCTTTAATGTTGTGTTTCAGGTACATGTTGGTGGAAAAGGAGCTTTGATAAAAAAGAATGAAAATTGGAGCAAAATGGAGCTAAAAACATGAAAATTGGACCTGGCAGTGAAGTACTCTCCTCGATATATGATCGTATGGCCTTGTTGTGAAAGACTTCATGTTGGGGATAGTTGTTTGGATGCCTCGTTAGATGAAGAGATGGATGTTGTGAATCAAGCTTGGCTCTTGTACTTGTCTCATCGACTTGAAAAGGGTGAGAGGCTAAGAGATCTAATGTTCCAATTTTCATGTTTTTACTTCGTTGCCAGGTCCAATTTTCATGTTTTTAGCTCCATTTTGCTCCAATTTTCATTCTTTTTTCATCAAAGCTCCTTTTTCACCAACATGTACCTGAAACACAACATTAAAAGGAAAATCAGCCTCTTTTCTCTACTTAAGTACTACAAAATCACCAAGAAAAGCACTCCAAATGAGTGCAAATCACCCACTCATCAACACCCCCAACTTAGAAACTTTGCTTTTCCTCAAGCAAAACAAAATCAAAAGCACAAGAGGAAATCACAATAAGCACCACACACTTTCATTCCGAATAGAGATCATGATCATGACTTTGGTTGGTACTAACAAATAGTCCTCAAGCAAACTTTTCACAAAAACAACCCCTCATTCTCAAGGTACATTTTTTTTCAAAAACCAAGAATCATTAAGTGACAACAACTCAAACTCAAGAAATGACTCAACTCTTTAGCTCCTTATCATGCTCACTTGATGCAATTCGGAATTTTCAAAATCACCATTCAAGCAACCTACATGCCCTCACAAGAAAAGAAATGTCCCCAAAACACTTACAAGTATTTGCAAGACAAGGGACAACAACGCAAACACTCACACTCACAAAAGAACATCTTATGCCCAATATTGCCACACCATAGGCTTGCCCTTATTTTCAATCAACATTGTCTCAACTTCATTTGGTTAGAAATCACAACGTAGACTTAGGGAAGGTAAGGATATCATTTAGGTACAAGTGACTACACCCTCCTTGAACTCTACTCAACAACTCAACATTGTCCAACTTCTCCACATTTTCTTCATTTTCCAAACCAATGCACAATTCACATTCTCATTTTCTTCATTTTCATTCTAGATGCCCCACATGCAACCATTTTCAATTGTTTGGAGGATTCAAGATTCTTTTATTTACTTTCTTTTTCACAACTCTCTTTTTCAAAACTTTTTCTTTCTTTGAGACATCTTTCCTCCATTCATCGTTCTCTTCTTTTTTTCTTCTTTATTTTTATATCAAGCTTTTATGAAATCGGGATCCCTTCTATGAATTTTCCCAAACACCTCCAACTTAGTCTTTTAGCCTCAACTCTCACAACTTCAAGTTCAAGGAGGGGAAGGGTTCAAGAGAGGAATGTATTTTCAAAATGGCTAAGGCTTGTAATAAGGTTGCCAATAAAAGGATTTAAACTCAAAGGGGACAACAAAGGATACCTTTAGTGCAAAGGTGGGATATTTAGGCCAAGTGGACTTTGCTAACAATCAAAGAAAACCTAAGATCATTTTTCCAACACAACTCAATTAGGGCCAATATTTCAAGACTAACCGGGCAAGTTCTAGGTGGCACAAGCAAGCACAAGGTATTATTCAATAACTAACCACACATGGCATGCAAATCACTCAAGATGGATCAAAATCCTATTTCCTTTACAACAAACAAGTGGCATTGAACAATTAGACCGCCAACGAATCAAGAGTCACAATAAGAACCACAAGAGTTGTCACAAAATCATTCAACACTTTCTCAATTTCAAAATGGAGGGGTATGCTCAAAAACACATTTTTCGCTTTCGGAAGCAAGACTATATTCTTAGTACCAAACAAGCCACAATCCCCGAAAAAGACAACGACGAATTTACCCTTAAGAAAGCCGTCAACCAATCTATCATTGGGCAAACTCATACATCAATCCGGGATCGGCTACTCAGACTTCACCAATAAACAATAATGGCTACTCAGACTTCACCAACAACGGCTACTCAGACTTTACCAATAAACGATCGACGCTTTACCCTTAAGAAAGTCATCACTCTATCCATCATATGGCATCGCCAATCAACAACAATTCAAAACAACAACACCATCTCAAGACAAAAGAAATAAAATAGAGAAACTATCAGAAGCAATAAAACTACTAAAATGAAAAAATGACTAATCCAACACAATCAACTATTAAGCTCCAAAAGCCCGAAAAGGGAACATCATCCATAAACAAAACAAAATATCCAACAATATCATAAAACAACCAACAAACAATCCCAATCATAATAAACAATAAATACAGAACAGGAGTCAAAAGGGAAGCACCCCCAAATGAAAATCACATTGTGTCCTCACAGTACAAAAATCAAAAGAGAATATGAGGGGCTCCCTGAAATATGATCACTCTGAGCTAGCATAAGAGGGGAACGACAAATCCTCATCATCAGATGGACTGCTATCGTATAGGCTCCGGAGCTTGCCCATCATCTTGCTCAGGAACCGACTCTTCTTCTTCTCATGCTCTCGGAAAGTCCGCTGGCGCTGCTCAATCTTCCCCTGCCTCCTACTCAAATGCTCCAGTCTATCAGACATAGACTTCTATACAACAGCTACAGAGGCAATAGTAGGTGCAGATGCACCCTTAGATGTGGTTCCAAAAGGTCCGGTAGGAAGGCCAGCAACTAGTTCTTGAATCTGAGCATCCACTCCATGTATCTGAGAAGATATATATCGCATCGTGGTAGGTCCAAACTGTAGGGGCCCGGTAGAAGATGAAGCACCAGACTCAGAGGTGGGCTCAGTGAACTGCCCGAACTGTGCGCCAAGCACGTCGATCTTTCTCTTTTTGTGTTTGTCACCCTGATCACCCCTCTTCTTCAGAGGGTGAATCTCAGTGCTAGGCTTCTTCTCCTCATCTGTCGGCAGCCTCGGCACTTCGGCACTGTAACATACCTGAGTGATCAATGAAGAAAAGATCAGACTCCTGGTCTTCCCTTAGGCTACCTCAATAATATGGTCTAAAACCAGCTGACCCACATTTACCGCCAGCCCATCCATAACAGCTGCAATTACCAAAGCCCTGTGTAGTGTAACCTTTGTGTCATGCGTGAAGGGAATGACCCGAGCACATAAAATGGAGAGCCAAGTCTTGGCCTCCGCTGTAAACTCACGGGACTCCACCCCTCTCTTTGTCTCGAACAACTCTGCAGGCTCACCGTTGTGCAATTTATCAACAAGCCACTAGCTACCCAACTCTTTATAGTGATCCAAATAGACCCTGTTGTCAGCATCTGGGAAGCCATAATAGGCATTAATCAAAGCAGGGCTAAAATGGACCTGTACTTCTCGGACAGTAGTAACAACAGCCTCATTAAAGTCAGTCTCTGAGGCATTAGCATAGAACTCAGTGACAATGGTGTGGTTAGCCTTGACAGGCTGAGCAGCAAACACTATCCATCCCCTAGACTCAAACCGGTGAAAGAAGTCCGGCATCCCATTTTCAAGTTTTTCCAAGAAAATCCCCTTTTCTTTCAAAACAGCCCGGCCTAGGTATTCATCATACTTTTGGGCACAGCTGGTAGACAAGAATCTAGTTGCAGTGAAGTACTCTTCTTCGGGTGCAATTTCAGATGACGCAGGAATGTTGTCGGTTGACATTTTTAGTTCAAAATACCTACAAAAGAAGCCAACATGTTAAAAGTTCTTGTGGACACATAAAACAATGTATTAGGAAGTATATAGGCCAAAGAAAATAATTAAAAGAGGTCCCGATCAAATTAATGTAAGCTTACTATTTTGGGACAGAACTGAATCCTTCTCCGCGTTTGTAGAGAAGACTCTGCGTTCGCGGAGAGTAACTGGCCTTGCCTCCACTTTCGCAGAGAGGCTACTGCTTTCGCAGCTCAAAAGCAACAAGACCTCTGCGTTCGCGGAGTACACTGGGACGTAGACTTCCGCGTTCGCGCACAGAGGTCCGCGTTCGCGGAGAAGTCATCATCCCCAGAATATAGTTTGAAAGAGGCATTTTAACAAACACATCATGGGCATCAAGATTAACAACAATTTCAACTAAATTTCGCCCACAAATCAACCTTCACGCATGGTTACTCAGTAAACAACCCAACTAACATCTATTCTATCCACAAACTAACAATTAAGCACATCAAAATCAAGTTCAAATTAAGAACACAAGTAGGCACAATAGTTCAAGGATTTTCCACTAAACTTATTCCTAAATCTAGCCTAAGAATTCATATATCAATAATCACAAGGCATTAATCAAGAATTCTATCCAACAATCAACATCTAAACGTATGAAATTCGAGTTTAAATCAAGAACACAATTACGCACCATAATTCAATTTTAACACACCAAAGAACCAAAAATAACTAAAGCAAGGGTTAGAAATCATACCTTGATTGTAGACTCTAGTCGAAAGCTAGTAGATTAGGAAGCAATTTAGAGAGGGGAAAGGATTATGGGGAAATTTTCATTTTAAGAGGGATGTTTGAAACTGATTTCAACTGTTGGCATTTCTGCCTTTTAACATACCCCGACCCTCCGCGTTGGTGGAGGATTTACCACATCGCCGAGTGGAAGGGCGAGCCCAACTAACGCCGCCCAATGACCCTGAAATTCAAATCGTGTGGAGTTTTTGAGAAAGTATAAATAGAAAATTTTGAATTGAATTTGGGAGAGAGAGCTGGCAGAGAAGAACTTGAACTCAAACTTAGAAAGTACATTGCACTTTAAGAGATTTTGTGAACTATTCTCGTGAATTCTTGGTAATTGCACTTTGGGCAAATTTTAGTTGATTGTATTTGCTGTTTGGAGACTTGGAAAATCAATGGCTAATATTTTTGGTAACTATCTCTTCATCATTACTATGATTGGCTAAAACCCCCATTTCCTTAGGGGTGTGATTATGTGTTCAAATGCCTAATTAGCTAATGGGTCTTATGGATTGCTGAATCAAATGTTGAAATTGAATGGGTTCAGTTGATAATTCATGTTTTTATCTTATGAATTGAAGTTGCAAATTCAGTTCTAGTTTATATCTATTTGTATGCTTGTTGAAGATGCAATTGAGTGGAATTATTAACAGATGATCGTAGAGAGTTCTTACTTATACTACTCAGCTTGTTAAAGTGGGTTTGATTAAGGTGCTAGATTGTGTTTTGTATTGTATTGCCTGCTGGGGTTTGGTAAAACCCAATTGAAAGCATGATAGTTGGTTGCGAAATAGCTAGCATAGTTGTAATCTTGCCTACCCATTATGCTTCAGCATTCTTAAGCAATTTGCAATGACCCATTTAGTGAAATTGGTATTTGAACACTCACACATCCCTAAGGTCCCAAAATTTTCTTCGGTTAAATCTCTCTTTAGCTCTTGTTTGCTTAAATCAATCATTTAAAACTCTTTCCGGTTGATAATTGAAACTTGGCGATTTACTTTATGCATCAATTCATTCACTTATATCTACAAAAAGCTAGATCACTTTAGTAAGACATATTTGAATTCTATACTCTGCTTCATTTCTCGTGGGATCGACCCCAACTCCTTGTTGGGTTTATATTGCTAGCGACCATCTACATCTTGAATTGTGATAGGTGTAGTTGAGCGTTATCAAAAATGGCGCCGCTGTCAGGGAATAATTTGGCATTTTTAATTGATTTAGAGTTTATAGTGTACTAGTTTCTATCCAAATTGTGAATATTTGTTTGTGTTTTTTTTTTGTTTGTTTTTATGGCTTCTTGTGAAGGAACAAGGTTGGGTGAGTGCAAGCCCTATGTTGATGACCCATGGCCTTGTTGTGGAAGACTTCATGTTGGGGATAGTTGTTTGGATGCCTCGTTAGATGAAGAGAAGGGTGTTGTGAATCAAGCTTGGCTCTTGTACTTGTCTCATCGACTTGAAAAGGGTGAGAGGCTAAGAGATCTAATGTTCCAAATGAGGGATGAATTCCGCAACTTGCACCTAGCTAGGTGCCATGAGATGATCCAACTTGAGTTTGAGATTGCTACTTTGAAGACCAATGTGAGATCAACATTTAGAGTACGTAACACTTCTTGTCAAGTGGTCAAGAGTAATGCATTAGAGTTGGACGGTCAAGAAAAGGGGGTTGTGTTCGATATTGATGAGATCTTAGGTATTTGCAGCCAAACTAAGCCAACAAAATTCCAAGATTCCAAAATCAAGGCAATGATACTAGAGTTGCAACAAAAAGCCAAAAACATCATATATGGCAACTCTAGTACATTGGAAAGTGATAGTGTCATGCACTTGAGGGCCAAAAGTTATGAAGTTCGTTGTTCAAATGGCCTAGTGATACTATCACTCTTGCCCAATGCTCCTATATGAAAGAATGATGTGAAGTTGGGCAAGAAATTCAAATCTTCAAAGTGGACAGATCGAGTGAAACGCTTGATGCTCTCTGGTAGTCCCCGATTGCTTCGACGAGAAAATGATTTGAAGTTGGGGAGAAGGTACATTGCCTCGAAGTGGAAACATAAAGGGTGATGCAACCGGCGTCATGCCGCGACGATAAATTGTGCGCTTGATGAGAGGCAACCTATCGGTATCTAAAATTTTGATTTTTGAATTTTTTAATTCTTAGGGTATATTAGAATTTTATTTTTTACTATACCTCATGATTTCGAAGTGTTTGGAAGTGTTTTGAACAGGTTTGAAAGAAAAAATGCACTTAAAATTGAAGTTTGGGGTGGAACTACCTTCAAAATGGGGATTGGAACACTTTTGGGCAGCTGACGGTCGCCAAAGTGCAATGGGTGAGTCGCCCAATAGACCCACCCATCGCTAAAATTTCTAGAATGCTGCCAAGGGTACTGACCTTAAATGCTCTCCGTGAACGCGGAAAGAGGTCCGCGAACGCGGAGACCAATCTACCGAACACTCCGCCAACGCGGAGCATAAACTCGCATACGGGCGCGAACACGGCAAACCCTCTGCGAACGCGGAGGGTCGGGGTCTGTTAAAAGGCAGAAATGCCAACAGTTGAAATCAGTTTTAAACATACCCCTTAAAACGAAAATCTCACCATAATCATTTCCCCTCTCTAAAATGCTTCCTAATCTACTTGCTTTGGACTAGAGTCTACAATCAAGGTATGATTTCTAACCCTTGCTTTAGTTATTTTTGGTTCTTTGGAGTGTTAAAATTGAATTATGGTGCGTAATTGTGTTCTTGATTTAAACTCGAATTTCATATGTTTAGATGTTGATTCTTGGATAGAATTCTTGATTAATGCCTTGTGATTATTGATATATGAATTTTTAGGCTTGATTTAGGAATAAGTTTGGTGGAAAATCCTTGAACTATTGTGCCTACTTGTGTTCTTAATTTGAAGTTGATTTTGATGTGTTTAATTGTTAGTTTGTGGATAGAATAGATGTTGGTTGGGTTGTTTACTGATTAATCATGTATGAAGGTTTAATTGGGGACGAAATTTAGTTGAAATTGTTGTTAATCTTGATGCCCATGATGTGTTTGTTAAAATGTCTCTTTGAAATTGTTTTCCTGGGGACGTTGACATCTCCGCGAACGCGGAGCTTTGTCCGCGAACGCGGAGGTGTTTGACTCCTTGTTCTCCGCAAACGCGCCAACTTGTCTGCAAACTCGAAGACCTATCTGCTTCTTAGCCGGGAATGTGACTGCTTCTCCGTGAACACGGAGGCAAGGCCTCTCACTCACTGCGAACGCGGAAGCTTTTCCGCAAACGCGGAGAAGAAACCTGTTTGTCCCAAAATAGTAAGCTTGCATTAATTTGATCAGGACCTCTTTTAATTATTTTCTTTGGCCTAAATACTTCCTAATACATTGTTTTAAGTTTCCACGAGAACTTTTAGCATGTTGGCTTCTTTTGTAGATATTTTGAACTAAAAATGCCAACCAACAACATTCCCACGTCATCCGAAATTGCACCCGAGGAAGATTACTTCGATGCAACTAGATTCTTGTCTGCCAGCTGTGCCCGAAAGTACGATGAATACCTAGGCCGAGCTATTGTGAAAGAAAAGGGGATTTTCTTGAAAAAACTTGAAAATGGGATACCAGACTTCTTTCACCGATTTGAGTCTAGCGGATGGATAGTGTTTACTGTTGAGCCTGTCAAGGCTAACCACACCATTGTCGCTGAGTTCTATGCTAATGCCTCGGAGACTGACTTTAATGAGGATGTTGTTACTACTATCCGAGGAGTACAAGTTCATTTTAGCCTAGCTTTGATTAATGCATAGTATGGCTTCCCAGATGCTGACAACAGGGTCTATTTGGATCTCTATAAAGAGTTGGGTAGCCAGTGGCCTATTAATAAATTGCACAATGGTGAGCCTCCGAAGTGGTTCGAGACAAAGAGAGGGGTGGAGTCCCGTGAGTTTACAGCGGAGGCCAAGACTTATCTCTCCAGTATATGTGCTCAGGTCATTCCCTCCACGCACGACACCGAGGTTACACTAGATAGGGCTTTGGTCATTGCAACTGTTATGGATGGGCTGGCGGTAAATGTGGGCCAGCTGATTTCAGACCATATTATTGAGGTAACCCAGGGGAGGACCAGGAGTTTGATCTTTCCTTCATTGATCACTCATCTATGTTACAGTGCCGTGACTACCGACAGAGGAGGAGAAGAAGCCAGGAACTGAGATTCACCCTATGAAGAAGAGGGGTGCACAGGGTGATAGGAACAAGAAGAGAAAGATCGAAGTGCTTGGCCCACAGTTCGGGTAGTTCACTGAGCCCACCTCTAAGACTGGTGCTTCATCTTCAGCAGGACCCCTACAGTTTGGACCTACCACAATGTGATATATATCTTCTCAGATACAGGGAGTGGATGCTCAGATTCGAGAGCTAGTTGTTGGCCTTCCTACCGGACCTTCTGGAGCCACATCTGAGGGTGCATCTGCACTTACTATTGCCTCTGTAGCTGCTGCACAGAAGGCTATGTCCGATAGACTGGAGCATCTGAGTAGGAGGCAGGGGAAGATTGAGCAGCGCCAGCAAACTTTTCGAGAGCATGACAAGAAGAAGAGTCGGTTCCTGAGCAAGATGATGGGCAAGCTCCGTAGCCTATGCGGTAGCAGTCCGTCTGATGATGAGGATTTGTCATTCCCCTCTGATGCTAGCTCAGAGTGATCATATTTCAGGGAGCCCCTCATATTCTCTTTTGATTTTTGTACTGTGAGGACACATTGTGATTTTCATTTGGGGGTGCTTCCCTTTGGACTCCTGTTCTATATTTATTGTTTATGATGATTGAGATTGTTTGTTGGTTGTTTTTATGATATTGTTGGATATTTGTTTTGTTTATGGATGATGTGCTCTTGTCGGGCTTTTGGAGCTTAATTGCTGATTGTGTTGGATTAGTCATTTTTTTGTTTTAGTAGTTTTATTGCTTCTGATAGTTTCTCTATTTTATTTCTTTTGTCTTGAGATGGTGTTGTTGTTGACTGGCGATGCCCTATGATGGATAGAGTGATGACTTTCTTAAGGGTAAAGCGTCGATTGTTTATTGGTGAAGTCTGAGTAGCCATTGTTGGTGAACTCTGAGTAGCCATTAATCTTTATTGGTGAAGTCTGAGTAGCCGATACCGAATTGATGTATGAGTTTTCCCAATAATGGATTGGTTGATGGTTTTCTTAAGGGTAAACTCATCATTGTCTTTTTGGGGTATTGTGGCTTGTTTGGTACTAAGAATATAGTCTTACTTGCGAAAGCGAAAAATGTGTTTTTGAGCATACCCCTCCGTTTTGAAAATTAAGCAAGTGTTGAATGATTTTGTGACAACTCTTGTGGCTCTTTTTGTGACTCTTGATTCGTTGGCGATCTAATTGTTCAATGCCACTCGTGTGTTGAAAAGGAAATAAGATTTTGATCCATCTTAAGTGATTTGTTTGCCATGTGTGGTGAGTTGTTGAATAATGCCTTGTGCTAGCTTGTGCCACCTAGAACTTGCCTTGTTAGTCTTGAAATATTGGCATTAATTGAGTTGGGTTGGAAAAATGATCTTAGGCTTTATTTGATTGTTAGTGAAGTCCACTTGGCCTAAATATCCCACCTTTGCACTAAATGTAAATATTCTTTGTTGTCCCCTTTGAGCTTAAATCCTTTTATTGGCAACCTTATTACAAGCCTTAGCCATTTTGAAAATACATTCCTCTCTTTAACCCTTCCCCTCCTTGAACTTGAAGTTGTGAGAGTTGAGGCTAAAAGCCTAAGTTAGAGGTGTTTGGGAAAATTCATAGAAGGGATGCCGATTGCATAAGAGCTCGACATAAAATAAAATAAAAAGAAAATGATGAATGGAGGAAAGATGTCTCAAAGAAAGAAATTTTTTTGAAAAAGAGAGTTGTGAAAAAGAAAGTGAATAAAAGAATATTGAATCCTACAAAAAGTTGAAAATGGTTGCATGTGGGGCATCTAGAATGAAAATGAGAATGTGAATTGTGCATTGGTTTGGAAAGTGAAGAAAAGGTGGAGAAGTTGGAAAATGTTGAGTTGTTGAGTAGAGTTCAAGGAGGGTGTAGTCACTTGTACCTAAATGATATCCTTACCTTCCCTAAGCTTACATTACAAGCTTTAAAAAGTCCTTTGTGATTTCTAACCAAATGAAGTTGAGGCAATGTTGATTGAAAATAAGGGCAAGCCTATGGTGTGGCACTTGTGGGCATAAGATGTTCTTTTGTGAGTGTGAGTGTGAGTGTTTGCGTTGTTGTCCCTTGTCTTGTAAATACTTGTGAGTGTTTTGAGGACATTTCTTTTCTTGTGAGGGAATGTAGGTTGCTTGAATGGTGATTTTGAAAATTCCGAATTGCATCAAGTGAGCATGAAAAAGAGCTAAAGAGTTGAGTCATTTCTTCAGTTTGAGTTGTTGTCACTTAATGATTCTTGGTTTTTGAAAAAATGTCCCTTGAGAATGAGGGGTTGTTTTTGTGAAAAGTTTGCTTGAGGACTATTTGTTAGTACCAACATAAGTCATGATCATGATCTCTATTCGGAATGAAAGTGTGTTGTGCTTGTTGTGATTGCCTCTTGTGCTTTTGATTTTGTTTTGCTTGAGGACAAGCAAAGTTTCTAAGTTTGTGGTGTTGATGAGTTGGTGGTTTTCACTCATTTGGAGTCCTTTTCTTGGTGATTTTGTGGTACTTAAGTAGAGAAAGAGGTTGATTTTCCTTTTAATGTTGTGTTTCAGGTACATGTTGGTGAAAAAGGATCTTTCATGAAAAAGACTGAAAATTGGAACAAAATGGAGCTAAAAACATGAAAATTGGACCTGGCACTGAAGTACTCTCTGTGAACGTGGAGAGCGAGGCGCGACCGCAGAGCTCCAGCTGGCATTGAACCGCGAACGTGGAGTACAACTTCTCAGACTACCATGAACGCAGTGCTTCCTCTGCGAACGCGGAGTGTAATTACTCTAACCTCTGCGAACCCGGAGCTACTTCCGCGAACGCGGAGAAGAAAAGTTGACTGACGTCTGGGCAGTTCTGGAAATTTACATCTTGACCCCAATTCACCATATACACTGATTGACAGCAATCATCAAAGGACCAAGTAGAATATCTCATACAATTCAAGAGAGAATAGAGAAGAAGAACTTGGGGATTGAGGCTTGGGCTTAGCTTTGAGATCAAGATTCCTCAACAAACACCATTAGAGTGAAGATTGTGAGCTTGGGTTGTAATTATTTTTTACCTCTCTTCAACTCTTTGCTTTGTATTATTGAATTCTAGGTGTTAATTGTTATTGATTAGTGATTTGAATATTGTGTTAGACATAACCAATATTTGGGTTTTTGATTTCTATCTTGTGCTTTTGTAATTAGTTGAATGCTTTATCATTTATGAAATGGGTTTTTGATTATCAAATTGATCTCATGCTTTAATTGCTTTCCATTGGAATTGATCACTCCTTGGACTTGCCCATTTACTTTGATTTAGCTTGTGAGAGTTAATTGAGGTTGGGTATGATTGATTGGTGCATTAATTGAGGTTTAGCAACTCAATTGTCGGATTTTGCTAGAAATAGTGAATCATTGCATTGCCTTGAATCGGATTGCTTGTGTTGCCACTTGATTGGGTTCGTGAGAGCCAATTGAGAAATATTTTCCTATGCTCGATAGAATTAGGTAGATAATTTAGTTTCTGAGGCATATATGATTTTACCCATGATTAATTGAGATTGTATGATGCTAATGTGCAATGGATCGTATGGATTTTGATTTATTTCCCATTCCCAAATCCCTTTGGTAATCTTGTTCGATATAGCTTTGTCCCTTGTTCTCCTCTATCCCCTATCCTAAACTCATTACTTGAAATCTTCTCTTTATTATAATTGTATTTTATATTTCGGATTCAAACTAGTAGCTAGTAATTCTTTGTTGCTTCAATCGCCTTGCATATTGTTCCTTAAGGGATCGACCCCAACTCCTCGTTGGGTTTATACTTGCATAGCGACCGCCCACACTTTGAATCGTGATAGGTGTGGTTGAGCGTTATTAGACACGACCCTCGATAATAGAATCCATCGTGTCGCACTAATGACCCGGAAGACCATTTTTGAAAATTTTCAAAAATGGTCTTCCGGGTGATTACACCCTCACTATATCAAAAATAATCTTTAGCGACAATTAATTAACGGTAATAGCTTAATTGCCACTAAATATATTTTTAGAGTCTATTTCTAGTGACAATTACATTTTAGCACTCTTTGTAAATGTTGTTAAATCGTATAACAATATTGGATCTAATGACAATTAACTAATGTTGGTAGAGACTTTGACACTCTTTGTTAATGTGCATATTTGTTGCAATTAAAAGTTATTTTTGTTATAGTGCCTACAATAGCGTATTCATGATTTTTCGTCAGCGGTGTCACCTTTTAAAATGTGAAATAATAAATTTAATAATATAATATTATATTAGTAAAAAAGATAAAATATAAACAAAATACAATTCACGTATTGTACTATACTTTTTAAAAAAAAAAAAAGAAGTTAAATATATTATAACTTCTCCTCAATGAGTTCTCTTTTTTGAAATGTATTCAAAATAACTACATAAAAAATAATAATACTATCTTTTTTATTATTTTTATACAAAGCGCCAAACCTATCCTATAGAATTATAGCAACAAGCCAATTGAGCTACGTACACGATTGGTTTAAAAAGTGTCACCTTAATTATATATCATATCTGCTTTTCCATTTTAATTATATAACTGCATTTTTTCGATGAAGCAGTGTCACGTGACACCTCTTGATACTTCCTAAATCCGCCCACGAGTGCCTATACCAAAATAATTGTTCCATTTTACTTGTCCATTTTAGTAAATCAAGAGAGTTTGTTTTTCTTCATACTACCCTTAGTACTCCCTCCTAATAATACTTGTTATTCTTCCTAAAAACAAATGGTCCACAATATTTGTCATTTTCAAAAATTACTCCCTCTAGTCAATATTAAGTGATTTGTTGGGGTATGTCACATCTCATAAGAAAAATATTTAAGAAAATAAATAAAAGGTTACTTTCCGCTATTACCCTTTTGATTATTTTCTAATTAAACTATTCTCCTAAAAAATGTAAAGTAGTTAAGAATCTCACTAAATGAAGGGTAAGTATGGAAACGAGTCCCAATAATTCACTTGAAAACAATTCATTTATTTTGAACTATGAAAAAGTTCAAAAATTCATTTAATATGTACTAGAGGAAGTAAGATATAATTAACTGTTTGTTACCACTTTTATCTTTAGTCAAATATATGGAGTGAGATAAATTAATATAAGAGAGTTAGATATAATTAATTGTTTGTTACCACATTTAACTTCGGTCAGAAAATAAAAAAATTATTAAATTATAGGAGTAATAAGTAATTAAGGATATTATCAAATTAAGTTCTACTTAATATTTTCCTTAAGACATGAAAAAAAAATCATGATAAATATTTAGGAACTGGTAGTATTAAATAATTGCGTAAATAGTAGTAGTTAAATTTAGAATTTCAAAACGTATTAATAAGGTTAGTTTAGTAAAATATATATTTAATGAAAGTTTTCTTAAGTGATGTGTTAGGTCACAAGGGGCAAGTAATATGATACCAATGGAGTAATTGAGTACATTCTTCCTATTTTGACCTTAGTAATAATTATCATGGAAAGTAATAAGCATTGACTAATAATTATCATTAAAAAAATTAAGGGATGAACATATACAAATACTCCAAAATTGTAACTACTTAGTTTAACTCTCTTTTTATTTACTCCATCTATTCCATATTAACTGAATTTTTGAGACTTTTTCATTGTTCAAAATAATTGAATTGTTCAAAGTTCAAGATGAATGTTTGAAACTTTTTCCATATTTATCCTTTCATTTATTAGAGTTTTATATTTTCTAGGAGACAAATTACATGTAATACCCCAAAACTTTCTAAGTTAAGACCCGAACTATTCTTCATTTACATGTAAGGTCGTATTAGGTAATTCTTAAATTGCTCACATGTGTAAAGGTCAATTCTTTAGTGCGGGAATGAATTTGGATATCAATTAAGGTCACTAGAATCCCCTAGCACAAAGTTGAGTTGAAAGCTTCCTTACAGATTACGTTTTGATATAAGATTCTACTTGGATCAAGTTCAAACGATCATATCTCTCAGATTATAAGGATTTACATGACCATAAGCTATCGAATTAAAGGTATTTGAATCTTCTTTCCAACGCCACCAATTTTACGTCAATACGAGTTCCGAGTAAATAGTTATGATCATTTTAGTAACCTGATATAGTGCAGTGACGATTAGCCGACGGGAAAACATTAAAAAGGTTGTTTTTGTCTTTTTACCTCTAAGAAAACCCTAAACAAATTTCTTGACTACTAAAAGTCCCAAAACAATCAGATTTTCATATCTTAATTCCCCATTCTCTTTTATCTCAAACCCTAAGGCAAAACCGTAAGGAAAAATCAAAGCATAGGATCTCCATTCAAGAGTCTTTCAGTCTTTTTCAAGATTCTTCTTCAAGGTAAGTCCTTATCCAAGAAATCCATTCTTTCCAACTCAAATTCTTTCTTCCAATTATGAATCCTTAATGAAAATCATAATTCTTGGCCCTAGAGTTTTCAAGAAACCAATTCAAGAATCTCACGAAAGGTTTTCTTGATCGTTCTTCTTCAAGCTAGGGTTTCAAGTCTTCCAATCAAGTTCTTCTCCAAGATTTTTCAACTTTAATCTTCCAGGTATGTAAGGCTATCATAGTGTTGGACTAGTTCATCCTCACACCCTACATCTACTTTCAAATCAGTAAAAGAGTAAATCTAGGGTTCTATCCTTAGATTTGAGAATTCTTGAGATGAGTTTGTTGTTGAGTTTTGAGTTCTATTCCTAATGGTTGAGTTGCTATATGTTATGCATTGAGATTCTTGAGTTGATTCGTTCATGTCTATATTTCAGCATGAACCCTAATAATTGAGTGTTCTTGAGATGAGTAGTATCGTTTAGTTCTGAATATTGAGTTTTTCTATATTGTTATTGAGATCCTTGAGTTAAGCTGTTTATTTCTATATTTTAGCATGAACCCTATTTTGAGTTATAAATTTTGAGAATCTTTTTAAACAAAACATAACTGTTTTAAACTGAGTTTTGAGAAATTAAAGAGAAGTTTGAGAAAGAGTTTTAACCAAGAGTTGAGCAAGAGTATAAGGGAACTAAGTAGTCCCAAATGTATCATTTTGTTACATTGAGAAGAGAACTATGATTCATTATTAGTATGACAGTCGAGTATGCCATCAATATGTAAGCAGTATGACATCTAGATATTCCATCAATGTTTATGTAGTATGACTTCCTGAGTCATCAATGCTCAGATCACAATAAGCATTTGCTTTAAACTGTTTTTTTAAAAGCAGAGTTTGAGTAGAGTTTAAAGAGAATTTTTGAGTAAAGTTTAAGGGAACTATAATTGATTCCCAAATGTATTACTTTTACATTGAGAAAGAAACTTTTATTTCTAAATGAGTTATGAGTTCAGAGATACTTCAGAGCAATTACCTCTTTTAAGATGATAGTTTGAGCAATTATCTCAAACCAGAGATAGGTTATGTTTTATACATTTGAGCATGAGTATATGTATTATTGGGAGTAGTATTGAGCACCGATATGGGGATGAGTTCAGAAAACTCAAACTCTTCATAAACCATGTCTTGCCAACATGGGTAAAGGATCATACTTTTTAGATGAATCCTTATTGCTTAGTGGATCCACTTAGTTGAGAGATTCTATACCCCGGCACGGTATAGGACAGTTCTGGTAGCGTGGGTGAGACGTTGTATCATCACGTAGCTCATAGTGATAGTTGTCAGTTAGAGAATCTCTCAAATAAGAGTAAAAAGTATTTTATTGCATTTTAATATACATCCTTGAGTTAACATCTTTTATTTATGAAGCTTTAAATCTTTTCATCAATTGTTATTGCTTTGTATTGAGTTGAGTTGAATTGAGGTAAGTATTTTTTCAGCCCTATCAGTTCAATTATTTATCCATTCAGCTATATTACATACTCGTACATTAAATATACTGACGTCATTCGTCCTGCATCTTTTAATGATGTAGATACATGTACTTAGGATCCTCAACAAGAGTCCGTTGAGATCACTTCATCCTCTCGTCAACTTTTAAGTGAGGCCTTCTTACTTCCGGAGGACTCCAATTTTGTGAGTTATTAGAATTAGTTTTTTTGAGGAATCGTGGGTCTTCTCCCGACACTCATCTTTATACAGTAGAGGCTTCATAGATAGACAGTTTTTGAGAGTCTTTCAGTTTAAGATTTTTTATTTAAAATCTATATTCATACTTAGTATATTTAGAGAGTTTTGAGATTTAAAAAAAACTGTTAATTTAGCATTTCTTTCAGTTTTATACTTATGTATGCTTGAGTTTGTCTTCTGCTTGTAGTCAGCCAGGATGAGGGTTCGCTTGGGGACCAGAAATAGTTCTCGAGTACCATCCATGTCTAGGGTGTACATCGGGTCATGAAAACCTTGGTATCTGTCACGACCTAAAGAAGACCCTAGACGTGACATAGCGTAGAAGACCCTGAGAGGCCCTATACAAGCCACTTAGCATACATCATACAAGATAATAGAAAACCAAGAGATTTAAAAAGACAATTTCAAATCATAAGAGTTTATCAAACGTAGCGGAAGTCTAACATAGTCTCAAGCCATCTAGTACATCAAGAGTGATCGGGACGTAACCCGTATATCACATACAATACTGAAAGGAAGTAAAGGCAATAAGAAATAAAGCTCGGTCCTCGGAACATGAGGACTCACCAATATTCAATGTCTACTAAGGCAATCTCTAGCCACGGGTGGATAGAGAGGAGTCATCATGCCCTACATTAGTGAAACAATGTAGGCAAGAGTATGCGTTAGTACAAAGATGTACCAAGTATGATAGCAATGCATAGAGATATAAAATCATGCTAAAAAGGACATTTCATGTAATGCAAAGGCCAAGTTAAAACCATAAAATAAGAGGTTAGAAAACATCATCGTAATCATGGTCAATGCAGGTAAAACTCATCTTTGAACACTTGTGAGATACTTCTTGAAGTAACCTTAGTTCATCATTATTGTGGGAAGTAGCCATAACCGACATAGAGACCATGTGAGCTATAACATGGAATCCACACTGAAAAGGGGTTTCCTACTTGCCAAGGTAAGACCATGAACTTCTTGCTTACGTGGATCCACTAGCTAATGTCTATTCAAGACAATCATCCTATGGGGGCACATAGGTATGGGATAAGGAAATTGCTACTAGAACCCCATCCTTAAGCTACGGGAGAGCTTCCATCTCAATATCCTCTCGGTGCTAAGCATAAATCCCACGGAATAGTCATAATGTTTATTCATCTTATTATCAATGGAAAGGTACAACTAGAGTTACCAATCCAAGCTAAAGTTCATTAGTATTGATGTTTCATCTTCCATGGACTAGTCCAAGCATACGCCATATAGAATAGCTTCTTAATCTTGATTCAAAGTTTAGTTGAGAAAACCTTTCAACTCTAAGAATCCTTATGTGAGAAAACCCTTTCACAACAACAACAACATTTATGCTTAACTCTCAAAGCAATCTTAAATCATTTTCATCACTTTCATAAAGAACATGCATATCTTCATAAACTCATCTTTCATAATTCAAACCCACATTATATCATCATAGCTCAGAAAACATGGGCGGTGCATGGGTTCATGGGAATTCATCTTAAAACACATGGAACTATCTCAATTCATGCATAATAGTTCATAAAAACAATCAATTATATCAACATTGAAGGTAACCCATAACATGGAAGAAAACCCTAACTTCAATTGGAGATTTCTAACTTGAAAATAGGAGAACTTAGGAATCCTATAGAGGAAAGGGCTCCATAGGTGAAGACAATCATACCTTGATGCCAAAAGCTTGAAATCAATGGTAGAATTACATACTTGATTAGTAACCCTAGCCTTCATCTTCAACTTTAGAGAGAGAAATATTGGACAGGATGACTTGATCTTTTTTTGGGAATTTGATAGAATGAATTGAATTGGGAGATTTTGGGAAAATCATTATATAGGGCTTAGGGTAGAAGGCAAAACGACGTAGTATCGAGTTAAAACAATTGGGAAAAGACCCAATAGCCCCTGACTTATAAACTGCCGAACTGACTTCAAGGAGGCCTCAACGGCTCGTCTAGACCACCAGGGCCCGTCAGACAGGTCGTGAAGAATTTCAACCTGACAGGGCTTTACTATTTCTGACATAACATTTATTTCAAACTTCAAATGGAGCAAACTTGGTGGCGTTGGAAAGAGGACTCAAATATCTTTAATTTGATAGATTATGGGCCGCCTAATTCATTTTTTCTAAAGGATATGAGCGTTTGCAGTTGACCCTAAACTCTACTTCTGATAAACCTCCTTCACGGACTACTTCACTGGCCGTGTGGGGCTTCACGGGCCGTTTAGACGTCCGTGGTCCTTGACCAGTGACTAGGGAAGAAGACCCTTCTGAGGGGGCCACTTGACGACCCCTTGAAAGGTTCGTCAACCTCACCACGGGCCGTCTAGGCATTCATGAGAGGGACACGTGCTTGGGGTAAGTTCTAGAATCATACCACGAGTGTCCAAATGAACCTTGGTCCCCTGCACGGCCCATCTAGGGCTCCGTAGAGGGTTCCATGGTCCACTTTTGGGTTCTTGACATGCTCGCTTGACCCTTTTTAGCCTTTCTCTAATTCGAGGTGTTACAATATCTCCCCTTTGGGAACATTCATCCTCGGATGAGATTCAAAACATCATAAGGAAGGTAGAAACAAGACCTAGTAGCCCAACATGAATCCAATCACATAAATGCACATATCCGAGAAGGAAACATCAACTCCAAGCTAAAGCATGTTCAAAGCATCATTTCTTAAAGTCTATATGCAACTCTTACTCAAATACACATAATCATGAAGAAATCAATCAAGTTAACTCATTTTCTAAAAAATTAAGCTTTTCATGAACATGCATAAATCAAGAATCATGGGAATATCTAAGACACATGAGACCAAAAGAGTAAACCATGAGGAACTAAATACCTCAAGCTAGAGTAGGAACGGAGGGAAAGAGATTAGGATAATGGGACATCATATCGGCCTCGGCCTCCCAAGTAGCACCCTCAACTAACTGATTCCTCTAAAGAACCTTTACGGAAGCAACTTCTTTGTTTCTCAATTTCCAAACTTGCCGGTCTAAAATCTCAACCGAAACCTCTTCATAGGAAAGAATCTCCTTTACACCAAGTCTCTCCAATGGCACAATAGAGGCTGGATCACCAACACATTTCTTGAATAAGGAGACATGGAAAATCGGATGAATCGATGCTAAATCATTTGGCAAGTCAAGTTCATAAGCTACCTTGCCAATTCGCCTCAAAATATGATATGGGCACACATAACAGGGACTAAGCTTCCCTTTCTTTCCAAACCTCATTACACCCTTCATGGGTGAAATTTTCAAGTAAACCTAATCATTAACATCAAATTCTAGATCTCTCCTTCTAACATCGGCATAGGACTTTTGTCGACTTTGAGCCATTTTCAACCACTCTCTAATAAGTTGAACTTTCTCCATAGCCTCATGAACCAATTCGGGACCTATCAAAGCAACTTCGCCAACTTCAAACCAACCTATAGGAGATCTACACCTCCTACCATAAAGAGTATCAAATGGAGTCATACCAATACTAGAATAATAGCTATTATTATAAGCAAACTCAATCAAAGGAAAATGATCATCCCAATTACCCTTGAAATCAATCACACAAGCTCTCAACATATCTTCAAAAGTTTGGATAGTACGCTCTGCTTGCCCATCGGTTTGAGGATGAAAGGCCGTACTAAGCTTAACACGAGTACCAAGACCCTTTTGGAATGATTTCCAAAATTGAGAGATGAATTAAGTACCATGATCAGATATGATGGATAGGGGCACTCTATGCAACCTAACCATTTCTCTCAAGTACAACTTAGCATAGTCTTCAGCCGAATACGAGGCCTTGATGGGAATGAAATGACCTGATTTCGCCATACGATCCACAATAACCCAAATCGAGTCATGTTGTCACCGAGTGCGTGGTAAACCTACAATGAAGTCCATATTCAAATCTTCCCACTTCCAAGTAGGAATACTAATATTTTGGGATAAACCTCCCGGCTTTTGATGCTCAACTTTCACTTGTTGGCAATTAGGACACTTAGCCACAAATTCCACAATGTCCTTCTCCATCCCATTCCACCAATAGACCTCCCACAAATCACGGTACATCTTGGTGGCTCCCAGGTGAATGGAATATCGGGAACTATGGGCTTCCGATAAAATCTTTTCCCTCAAGTTATCAATATTCGAAACATACAAACGACCTTGATATCTGAGTACACCATCTCCCCCTTAGGAGAAAGCCTCAACGGACTTCCTAAGCACCACTTCTTTTAGTTCCATCAAGATCAGATCAATACCTTGCTTTGCTTTCACATCTGATACAAAAGACGATTCTGAACCATTATGAACAACATCACCTCCTTCACTGGAATCAATCAACCGAATGCCCAATCGGGCCAATCTATGAGCATCTCGAACTAATTCTTTCTTATCATCCTCAACATCAGCAATACTACCCATGGATAACCGACTAAGGGCATCCGCCACCACATTCGCCTTGCCGGGGTGATAGAGGACACTCATGCCATAGTCCTTTAGCAACTCAAGCCACCTCATTTGGCAAAGATTTAGATCTTTTTGCTTAAACACATATTGCAAACTCTTGTGGTCAATAAAGACATCCACATGAACACCATATAAGTAATGCCTGCAAATCTTTAAAGCAAATACAACCGCCGCTAGTTCTAGGTTATGGGTAGGATAGTTTTTCTCATGAATCTTAAGTTGCCTTGAAGCATAAGCAATCACCTTTCCATTTTTCATAAATACCCATCCCAACCCAATTCTTGAGGCATCACAATAAACCAAAAATCCATCGGACACTTTCGGTAGAGTAAGCATCGGAGCGGAGGTAAGCCTATCTTTTAATTCTTCGAAACTCTTCTAACATGCTTCAGACCATACAAACTTAACTTTTTTTAGGTCAAAGCCATCAATGGAGAGGCAATCGAAGAAAACCCTTCCACAAACCTTCTATAGTAACCAGCCAAACCCAAGAAACTTTGAATATCTAAAGGGGATAGAGGTCTAGGACAACTCTTAACCACATCTGTCTTCTTAGGACCTACCTCAATACCTTTACCGGAAACAATGTGACCAAGAAAAGCCACGGACCTTAACCAAAACTCACATTTACTAAACTTTGCAAAGAGTTGTTGGTCCTTAAGAACTTGCAACACAATCCTCAAATGATTAGTATGCTTATCCTCACTCTTTGAGTAAATCAAAATATCGTCGATGAACACAATTGAAAACATATCTAGGTATTGTCTAAACACCCTATTCGTCAAATCCATAAATGCAGTCGGAGTATTTTTCAAACCAAACGACATTACTAAGAATTCGTAATGGCCATATCTAGTCCGAAAAGCTATCTTCGGAATGTCATCTTCCTTCTCCTTTAATTGGTGATAGCCCGATCGAAGCTCAATCTTGGAAAAGTAAATCGCTCCTTGAAGTTGGTCAAACAAATCATCTATCCTTGGGAGATGATACTTATTCTTAATAGTAACCTTATTCAATTGCCGATAATCAATGGACATGCGAAGCGAACCATCCTTCTTTCGAACAAACAAAATCGGAGCACCCCATGGAGAGATACTCGATCGGATGAAACCCTTATCCAATAAATCTTTTAATTGCTCCTTCAATTCTTTAAGTTCTGCTGGAGGCATCTAGTAAGGAGGAATAGAGATAGGTTGCGTATCTAGAAGAAGGTCAATACCAAAGTCTATATCCCTTTCGGGAGGAACACCGGGTAGATCATCGGGAAATGCTTTCGAAAACTCATTAACAATGGGGACCGACTCAAGAGTAGAGGTTTTGGAATCCATATTCCTAACCCAAAAAAGATGGTATATGCAACCCTTAGAAATCATCTTTCTAGCCTTAAGACAAGAAACAAACTGACCTTGCGGCATAGAATTTCCTCATTCCCACTCTAGGATAGGCTCATTTGGAAATTGAAACTTGACCACTCGGGTTCTACAATCAATGGAAGCATAACAAGAGTGCAGCCAATACATCCCAAGAATAACATTGAAATCTAACATATCAAGCTCTACAAGATCAACATGAATGACTCTATGAGATAAGGAGATGGGACAATCTCTATAAACTCTCTTAGCCACAATAAATTCACCAATAGGAGTAGAGAAAGAAAAAGGGTCTAATAACACTTTCGAAAGAATATCAAACCTCATGGCCACATATGGCATCACAAAAGATAAGGTGGCACCGGGATCAAGCAAAGCATAAACGCCAAAATGAAAGACTTTCAACATATCAGTAACCACATCGGTAGAACTCTCTTGCTCATGATGAGTTAGAAGTGCATAAAATTGATTTTGCTTTTGAGAACTTGAACTCGAACCTCTAGGCGGAGCTTGCTTACCTTCTCTTCCCTTAGCCATAAGTGTTGGACAATCCCTTATCTTATGGCCACTCTTACCACAACCATAGCAACCATCCATATCGGCTAAGCATTTACCGTCATGCTTCCTTCCACACTTAGTACAAGTAGACAATGAAGATCAACTACCATTTCCTTCTTGAGGTTTAGGGTTAGACACCCTATTTTGTTGAACTTAGGAGGAGCATTGGAGGAACCTTGACCAAAAATCTTTGGTCGGAACCTAGAATGACCATGTCCATTGGACCTTGAATGTGAGAAGTCACCATCACCAGTCTTAACCCTCTTTGCCTCCCTAGGCTTTTCCCTAAGCTTCTCCTCTTCTATTTGTTGAGCATGCACCATTAGGCGAGAAATGTCCATATCATTGATAAGTATGGCGGTACGACACTCTTTGACCACCATTTTGGACACCCCCTGAAACAAACTAACTCATCCTTGCCCTAGGATCAGCAACCATAGTAGGAGCATATCTAGACAATTGCGTGAACTTCAAAGCATACTCCTTCACACTCATGTTTCCTTGATGAAGGTTGATGAATTCAAGTACCCTTGCCTTCCTCATCTCAAGGGGAAAGAACCTATCAAGGAAACCAACCTTAAACTTTTCCCAATAGACAGGACCCGCATCAACCGCCCTCTCACTCTTCCATTATTGAAACCACACTTGAGCAACACCCTTAAGTTGATAAGCTGCCAGCTCCACCTTTTCCTCCGACGTCACACCCATGATCATTAGCACCTTGTACACCTCATCAATGAACTCTTGAGGATCTTCCTCAACCTTAGAGCCATGAAACTCCGGAAGATTCATTCTAGTGAAGTCCCTCACTCTAGATGCCGGTGTACCAACATTTGGGTTCATGGGGGCCACACCCTCCCTATTGGCTTGAGTCGTTATGGCTTGAGCCAACACTTGAAAAGCAGCCCTAAATTCTGCATTTGTTACTTGCTCGGCTAAAGGGTCAGTCGGAACTTAAGGAGTTTGAGGAGAAGCTTCTTGTTTCACATTCTCATTCATTTTCCTCCTAATGTATGCTCTTTGAGGGGCCATTTCCTGAAAAGAATTGGATAGGGATTAGGAGCAAGAACATATAGAGTTACACTCTATCGCACGACTTAGAGTGATGAAAGAAGTGGAATTTTCTAAACATCTTATAGCCTTTCATTCATAAATGTAGCACAAGTCACACTCATGAACAAGACTCTACTCGACGTGGCTTATGAGACATCCTAGGACCTTTCTAAACCTTGTGCTCTGAATACCAAGTTTTTCACGACCTAAAGTAGACCCTAGACATGACATGGCATATAAGACCCCAAGAGGCTCTATACAAGCCACTTACAATACATCATACAAGATAATAGAAAATCAAGAGATTTAAAAAGACAATTTCAAATCATAAGAGTTTATCAAACGTAGCGGAAGTCTAACATAGTCTCAAGCCATCTAGAACATCAAGAGTGATCGGGATGTAGCCCATACATTACATACAATACTGAAAGGAGGTAAAGACAATAAGCAATAAAGTTTGGTCCTCGGAACATGAGGACTCACCAATCTTCAATGTCTACTAAGGCAATCTCTAGCCACGGGTGGATGGAGAGGAGTCGTCACGCCTTACATTAGTGAAATGATGTAGGCAAGTGTATGTGTTAGTACAAATATGTACCAAGTATGATAGCAATGCATAGAGTTATAAAATCATGCTAAAAAAGACATTTCATGTCATGCAAAGACCAAGTTAAAACCATAATCATGGTCAATGCAAGTAAAACTCAGCTTTGAACAATTGTGAGATACTTCTTGAAGTAACCTTAGTTTATCATTATTGTGGGAAGTAGCCTTAACCGACATAGAGACCATGTGAGCTATAACATAGAATTTGGTGTCTGCCCCACACCGAAAAAGGGTGTCCCACTTGCCAAGGTAAGACCATGAACTTCTAGCTTACGTGGATCCACTAACTAATGTCTATCTAAGACAATCATCCTATGGGGGCACATAGGTATGGGAAAAGGCGATTGCTACTAGAAACCAGGCCTCAAGCTACGGGAGAGCCTCCATCTCAATATCTTCTCGGTGCTAAGCATAAATCCCACGGAATAGTCATAATTCTTATTCATCTTATTATCAATGGAAAGGTACAACTAGAGTTACCAATCCAAGCTAAAGTTCATTAGTATTGACGTTTCATCTTCCAAGGACTAGTCCAAGCTTACGTCATTTAGAATAGCTCCTTAAACTTGATTCAAAGTTTAGTTGAGAAAACCTTTCAACTCTAAGAATCCTTAGGTGAGAAAACCCTTTCACAACAACAACAACATTTATGCTTTACTCTCAAAGCAATCTTAAATCATTTTCATCACTTTCATAAAGAACATGCATATCTTCATAAACTCATCTTTCATAATTAAAACCCACATTATATCATCATAGCTTAGAAAACATGGGTGATGCACGGTTTCATGGGGATTCATCTTAAAACACATGGAATTATCTCAATTCATGCATAATAGTTCATAAAACAATCAATTATATCAACATTGAAGGGAACCCATACATAGAAGAAAACCCTAACTTCAATTGGAGATTTCTAACATGAAAATTGGAGAATTTAGAAACCCTATAGAGGAAAGGGCTCCATAGGTGAACACTATCATACCTTGATGCCAAAATCTTGAAATCAATGGTGGAATTGGAGACTTGATTAGTAACCCTAGCCTTCTTCTTCAACTTTAGAGAGAGAAATATTGGAGGGGATGACTTGGCTTCTTTTTGGAATTTGAGAGAATGAATTGAATTGGGTTATTTTATGGGGAAAATCATTATATAGGGCTTAGGGTAGAAGGCAAAATGATGTAGTATCGAGTTAAAACAATTGGGAAAAGAACCAACAGCCCCTAACTTAAAAACTACCGAACTGACTTCAAGAAGGGCTTAAACGGCTCACTAGACCACCACGACCCGTTTGAATTTCTGCCTGATAGGGCTTCACTATTCCAGGCATAACGTTTTACTCTGAACTTCAAATGGAGCAAACTTAGTGGCGTTGGAAAGAGAACTCAAAGATCTTTAATTTGACATGTCATGGCCACCTAATACATTTTGTGCTAAAAGATATCGTCATTTGAAGTTGACCCTAAACTCTAGTCTGATAAACCTCCTTCACGGATGACTTCACGGGCCGTGTGAGGCTTCACAGGACATTTAGACGTCTGTGGTCCTTGACCAGTGACTAGGGAAGAAGACTCTTCTGAGGGGGCCACTTGATGACCCATTGGACGGTTCTTCAACCTCACCACGGGCCGGCTAGGCGTCCGTGGGAGGGACACTTCCTTGGGGCAGGTTTTGGAATCATACCACGAGTGCCCAAACGGATAGTGGTCCCCTCACGGCCCGTCTAATGCTCCGTGGAGGGTTCCATGGTCCATTTTCGGGTTCTTGACATGCCCTCTTGACCTTTTTTAGCCCTTCTCTAATCCGAGGAGTTACAGTATCAGAGCATAGAGTTCAAGTGTCTTAGAGTGTCTATGAAGCCGTGTCGGTAAGATCTTATTTATGATCGTGACGGCCCCACTTCTATAAATGAGTGACTACAGACATTTAAGAAAAGCTTCCCTTTCTTTCATACTCTAAATCATGCAACAGAACTATGCCATAAGGAACTTATTTGTACTCGTGCATTTCTCAAATCCATTCGACTACTCCTCATACTGAAGGTGATTGAAATAGCAAAACCTAGATTCTTATTGATGTGTTAGTACTCTCAAATAAAATCTTCTGAAAGAAAAGAGATTGTATAGGTTTTGAGAGAAACCCATTAGTGTGCATTAAGTGTATTGATTCAAAAAAATGCACCCTTCTTTATATAAATCATGCATTCAAGCTAAAAGCGAGATGTACTCTCAGATTTTCTTCTTTAAATCTTGTTTTAGATGATACCCTTTAAGAGGGGAGTATATTTTAGAATGCTTGGGTAGTATTGTCGCTCGAAAGATAGTGCGATTTGCGATAGTATGAGCCAGTAGTAGTAGAAGTACCCAGAGTTAGAAGTATGCATTTAGAAGTGTAGTAACATAAGAGATGGGAATAGTTATTGAATAGAGTATGTAATTTGTAGCTATTTACTTAGTAAGTAATTAATGAGGAGTTTTTCCCTTAGGTGGGGGCTAAGGAGTAGTAATCTTGTGTGGATTCCATAACAGAAGGTAGATTAATAGTTACTAGTCGGGATGAGTTAGAGTATACTAACAAGAAGGGGGTTTATGTCGATGTCCCATTGTGTTAGTGAAGACCAAGTATAGTGTTGAATAGTAGAGCAGAGTATCATGAGGTGATAGATCTAAGCTAGACTTATGATTTTTTTAGGGAGAGCCCATGATATTTAGAGGGTTGTAGAACTAATTAGGCAATGATGTATAGTGAATGGGTAAATAGTACTTAAGTTGTGAAAGGGAATGTGATGGTAAACTATAAGTATGTAGACTAAGAGATAATGATTGACTAATATTCATGAGGTCTTAGGGAGTGAGTGTTTCTTAATTTTACCAAGTAGTCATAAGTTAGTATACTATGTGAGCAATTATATTGATATCTATATTTAGTACTAGACACTAAGCTTGAATTTGAGATGAGTATCGTGATAAAATAGATGGAAACAAGAGGGTGATGATATTAGTTTTGAGATTTGAGATAGAGTAGATGGGGAATTAAGGTGTTAGTTGCAATGAATGTGAGTGGTACAAGTGTTGTATTATGACCCTTAGATGAGAGAAATGAAGTATGGCTAAGTCATTAGATTAGCAAGACCATTAAGAAGTGTACCCTAGATCATATGTAGTCAGACGAGGTTCTAATTAAGTTTATGATTTTTATATGTGCCTAGATAGTATATTTGAGTTATCATTGTGGAGTAGACTGATGTATGTATTATTTATTACCCTCAAGAGTCTGGTCGAAGGGACAACATATAGCCGATAATGAGCCTTTCAAATATAGATCAAGTTTTCTCTAGTTAGGATGATATGAACTTAGAAGGACACTATTAGTGGGCTAAGAAGGAGAAGTTAGATAATTAAGAGTTAGATTAAGTGACTTTATAAGCCAATGAGAAGAGCTTAAAAGAAGCATCTTAGAAAGAAGCCCGATAAGGAATCTTAGTATTTTCACATGGAGAGTTCTGTAGACATGAGATTAGCATTTTTTTAGTAGTAGAGTAAATCGAATATAGACTAGTTTAGAAAAGACAGAATAGATCCATAGGTTTAAAGTATCAACATCAGACCTAAGGGGGAGATGATAAGATGAGAAACCAAGTCAAGTGTTAAGAATCACATAATGATGTGTTCATATAGAATTATGGTGTTATATCAATCCATTCATATTCTAGCGTATTCCTTAAAGTTTAGTCATTACAACATCCTATAAAAGATGACACCTTTTCACATTGATGGTTAGTGACTTCTCTGAATGGTTGTGACTTTTCTTAAAGAGTTGTGAATTTTTCGATGAGTTATGACATTTTCGAATGGTTGTGATTTTTTTGAAGGATTGTGACTTATCTAATAAGGCATGATAAGCACCTTTTCTACTATAATCTGTTGTCTATACATCATAAAAAAATGCAGGACGAATAACATCAGTAAACGAAATGTACAAGTATGTAATATAGCTTAATACCAAATAACTGAACTGAAACTCTGATGGAAACTCAACTGAAATATATTATAAATTATGATGGAAAAATCATTTAAACTCTTACCGAAACAATGCAATAATAGCATATACTGAACCGATCAGACTAAAAGAAATACTCAACTCAACGCAATGTAAAGCATGATTAGAGATAAAATCATTTAAAGCTTCACAAAGTACAATATAATAACTCAAAGAAAACTATATATGAAAATACAATGAAAGTACTCTTTACTCTATTAGGGAGTTTCTCTAACCGACAACCATCACTATGAGCTACGTGATGATACAGCGTCTCGCCCACTCTGCCAGAACTCTCCTATACCTTATCAGGGTATATAGAACCTCAACTAAGTGGATCCACTAAGCTCTAACCGAAGGTATAAGGAAATCATCTAAAAAGTTTGAATCATTCACCCATGTTGGCATACATGGTTTATGAGGAATTTGTTTTGTCTGAACACATCCCCATACCGGTCCTCAATACTACTCCCAATAATATATACTCATGCTCAAATGTGTTAACACATACTCTTTCTCTATTTTGAGGTAATTATTCAAAATAACCTCTTTAAAGAGATAACTGCTCTGAAATATCTCTAAACTCATAACTCTTTTTAGAAATCAAATTTCTCTTTTCGCAATGTAAAAGTAATATATTTAGGAATCAATTAGTTCCCTAAAACTTTACTCAAAAATTCTCTTCAAAAAAATAATTTAAAACAAATGTTTATTGTGATTTGATCATTGATGATTCGGGAAGTCATACTGCATAAACATTGATGACATATCTAGATGTCATACTGCTTACACATTGATGGCATACTCGGCTGTCATACTAATCATGAATCATAGTTCTCTTCTCAATATAACAAAATGATACATTTGGGACTAATTAGTTCCCTTATACTCATGCTCAACTCTTGGTTAAAACTCTTTCTCAAACTCCTCTTTACTTTCTCAAAACTCAATTTAAAACAATTATGTTTTGTTTAAAAAGATTCTCAAAATTCATAACACAAAATAGGGTTCACGGTAAAATATAGACATGAACAATTCAACTCAAAGATCTCAATAACAATATAGAAAAACTCAATACTTAGAACTCAAAAACTCAAAACTCAACGATACTACTTATCTCAAGAATACTCAATTAATAGGGTTCATGCTGAAATATAGACATGAACGACTCAACTCAAGAATCTGAATGCATAACATATAGAAACTCAACCATTAGGAATAGAACTCAAAACTCAACAACAAACTCATCTCAAGAATTCTCAAATCTAAGGATAGAACCCTAGATTTACTCTTTTACTGATTTGAAAGTAGATGTAGGACGTGAGGACGAACTAGTTCAATACTATGATAGCCTTACATATCTGGAAGAACAAAGTTCTTGAAAAATTTTGAAGAAGAACTTGATTGGAAGACTTGAAATCCTAGCTTGAAAAAGAACAACCAAGAAAACCTTTCTTGTGATTCTTGAATTAGTTTCTTGAAAATCCTATGGCCAAGAATTAAGATTTCTATTATTCATTCATAGTTGTATGAAGGAATTTGAGTTGGAAAGAATGAAATTCTTGGAGAAGGACTTACGTTGAAGAAGAATCTTGTAAAAGATTGAATAAATCTTGAATGGAAGTCATATGCTTTGATTTTTCCTTAGGGTTTTTGCCTTAGGGATTGAGAGAGAAGAGAATAGGGAATTAAGAGATGAAAATCTGATTGTTTTGAGACTTTTATTAGTCAATAAATTCGTTTAGGGCTTTCTTAGAGGTAAAAAGACAAAAACGACCTTTATTAATGTTTTCCCGTCGGCTAATTCGTCACTACACTGTATCAGGTAACTAAAATGATCATAACTTTTTATTCGGACTCGGATTGATGCAAACTTTGTGGCATTGGAAAGAATATTCAAATACCTTTAATTTGATAGGTTATGGGCCATGTAACTCATTATATTCTAAGAGATATGGTCATTTGAAGTTGACCCAAGTAGAATCTTATATCAAAACTTAATTGGTAATGAAGCTTTCAACTCAACTTTGTGCTAGGGGATTCTAGTGGCCTTAATTGATATCCAAAATCATTCCCACACTAATGAATTGACCTTAGAATCTAAGAACAATTAAGAATCACTATGTACGACCTTATACGCAATTCAAGAATGGCTCGGTCTCAACTTAGAAATTTTTCTTGGGTGTTACAATATCTCCACCTTGGGATCATTCGTCCTCGAATGATGATTAAACTGAGAATGGAGGGAAAAGAGTTACTATCACTAACTCTTTTGACTTCTGAACTTGCTTACTAACATAGGCGGAAGTGATTCCTACTAAGAGTTTTGAAAATGGACTCACTCTTGGCACGAAGCTCACTTAAGATTTCAAGATTACAGGCCACGGCATGAAACAAGGTATCCGGGCACAAAGTAAGAATATGACTACTATGCCTTGATTGATATGACTGGTAGCTTTTAAGCTTAGCAACATTTCTCAACTATGCTTTCCTTTCTGATTACTACACTCCATAGCTGCAACTCGAAGCTCTCACTAGAGTATATGACTACTCTTACAAACATCTAAGTCAAATCGTTTGCTCTTACTGTGTTCAAGCCTTAACACTAAGTCACAAGGTGCTAAACATGAGATGGTTATACTAATCTAAACCACAAAATTCAGGTTTTATGCCTCTATAGGAAATCTCATTCCATGAATACTACTCCTTACCACTACATTCAACAAAACTTTGAGTCCTAGTCAAGAAGCATCTAATGCATGATGTATTCATCCACATGTAACCACACCACATTCAAGCCTAGTACCATAATCACTCCATGGACTCCTACTAGCCAATCCTTCTAAGAATTTCTCATTCTCTCATCATCTCTACCAACTGAAATTTCACGCATTACTACCAGAAACCAACTAATTGCTCTCATTTAACTATTACTCATAGTAAAACTTCATTTATCCTTCCTCCACTTTTATAACCTTAGACGGAATAAGCACGCAACTACTACCAAAATAAGAAACATCAACCTTCTCCTTCTATATCACTCAACTACTATCATCAACATTACTTTCTTAACTAAAAAGGATCACTGAAAGAGCTCTAGGGCGAAAGATCATAAGCACGTTTCATTCGAGAATTTTGATATAAGAATATACATGACATAACATTATGTTCCTAGCCATTGAGAGTAAAGCATGAATTTGCGAGACTGAACATACTATGAGACACGAGTGCTTATATGAATAGGTTCATATCATGAGGCTAATATCCATAACTTTATAGAGTGAGATTGAGATCAATGGGCTAAAGTCTTTTCCCTCATTCCAGGAACTGAGAATAGATGTAAATCTGTCTAAAGTGTATGAGCATAGGCCATGAACATAATTTTGATATTAAAGACATTAACAAGATGTTGTAATGACTGAAATTTGAGGAATACGCTAGAGTATGAATGGATCGATATATCACTTTAACTCTTTCTGAACATATTACTGCCTGACTCTCAACACTTGACTTGGTTCCTCATGTTATCATCTCCCCCTTAGGTCTAAAGCTGACACTTTAAAATTGTGGATCTATTCCATCATCTCTAAACTGGTCTACATTCGCTTTACTCTAATACTCGGGAAAGGCTTATGTCATGGATTTTGAACCCTCCATATGAATAGGGTTCCTTCTAAGACCTCTTTCTAAGATGATCCTCTTAACCTCTTCCCATTGGCTTATAAGGCCGCTTTATCTAACTCTTAAGGAAAAAATAATGCTTACATCAGCCTATTCCACATTGACAGCTCAAATATACTATCTAGGCACATATGGAAAATCATTAACTTAATTGGAACCTCGTATAACTACATACGATCTCAGGTACACCTCTTAATGCTCTTGCTAATCTAATGACTTAGCCACACTCCCTTGCTCTCATCTAAGAGTCATAATACCTCACTTGTACCACTAACACTTATCAAAAGTAACACCTTAATTTCTCATCTAATTTATGTCAAACCTACTAGATCATATCTCGAACTAACATCATCATCATCCTCATGTAGCCATCTTCTCTTTTTAATCACGACACTCATCTCAAATTTAAGCTTAGTGTCTATTACTAAACACATATATCAATATGATTGCTCACTTACTATACTAACTAACAGCTACTAGATAAACTTAAGAAACACTCACCCACTAAGATCTCATGACAAGTAGTCAATCTTTATCTCTCAGTCTACCTATTTACAAATTACTACCATACTTCCATTTCACAACTTAAGTACTACTTACTCATTCACTATACATCATTGCCTAATTAGTTATATAACCCTCTGAATATCATGGGGCTCTCCATTTAAAAAAATCATAGGCCTAGCTTAAATCTATTGCATCACGAATACTCGGCTCTTCTATTCAACACTCTTTCTTGGTCGATACTAATGGATCAACACCTCATCATAAACTTCTCTCTGGTTAAAGTATACTCTAACTCATCCATACTAGTAACTGTTACTCTACCTTCTATCATGAAAGCTACACCAACTCATCACTTCTTAGTCTACACATAAGGAGAACTCCAATAATAACTTACTGGGTGCATGGCTAAAACAACGTAATTTACCTCATCACTATCTCCTTTTCTTAAATTACTATACATCTGCATGCATTCTTCTAACTTTGGGCACTTCTACTACTACTAGCTCATAACATCATAACTCATACTATCTTTCAGGTGAAAAATACTATCCAAGCTCTAAAACATACTTCCTCATAAGGGTCTCAACTGAAACGAGGTTTAGAGAAGAGAGTCTGGGAGTACATCTCGCTTTAAGCTCGAACGCACGATTCATATGAATTAAGAGTGCATTCCTTTGAATCTCAACACTTAAGCTCACTCATGGGCTTCTCTCAAGCCCCTCTGCAGTCTCATGACTTTTTGAAGACTTTTGCTGAGAGTAACTCATCGATAAGGATCTGGGCTATGCTTTTCAACTACCTTGAGTATGAGGGGTAGTCCAATGGATTTGAGAAACGCAAGAGTGTGAGTAAGTTCCTTATGGCACAGTTCTATTGCATGGTTTAGAGTATGAAAGAAGGAAATTTTTTCTTAAATGTCTATAGTCCCTCATTTATAGAAGTGGGGCCCTCACAACCAAAAATAAGATCCTACCGACATGGCTTCATAGACACCCTAGGACACTTGAACTCTGTGCTCTAATACCAAGTTTTTCACGACCCGAGCCTACACCCTGGACGTGACCGGCACTCGAGAACCATTGCTAGTCCCCAAGCGAACCCTCATCCTGGCTGACTACAAGTGCAAGACTAACTCAAGCATACACAAGCATCAAACTAAAAGAAATACTAAATCAACGATGTATTAACTCTCAAAACTCTCTAAATATACTAGGTATTAAATATATTTAAAGAAAAGCTCGGAAACTGAAAGACTCTCCAAAACTGTCTATCTATGAAATCTCTACTGTACAAAGATGAGTGTCGGGACAAGACCCATGACTCCTCAAGAAAACTACTACTAACAACTTATAAAACTGGAGTCCTCCGGAACCAAGGACGCCTTACTCAAAAGCTGACAAGCAGATGAAGTGATCTCAACGGAACTCCTGTTGAGCATCCTAAGTACCTGTATCTGCATCATAAAAAGATGCAGGTCGAATAACATCAATACACGAAATGTACGAGTATGTAATAAAGCTGAATAACAAATAACTGAACTGAAACTCTGATGGTAACTCAACTGAAATATAATATAAATCATGATGGAAAAATCATTTAAACTCTTACCAAAACAATGCAATAATAGCATATACTGAACTGATCAGACTAAAAGAAATACTCAACTCAACTCAATGTAAAGCATGATTAGAGATAAAATCATTTAAAGCTTCACAAAGTACAATATAATAACTCAAAGAAAATTGTATATGAAAATACAATGAAAGTACTCTTTATTCTATTGGGAGTTTCTCTAACCGACAACCATCACTATGAGCTACGTGATGATACAACGTCTCGCCCACGCTGCCAGAACTCTGCTATACCTTGCCAGGGTATAGAACACCTCAACTAAGTGGATCAACTAAGCTCTACCCAAAGGTATAAGGAAATCATATAAAAAGTTTGAATCCTTTACCCATGTTGGCATACATGGTTTATGAGGCATTTGAGTTGTCTGAACTCATTCTTATATCGATGCTCAATACTACCCCGAATAATATATACTCATGCTCAAATGTGTTAACACATACTCTTTCTCTATTTTGAGGTAATTACTCAAAATAACCTCTTAAAAGAGGTAACTGCTTTGAAATATCTCTGAACTCATAACTCTTTTTAGAAATCAAAGTTTATGTTTTCTCAATGTAATAGTAATACATTTGGGAACCAATTAGTTCCCTTAAACTTTACTTAAAAATTCTTTTTAAACTCTACTCAAACACTGCTTTACTTTCTTAAAAAAAACAGTTTAAAACAAATGTTTATTGTGATTTGATCATTGATGATTCAGGAAGTCATACTGCATAAACATTGATGGCATATCTAGATGTCATGCTGCTTACACATTGATAGCATACTCGACTGTCATACTAATCATGAATCATAGTTCTCTTCTCAATATAACAAAATGATACATTTGGGACTACTTAGTTCCCTTATACTCTTGCTCAACTCTTGGTTAAAACTCTTTCTCAAACTCCTCTTTACTTTCTCAAAACTCAGTTTAAAACAATTATGTTTTGTTTAAAAAGATTCTCAAAATTCATAACTCAAAATAGGGTTCATACTGAAATATAGACATGAACAACTCAACTCAAAGATCTCAATAACAGTATAGAAAAACACAATACTCAGAACTCAAGAACTCAAAACTCAACGATACTACTCATCTCAAGAATACTCAATTAATAAGGTTCATGCTGAAATATAGACATGAACGACTCAACTCAAGAATCTGAATGCATAACATATAGCAACTCAACCATTAGGAATAGAACTCAAAACTCAATAACAAACTCATCTCAAGAATTCTCAAATCTAAAGATAGAACCCTAGATTTACTCTTTTACTTAATTGAAAGTAGATGTAGGGCATGAGGACGAACTAGTCCAACACTATAATAGTCTTACATATCTAGAAGAACAAATTTCTTTAAGAATCATGAAGAAGAACTTGATTGGAAGACTTGAAACCCTAGCTTGAAGAAGAACAACCAAGAAAACCTTTCTTGAGATTCTTGAATTAGTTTCTTCAAAATCCTATGGCAAAGAATTAAGATTTCTATTATTCATTCATAATTGTATGAAGGAATTTGAGTTGGAAAGAATGAAATTGTTGGAGAAGGACTTACCTTGAAGAATAATCTTGAAAAAGATTGAATGAATCTTGAATAGAAGTCCTACGCTTTGATTTTTCCTTAGTGTTTTGCCTTAGGGATTGTGAGAGAAGAGAATAGGGAATTAAGAGGTGAAAATCTGATTCTTTTGGGACTTTTATTAGTCAAGAAATTCGTTTAGGGATTTCTTAGAGGTAAAAAGACAAAAATGACTGTTTTTAACGTTTTCCCGTCGGCTAATTTGTCACTACACTATATCAGGTTACTAAAATGATCATACATTTTTACTCGGAACTCAGATCGATGCAAAATTGGTGGCGTTGGAAAGAAGATTCAAATACCTTTAATTTGATAGGTTATGGGCCATGTAATACTTTATATTCTAAGAAATATGGTCATTTGAAGTTGACCCAAGTAGAATCTTATATCAAAACTTAATTGGTTAGGAAGCTTTCAACTCAACTTTGTGCTAGGGGATTCTAGTGGCCTTAATTAATATCCAAAATCATTCCCACACTAATGAATTGACCTTAGAATCTAAGTACAATTAAGAATCACTATGTACGACCTTATACGCAATTCAAGAATGGCTCGGTCTGAACTTAGAAATTTTTCTAGGGTGTTACACTTTTCTAAAGGGTTGTAACTTTTTTTGATAAGGCAGAATAAGCATTTTTTTCATACACTAACCTTTGTTGGCTATAAAAAGAGGGGTGTCCTCACATTTTTAAACTACAATTTTTTAAAGTTTTCTATTGTTCTTCTTCTTAAAACACCTAATTTAGTATATCTTTTATATTTTATATTTATTTATTTATATTATGTTATATTAAAAGAAGACCTCTTCACATTGAATTCTTACGATTTTTCCAAAGAGTTGTGACTTTTTCGATGAGTTGTGACCTTTCCGAAGGGTTGTGACTTTTGTGAAGAATGGTGACTTTTATGATAAGGCACAATAAGCACATGCTCATACTACCCTTTCTTAACTTTAAATGGAGGAGTTTCCTCACATTTTTAAACTATGATTTTTTTATGTTTTCTATTTTTCTCTTCTTAAAAACTCAAGTGTGATTTATAGACGTTGAGAATCTCAAAGTTCAATGAAATTTAAACATTCCCTAACATGAATGTTAAATTAATATAATACTCCAACTAAAAACTTTCGATTTAGTATAACTTCTATATTTTATATTAATATTTATTTATATTATATTATATTCAAAGTAAGAACTTCAACAATACAAGAATAACTTAGTAATGCAATATAGGGGAGGGAGGAGAAAGTTTATTTAAGAGGTATAACTAAGAGATTTTAAGAGTGACTTTTTTATTTTTACATATTATAATTAATTTTAAAATGAGAAAATATTCAAAAACAGGAAAAAAAATTTAATTGGAGGCCATAGAAGAAGTGTCAGATCACCTTATCTATATCTAGCTTTATATTATAAATAGTTATAGGTATTTTTCGGATGTTGAATTGACAACTTTTAGTAGTAATAAAAAGAAAATTTACATCCACTATTCATAGGAACTTATACTTTATCATTCCATTTATAATTGTTTATTTAATTTTTTTATTTAATAATATTGACATTATTTTTAAAAATAGTGTAGTACATGGTTTGATATTCACGTGCAACGCACGTGTATCAAAACTAGTATATATATATATATATCAAGAGTCGATTTAGTGAATTTTTATATCATCAGATCATGTCACATCTTATAAACATTAATCTGTTGTAGTAGGTAATTAATTTATTTTTAAAAAAATGATAACAAATCTCTTATTTTAGAGATATTTATCTGAGATATATTTTAGATGACCTAGCTGAGAGTGTGAAAATAATTACACCGATGATTTATTTAACTTAAACTCATATATTACATGTATCAAATCTTATATTCCTTTTAGGTTTTTGATGACTACAAATTATTAGAATGGTTTAAATTTGGCAGAATACCTATAGACTTCCGAATGTATTTTCTTCATATTCCTTCTAAACTGTCAGTAGTCTTAATCACCCCCTAAATCTGCCAATTTAATTTATAATTTTTCTCATACTAACCCTTAGTATTAAATAATTACATAAAGTAGTGTTTCAAAGCATCATTATACTACAATTTTTATAAAGAAAATTGAAGGATTTTCATGTTCAAAAGCTTTCATCAAATGTATTTGAGATTACAAATGAGAGATAATTGATTAAAATAAATTTGCATCAATATTGGAAGAAGTGATTAATTAGTTTCCATAACACTCAAATTTGTATATATATAGTTATAACAATAGTTATGATACATAAGTTCTCTATAGTTTGCCCATCTTTTGAAGCCATTTCGAATACACCAATCAGTTCTTGCATAGTGCTTGCCTTGCGCACTAGTAATTATATAAACTAATAACAAGGAATATATTATATTGAAAAAAAAAGAGAAAAATTAAACTAGATACTATAACAAAAAGAGCACTGCAAATTATCCATAAAACAAAATATAATAAAAACCTTGAAAGTACAATAATGGTTGATAGTTCAACACCATCAACACAATTAAAAAACTAAATTAAATTGTTCAAGTTTTGATTAATAATAATAATCTTCATCATCTTCATCCTCTTCCTTTGGTGGAGGAAAGTTGAGATCCGGACAATGGTACTTCACCACATTGTCGCGTATAGCTGAAGTACAATATGATTCTGCAGAAGCATCAGGATCCTCTCCTACTTGTGATTGTTGTTCATCTGTAATATTGTCCCCAACACCCTCCTCTAGTTTTACACCGGCACTAACATTGGTAGTTCTAATTCACCGCGATGTATGTGATGGATCACCAAATACATCACACAACCGCTTACGTGGAGTGTATATGCGCGATTCATCACCAAACACATAACGCAACCGCTGAGCCATGATCCGGATGTTCTCTTGTATTTGTGCTTGCTTATGTTGTTTCTCAGCAGCCTCTCTTTCTTTTGCTGCCTCTTTTTTTGCTTTTTCCTTCAAAACCTCATTTGGCTCGCTCTTTGGTGCTTGATTATCTATAGATCCATCCTTGTTAGACCCTAGAGGAGTATGCAATTGAGCTCCATGTATGGGCAGATCAACGGTCAATCGTATTCCAGGAGATCCTGTATTTATATTTTAAAAACTTTGTTATAAATAAGTATTTTGAACCCAATAAATGGAAAGAGTTATGATTTCGAATTCAATATATATAATATACGCATTTTCTTTCTTACTAGAGTACACTGAACTTGGATAGGAGTCCATCCCAATCCGAATCAAGGGTTGATGTGGATGAATGTCTTTTTCTGTAGGCACTTGATCTTTCTTGTTGCAAGAAGCATTGGCTATGATCTGGATGTTCTTTTCTACTTGTGCCTTTTGTTGTTTTGCAGCAACCTCTTTTTCTTGTGTTGCCTCTTTTTCTATCTTTTCCTCCAAAGCCTCCTTTGGCTCACCCTTGTGTGCTTGATCATCGGTAGATCCATCCTTTTGAGGAGGATGTAATTGAGCTCCATGTATGGGCAAATCAACAACCAAGCACATTGAGTCAGTCAATTGTATTGAGCCAAGTCCTACATTTACATTTTAAAGACTCAGTTATAAATAAAAAATTCTAACTCAATAAATAAAAAGAGTTATGATTTCGAACTAAGTGAGGAGGAGTGAGATCACTTGAAAAGCAGAAGGAGAAAAATCATTCTCAGCGCAATTGGGATTGGATGAACAAGTGTTTTCTCCATTTTTGCTGCTCTTGTTCTTTATATATCAAAAAAAAGAAAAATAAGCATATCATCATCATAGAAGAAAATATAAATAGTTGATTTGCACATATTTGAATTAATTGAAAACACAAAATGAAAACAAAGACAACTTTCTACATAGATAGACAATCAAATTAGGAAAACTTACATTGTTTGTATCGTGAGAGGAACTTTTCTCAATTGAAGCACTATTGTCAGATCTTGTTGATGAAGTCATAGCCGCTTAACTAATTTGAAAGAAGAAGCTAAGCAAGATTAGTGTTGCCAAATATTCATAAGACTTACTTGCTATTAATTTGATTTGATATATATATGTCTTTGATACACTAATTAATGTTATCTAGTCCATTAGTAGTATTATTGTTGTATCAAGTCAAACATTACAAAATCAATATTGGCCAAACATTGCAGATCCAACACCAAAAGTTCTTTTTTTTAAAAACATATGAACTTGTATTGTATACACTCGTTAATTCAAAAGTTTATTCTATTCTTTAGACTCTTTTTTTTTTCAATACCATCCAGATACTATACGAGAAAAGTGGAAACTGCAATTTTTTGTAGTAGTGTCCCACTATTGAAAAGTCAAGTTTATTAAATTGAATATGGTGTTTACCCCTAATTAACTTTCACAAATTATAAAATGAGGGTTGTAGTATAAAGGCAAAAAGAAAGAAATTAAAGAATGAAGTTTATCAAAGAAATTGATAAGATACCTCGGATTCTGTGTTTTTCTGTTGTTGTCGTTTGAGGAGTTTTGGACTAAGGAATATTGTTTTGTGAATGTTTTATCCGGCTATATATAGAATGAGGAGGCCCTGTAGATTGATATAAAGCTTCACTTTTTAAGTGAAGTGAATCTAAATGTATGGAGCGTTCCACACACCGTTTAAATATTAAGAATTAAAATGGTGACTTTTTTAGCATTCTAAAATAAGAAAATTGATAAATGCTCATCTTAATTTGAGAGATCACCACATTCTAAAATAAGAAAATAGATAAATGGTCACCTTAATTAGAGAGTGCCACATCACCGGCATAAAATAAGAAAATAGATAAATGGTCATCTTAATTTGAGAGATCGCCACATTCTAAAATAAGAAAATAGTTAAATGGTCACCTTAATTTTAGAGAACGCCACATCACTGGTATAAAATAAAAAAATAAATAAATTGTCATCTTAATTTCAGAAAGTGCAATATCACCGAGATAAGGATCCTCTTTATATATATATATATATATATCAAAACATTATATATGATTATACATTCACTTTTGTTATTCAATAATAATTTATATTAATTATTTTTAAGTTTAAAAGTTATTATAATTTTAAGAATCTGCACAACGCGCGGGTATGTATACTAGTATATATTATAAGTTAAGATTTGATTTTTCATTCACTTTTTAGAAAGACGGGATTCTCCTAAATTCTATCACAAAAAATCCACTAATACTCTTCCTTTTCAAACATCAATTTTTAACTTAGTTATGTCCTAATTAAAAAAATTCAGCTATCATATCATTTTCCTAAAAGTGAAATTATATCCCTAAACAATTGTAGTTCTGGAAAAAGTAGGATAAGTGGAAATAAATTTATTTAAATAACGTTTACGGTGAAAAAGTGGAATGGGTGCTGAGACTAGTTTGTTTAGAAAATCATTTTTCAGTGAAAATTGTACTGTGCAACCTTTAATAATAAGTAAAATTTAAAATTTATTCAATTGTGTATGTTCTCTATAAATAGAGACTTCATTTTAGTCCAAATCGATCACTTCTAGTTCAACTTGATAACATGCTTGTTGTATCCTTAAAGGAGTGTTGTCGTGTCATGACCCGATTTATCAAGTCATGATGGCGCCTACCAACCCCCATGTAGGCAAGCCAAAATCTATGCCGGAACTTAACAGTAATGGGACTAAGAGTGGGAACTAAACATTAACTAAAGCGGAAATATAAATAAGGAACACATAAGAGAAAGCGGAAACAACCCGAAACTATATATATAAAGATACCTCCCAGAACCTAGAAGTCACATGTACAGAACCACTAAACGAGTACAAGTCCCAAAAGTGGACCACAGAAACTAGACTGTCTAAAAGGCAAAACACAATACAAAATAAATCAACATAAGGAGACAGGTAATCCCAGAACGCCATGTGCTCACCTTCGTCTCCGGAACAGACTGCTGCAGGCTCGAACTCAACGCTGGTGACTGGTGCTCGGACCTGCATCACAAAAATAGATGCAGAGTGTAGCATGAGTACCAATACAACAGGTACCCAATAGGCATCATAGGCCGACTGAGCAAGAAAGGTAAAACTAGACTGAAAAGATAGAATCAAACACGAACAGAGGTCAAAGGAAATAATAACAGCGCAAACAGAGAATGAATCTAAGAATAGCAGGAATAAACCTAGTCGGGCCCCCCATAAGACCCACTAGATACACACATTACAGAAAAACAAGAACCCGAACAGACCCCCATAAGCCCGACATGTGCACAGAAAGCTAATTCTACAAGAGCGAAGGAAGAACGAACTGCGAATCGGAAGAACCAATCACTCAACCGAACGATCAGCCAATTCCAAACCCGATAACATGTTCAAATTCCGAAGCAACTCACCTAGCCTGCACGTCACTCCAGGGGCCTTACCTGCCAGACGAGTGCTGCAGGAGGGTACGCCGACCCCTCTAATAACCTGATATCCAACTGCCCAATAGGCTATCACTCTGGGGGCCCTGTCCCAACTAGATGAGTATGTGGGATATGTCTACTCCGAAGAGGACCTCAAATAACTCATATCCAATTGTCCTGCCAGCTGATCACTCCGGGGGCCTTGCCCAATGCCAGCCAAGTGAGTCAGCTATCACTCCCGGGGGCCTTGTCCCAAGCCAGACAGAGTGCGCGGGTCATATCAACTCCGTAGAGGATCTGAAATTCCAAGATAACATGAATCGCCGTCCACTCCCAATCACCTCACAACACACGAATCCATACTAAACTACTGTGGATCAATGTCCATTCCCAACAATCCTCAACATAGAATCGGCCTCAAGTATCCTAGCCAGGAAGGAGCTATGCCTCCGATAGCGCATCGGCACCACAGAAAGGGGAGAGAATACAGAAGGATCACAAACAATACGAAACTACAACCAGGCTCAACTATCTGACCCAAGTCTGTTATTCCAGTCTACAAGGACCTAGTCCATCCGAATCGACGTCGGATACATACCAAATTCAATAGGTAAATGGGTCTAAGTCAACTCTAACCTAACCTAATATAAGGCCAAAGATAGAACTCAACATAATTAGACAGTCGACCATATACTACGCACGCAACAACAGATAAATAGCCCAACCGATAATCCACAACTGAATCAGCAACACCCAAAGATCGTCAACCCCGCCTATACCATGGAACTAACCCTGAATAGCCCAAAAATCAACCCTAAAGCAAGAATTCGGAGAAGAAGAGCAGAAATACTAGCTACCCCAGCCCAGATTCACACAAATCAGCAAGTATTCACACATTCCAGCTCAATCTAAAGGAAGGGAAACCTTAACCTACCAGAAGGCCGACCACGCGCGCTCCAAATCACTCTACCAGAGCTTTTCCCTTTCGAACGGCCTCGGACAGCTGCCACGCTACCAAAAACAGAATCACAGCGTCAACACGGTCGTTTAGACACTAAAAACATCAAAATCGAAGACAGGCCAATTTAGGAGTCAAAAATCAGAAAATGTGGGACGCGCTCTGGAAATCCTAGAATTGACTCCGTGAAAGGGTCCTAAATCCTCCCCCGAACCTATGTTCCAAACAAAACACAATTCGGGGTTCGAAACAACCAACAACACAAAGAAACGAAAGATGCAAAACTTTACACACTAAGCTTAGGATAGCATCCTTCACCTAAAATTCAAAAGAAATGGGGTCCACCCAACACACTCAGCTCAAATACCCATGAGGCCAATGAACTTCCGAACCCACAAGACTTGGAATCACCGAAAACCGATAAGAATAGAGAAAGCTATGAAATTTTGAACTTGCAACAACAATGAAACCCGACCTCCACTTATATAAAATTGCCATGCATCAAGAACTTCGCGAACGTGCTCAATAGTCCACGAACACAGAGTAGGAGGTCTCAAAGCTCCGCGAACGCGGAGGGAAAGCACCCGAGCCTCCGCGAACGCGGAGCATCCCACGCGAACGCGGAGACCACTCTGCAGACCTCCGCGAACGCGGAGTAGACCCACTCACACCTCCGTGAACGCGGGACCAATTTCGCGAATGCGGTGAAGGAATGTGTCTGCAACTTCAGTTGTGCACCAGCTGAGTTTTGGGCATGCCCAAAACTCCAACAGGGTGCTCGGGATTCATTCGGAACCCCGTGCACGAAAATGAGTTATGCTACCCCATCAAATTTGACGTTCCGGATTCAATGGCATAGTCAAAATTTCCATACGAGGTTGTTTCGACAAAAAGTGGATCCCACTTCCCAAGTGCCAATTTTGCCAACTTTAACCAAGGGACTCGGAATTGGATCGGAAGCCCCCGAAAGTGCTCGAAGGGTCATTCTAGACCAAACTCGGCATTCCGTAACTAATCGCATTGACAGAATTCTCATTCGAGTGCGTTTACCAAGAATATTGACCAAAGTCAACTTCAAGCCAAATTTCGAAGGCTAAAGAGCCAAATGGCCCCAAAGTCACACTGAAAGCCCCGGGACTCGGGTTAACCATGCTTCTAGCCTAATTTGGTTGCTCTAGAGCTGATGGAACCGTTAGAATTCCCATCTGAGATCATTTACCTGAGGTTATGATCGAAATCAACTTTTCAAGGTCCAAGAGCTCCAAAACAGGAAAACGGGCACAATACCCAAACGAACGACCAGGCAACCAAACCTACAGTGCTAGCAAGTCAGAAATGACTTGGGGTCAATACAGGAATGCTCTAAATGACATAAAAGAGGCACAAACACACAAATGACCTGAAGGGTCATTACATGTCGGCATAATCTCATAAACAGACGATTGCTCTTTTGAGACAGAAATAATATATCACATGTCTAAAATCTTTGCTTTCTTCATTAATCTTCATCTATTTTTCTGACATATATAACACATCATAATTAATTTACATCTCGATAAATTTTCTGCTGCTATATATATTCATGATGATGGTATCATCCATTTTAGTTCCAATTATAGACTATGATTTAGAGCTTAAGAGGCTTCATTTTCCTTGCAAAGAATAGGAATTTTTAAAGATATATATATATATTTTAAGAGGTTGTGTAATGAATTTTACATCATCAGGTAAGGTCACATCTTATAAACATTCATTTGTCGTACTAGGTAATTTATTTATTTTTTTGGAAAAAAAATTACAAATCTCACATTTTAAAGATATTTCAGTAGATATATTTTAGATGACCTAGCTGATATAGTGTGAAAATATTTACATTGATAATGCATATGTAACTTAAACTCATATATTAATGTATCAAACAATATATTACTTTTAGGTTTTTGATGACTACTAATTATTAGAATGGTTAAAATTTGGCAGAATATCTATAGACTTCCGATGCATTTTTATCATATTCCTTCTAAACTATCAATAGTTTAAATCACCCCCTAAATCTGACTATTTGATAGTGTTTGCCGCATCAATATTTAAGGGGTGTAAAGACTATCAAATAAATATTCAAGGGATAATTAAGGCTACTTATAATAATTTAGAAAATCAAAAGAAAATGCGCAGTGAGCATTTCCTTGTGCTCTAGTAATTATGTAAACTAAAATCAGGAATTACATTGAAACAAAAAAATATAATAGCTACCATAACAAAAAGAACGTAACACTACAAAGTATCCATAAAACAAAATATATTAAAAACTTGAAAGTATGGGACTAGTCATAATTAAAAAACAGAAGAGCAAAATACATTATTTCAAGTTTCGATTAATAATTATCTTCATCGTATTCCTCTGGTGGAGGAAGGTTGAGATCTAGACAATAATACTCCACAACAGGAACCACGTCTTCGTGTATAGCTGGACGTGGTTCTGCAGCAGTAACAACCTCTCCTTGTGCTTCCGCGTCCTCCGAAACCTCTTCTGCCTCGCCATTTGGTACTTCATCATCATATATGGGCAGATCAACATTCAAGTGTATTTCGGGACTATCTGTAGTTATATTTTAAAGACTTAGTTATAAAATAAGTATGTTGAACCTAGTAATACATCATATTCCCAAACAAGGGTTTACTTGGATGAGTGCCATTTTCTACCGGCATCTGACCATTCTCGTTGTAAGTAGAATTGATGACCATTCCATCATCATTGATATCATCGCTCTTATTTTTCATATATCAAAGAAAGATAAACAATTATATTAGGAAAACTGGTACATATTTGAATTGGGAATAAAATGAAAAAAAAGAGAACTTTTACATAGATAGATAATCAAATTAGAAAAACTTACATTGTACGTATCCTCAGAGGAACTATACTCAATTGAAGCACTATTGTCAGACTCAGATCCTGTTGAAGAACTCATAGCCGCTTAATTAATTTGAAAGAATAAAAAAGCAAGATTATTGTTGCTAAATGAGTGTTGGGACGGAAAAAATCAGTAATGCAGGAGTCTTATTTATAGCTCTCACTCGCAATCTAAGTTGTTATGTGTAGTAGTTATAAAGTTGACTTCCTTGCCAAATATTCATAAAATCTACTTGTCATAATTAATGTAATTTTATTAAAATTTATATTTTGTTAAAACTGCTTCCCAAAAGCAATTAATTAAGGATTATAACATAATTAATTAATTGAAATTACATGTAAACTGATAAGAATATTTGAATATAAAAATTATTACAATACTTTTGTACCGTCACTATATAGTTTTGTTACGTCATCAAGTAGCATTGACCTACTATAACAAGTTATTATCTTTTTACTTAGAGTTTAAATTTTGTGCATCATCATATACAACTTTTTTTACACCATCAAATTATTGTGTTGTGTTGTAATATGAATGAATGAATGAGTGAAGCAATGAAAGTTACAAATAATATAGCATACAGTTGTAAACTAGGAGCGTATATAGTTTAACCATGACAGTTTTTTTATTCCACTTTAACAATTCAAGGTTAAGTAATGATTCGTATGGTGTCATGCCCCGAGCCAACACCCTGGACGTGGCCGGCACTCGAGAACCATTTATGATCTACAAGCGAACTTTTGGCCTGGCTGACTACTTAGCGGAAGACTCACTCAAGCAATAATAGGCTTAAAATATAATTAAATCAGTTAAACTCAAAAACTCATCTTATAAAGTCTGGAAAATACTCAATAGAAATACTTATAGTTTGTAGAACAACTCAAAAGAAAGTAAATACTGAAAGACACCTCGATTTTGTCTATCTATGAAGCCTCTATTATTAAAGAAGGATGTCGAGACAAGACCCACGACATCTCAAAACTACTATCTAGAAAGTAAATGTGAAGTCCTCCGAAATGCAAGGAGGCTCACCAAAAGCTAGCCGAAGTGTAGAGTGATCTCCACAAAGCATCTGTTAATGATCTTGAATACCTGTGTCTGCATCATAAAAAGATGCACGTCCAATGACATCAGTACATTTGAATGTACGAGTATGTAATATAGCCGAAGCGAAAAAATTGAATGAAAGGACTGCAATAGATAAAAATATACTCAAGCTGAATGTAAAGAAATAGAGTAGTTAACTCTTTTAAAACTTTACAAAATACTTACTTGTTACACCCCGGAAAATTTCTAAGTTAAGACCGAACCATTCTTGAATTATGTATAAGGTCGTACCGAATGATTCTTAATTATTCTTAGATTCTAAGGTCAATTCATAAGTTTGGAAATGATTTCAGATATCAATTAAGGCCACTTGAATCCCCTAGCACAAAGTTGAGTTGAAAGTGTAACACCTCGGACTTCAAAAAAGGGATATAAAGGACAAGTGGGCAAGTTCACGAACCCAAAATGGACCATGGACCCTTCACGGCACCCTAGACGGGCCATTTAGGGGTCCACGGCCCATTAAGGGCATCGTGAACAACCCTCCAGGGACTTTTTGGGCAAGAGTCACCTAGACGAGCCACTGAACGGCCCGTGGTGGCTTGTACAGTCCGTTTAGTGGTTCATACAAGTCACCCATCAGATTTTCAGGTTTTGGGTCAACTTCAAACAATCATATTTCTCAGCACAAAATGATATAGGGGGCCCATCACCTATCGAATTAAAGGCCTTTGAGTCCTCTTTCCAACTCCACAAAGTTTACTCCATTTAAAGTTTGGAGTAAAAAGTTATGCCCATTTTAGTGAAGCACTGTCAGGCTAATGAAGCACCATGACTCACTTGAAGGGCCATCATACGTTAGACGGCTCGTGAAGCCCATCCAGAGAGGCATTTCATTGATTTTTAAGTTAAGGTCAATGTGGTCTTTTTCCAAAGTGTTTGGTACCCCAAACTACGTCGTTTTAACCCTATTCTAAGCCTTAACTACGTCGTTTCACACCAAATTAAGGGCTTAGAAAGTGTTAATAAATTCTTTTATGTTCAATATCACTTCAAGACATTAGAGCAAGGTTCCAAGAGGAGAAAAGCTAGGGTTCAAGCGTTCTTTGAGTTTCATCAATTCCGCCAAGAACTTTGTTTTTCCCAGGTATGTAAGGCTATTCATAGTGTGGGACCAGTTCATCCTCACGCTCTATATCTCAATTCAGTTAGAAATCGTTACATATAAAGGATATATTCATAGTTCTTGATCTATTCATAGTTCTTGATATTTGAATTCAATTCTTTAACAAGTTGAGGATTTGATTCCTATTTTACATGTGAATCTTATAATGTTGTTCATGCTTAGTATCACATGAACCCTATTGATTTAGTAAGAGACGTTTCGAAAGAAAATTGCATGAAAGTTCCTCATATATTGGTTTTGGGCTTGAAAGATAAGTTCATGAGCATACGTTTTAAAAGTTTAAGTTTTGAACAAAATTCTTGAAAAGAAAAATCAAATGTTTTCATATGTATTATTTGACAGTTGAGAAAAAGAAAGAGTATGACTAATGTTTTTAAAAGGTATAGTAATGTAGTAGTCCCTTTCTTTGTAAAGGGTGATTGAGTAAAGTGAAAAGTAAGTAAAGTAATAGTCCCTTTCTTTGTAAAGGGTGATTGAGCATAAAGTATATTGACTATTTTTGGAGTAATATCGAGCACCGAATTGGGTTAGAGACTATTAAAACTCAAAATTCTCACAAATCTACGTAGCCAGTGTAGGATAGGATAGCACTGAATCTTCGTGCGACTCCTCACTGCCTCTGAGAAGGCCTATTAGATGGATCCATAGTTACAGTATCACCTTATACCCCCGTCAAGGTATAGGATGGCCCTTGCAGCGTGGGCGAAATGTTGTATCATTGCTAGGCTCATAGTAATGGTTGTCAGTTAGAGAAACTCTCCACAAAGTAAAGTATATTATTTTCATATTGCTTTTATTGCATATCTTATTGTAAAGCTTAAATGGTTTTCACTCCATGTTCATGTATTGATTCAGTTGAGTGCTTTAAGTCATTCAGTTCAGTTATTTATTTTACTTAGCCATATTACATACTCGTACATTCCATGTACTGATGTCATTCAACCTGCATCTTTTTATAATGCAGATACAGGTGTTTAGGATCATCAACAAGCGCTTCGTTGAGATCACTTAGTCCAGTTAGCTTTGGTGAGCCTCTTTGCATTCCAGAAGACTTCACATTTTGTTTTCTAGTCAGTTGTCTTGAGATGTCGTGGGTCTTTTCCTGACACTCATTTTTGTATAATAGAAGCTTCATAGATAGATAGAGTTAAGGAGTCTGTCAGTATTTACTTTTTTTGAGATGTTTTTTGCAAACTATTATACTAATGTTATTGAGTATTTTCAGACAGTTTTTGCTGAGTTTTTACTTTGAATTTAAATGTTCAAAAGTTCTATTTTTAAGCTTTTTATCGCTTGAGTAAGTCTACCACTAAGTATTCAGCCAGGCCAACGGTTCTCTTGGGGACCAGCAATGGTTCTCGAGTGCCGACCATGTCCAGGGTGTAGGCTCAGGGCGTGACAAACTTTGTATGAGAGAATAGAGTTCAAGTGTCCTAGGGTGTCTATAAAGCCGTGTCAGTAGGATCTTATTTATGGTTGTGAGGGATTACAGACATTTAAGAAAAGTTTCCCTTCTGTCATACTCTAAATCGTGTAATAGAACTGTGTCACAAGGAACTTATTCAAACTCGTGCATTTTTCAATCCATTCAACTACCCCTCATACTCAAGGTAGTTGAAAAGCAAAGTTTAGATCCTTATCGATGAGTTACTCTCAGCAAAAGTCTTGAGAAAGTCATGAGACTGCAGAGGGGCTTGAGAGAAGCCGTGAGTGAGCTTAGTGTTTGGATTCGAAAGAATGTACTCTTATTCATATGAATCATGTGTTTGAGCTAAAAGTGAGATGTACTCCCAGACTCTCTTCTCTAAACCTCGTTTCAGTTGAGACCCTTATGAGAAAGTGTGTTTTAGAGCTTGGGTAGTATTTCCACCCGAAAGATAGTGTGAGTCATGATATTATGAGCAGTAGTAGTAGAAGTGCCCAGAGTTAGAAGTATATATTTAGAAGTGTAGTAACCTAAGGGATGAGGATAGTTATTGAGTAGAGTATGTAAGTTGTAGCCATGCACCCAGTACGTTATTAATGAGGAGTTTTCCCTTATAGGTAGACTAAGGAGTGATGAGTTTCTGTAGATTTCATGATACAAGTTATAGTAAGATCTACTAGTATGGATGAGTTAGAGTATACTTTAACCATAAGGGAGTTTATGTCAATCTAACATTGTATTAGTGAAGGCCAAGTATAGGTGTTGAATAGAGGAACAGAGTATTCATGAGGTGATAGATCTAAGCTAGGCTTATGATTTATGTAAGGGAGAGCCCCATGGTATTAAGAGGATAATAGAACTAATTAAGTAATGATGTATAGTGAATGGGTAAATAATACTTAAGTTGTGAAAGGGAATGTGACGGTAAACTATAAGTATGTAGAATGAGAGATAAAGATTGACTACTTGTCATGAGATCTTAGTGAGTGAGTATTTCTTAAGGTTATCTAGTAGTTGTAAGTTAGTATAGTAAGTGAGCAATTATATTGATATCCGTGTTTAGTAATAGACACTAAGCTTAAATTTGAGATGAGTATCGTGATCAAAAGGATGACAACATGAGGGTGATGATGCTAGTTCGAGATCTGATCTAGTAGGTTTGACATAAATTAGGTGAGAAATTAAGATGTTACTTTTTGATAAGTGTGAGTGGTACAAATGTGGGATTCTAACTTCTAGATGAGAGCAATAAAGAGCAGCTAAGTCATTAGAGTAACAAGAGCATTAAGAGGTGTACCTGAGATCATATGTAGTCAGACGAGATTCTAATTAAGTTTATGATTTTTATATGTACCTAGATAGTATATTTGAGTTATCAATGTTGGGTAGGCTGATGTAAGCATTATTTACTACCCTTAAGAGTTTGGTAGAAGAGATTTCATATAGCCTAGCCAATGATGAGTCTCTTAAATATAGTTCAAATTTCCTCCAGTTAGTTAGATATGAACTTAGAAGGACGGTATTAGTGGGCTAAGAAGAAGAAGTCAGACTATTGAGATTTAGATTAAGCGACTTTATAGGTAAATGCAGGTAGCAGTTATAGAAACTTTTATGTAGAAGCCGAAAGAAGTTAAGAGTGGTATCTCATAGAGAGGCCTTAGAAGGAACCCTAGCACCTGCACATGGAGGGTTCAAAAGCCATGAGATAAGTCTTTCCCGAGTATTAGAGTAAAGTGAATGTAGACCAATTTAGAGATAATGGAATAGATCCGTAGCTTAAAGTTTCAGCTTCATACTTAAGGGGGAGATGTTAAGATTAGAAATCAAGTCAAGCATTGAGAATCAGATAGTAATATGTTCAGAAAGGGTTATAGTGTTATATTAATTCATTTATACTCTAGTGTATTCTTCAAAGTTCAGTAGTTACAACATCATGTTGATGTCTCTTATATCAGAATTGTGTCCATGACTTATGCGCATACACTTCAGGCAGATTCGCATCTATGCTCAATTCCCATAATGAGGGGCAAAGACTTTAGCCCATTGATCTCAATCTTACTCCATAAAGTTATGGATATCAGCCTCATGATATGAACCTATTCATATAAGCATTCAAGTCTCATAGTATGCTCAGTCTCGCAAATTCATAATTTACTCTCAATGGCTAGCAACATAATGTTATTTCATGCATATTCTTATATCCGAATTCTCGAATGAAATCATGCTTATGATCTTTCCTTTTAGTTAGAGAGTGATGTTGATGAAAGTAGTTGAGCGATGATAGAAGGAGAAGGTTGATTTTCTTATGTTGGTAGCAGTAGTGTGATTATTCCATCTAAGGTTATAAAAGTGGAGGAAGGATGAATGAAGTTTTACTATGAGTAATAGTTAGGCGAGAGTAGTTAGATAGTTCCTGATAGTATGCGTGAAATTTCAGTTGGTAGAGATGATGAGAGAATGAGAAATTCTTAAAAGGATTGGTTAGTAGGATTTCATGTAAGGCTTGAATGCGGTGTTGTTAAAATGTGGATAAATGCATGATGCATTAGGTGTTTCTTGATATGGGCTCAAGGTTGGTTGAATGCATTTATAAGGAGAAGTATTCTTGGGATGAGATTCCCTATAGAGGTATAGCACCTGAATCTTGTGGTTTAGATAAGTATAACCGCCTCATGCTTTGCACCTTGTGAATTAGAGATTAGGCTTGAACACAACAAGAGCAAACTATTTGACTTAGATGTTTGTAAGAGTAGTATTATACTCTAGTGGGAACTATGAGTTACAGCTAATGAAGTGTAGTAATTAGAAATGAGAGCATAGTTGAGAAGTGTTGCTAAGCTTAAAGGCTACCAGTTATATCACTCGAAGCGTAATAGTTATATTCTTAATTCGTGCCTAGATACCCTTGTTTCATGTCATGGCATATGATCTTGAAACCTTATGTGAGCTTCGTACCAAGTGTGCTCGAGTCTAGTTTCAAAACTATTAGTATCAATCAGTTCAGCCTATATTAGTACGCAAGCCCAGAAGTCAAGAGAGGTAGTGATAGTAACTCTTTTCCCTCCATTCTCAGTTTAACCATCATTTGAGGATGAATGATCCCAAGGGAGAGATATTGTAACACCCCAGAAAATTTCTAAGTTAAGACCAAACCATTCTTGAATTGCATATAAAATCATACCGAGTGATTCTTAATTGTTCTTAGATTCTAATGTCAATTCATTAGTGTGGAAATGATTTCAGATATCAATTAAGGCCACTTGAATCCCCTAGCACAAAGTTGAGTTGAGAGTGTAACACCTTGGACTTCGAGAATGGGCTAGAAAGGACAAGAGGACAAGTCCACGAACCAGAAATGGACCATGGACCATGGACCCTTCACAGCACCGTAGATGAGTCGTTTAGGGGTCCACGGCTCGTTAAGGGCATAATGAACCACCCTCCAGGGACTGCCTAGCAGGAGTCACCTAGACGAGCCACTAAACTACCCGTGGTGGCTTGTACTATCCGTTTAGTGCTCCGTACAAGTCACTTATCAGATTTTCAAGTTTTTGGTAAACTTCAAATGATCATATCTCTCGGCACAAAATGAATTAGGTGGCTTATGATCTATCAAATTAAACATCTTTGAGTCCTCTTTCCAACGCCACCAAGTTTACTCCATTTGAAGTTCAGAGTAAAATGTTATGCTCGTTTTAGTGAAGCACTGTCAGGTTGATGAAGCACAACGACTCACTTGACGGGCGATCATACGTTAGACGGCTCATGAAGCCCATCCAGAAAGGCATGTCGTCAGTTTTTAAGCTAGGGCCAATGTGGTCTTTTCCCAATGTGTTTGGTTCCCCAAACTACGTCGTTTTAAACCTATTCTAAGCCTAAACTATGTCGCTTCACACCAAATTAAGGGCTTAGAAAGTGTTAATCAATTCTTTTACGTTCATTAACACTTCAAGACAATAGAGCAAGGTTCCAAGAGGAGAAAAGCTAGGGTTTAAGCGTTCTTCGAGTTTCATTGATTTCACCAAGAACTTTGTTCTTCCCAGGTATGTAAGGCTATTCATAGTGTTGAACCAGTTTGTCCTCACGCCCTACATCTCAATTCAGTCAGAAATCATTACATCTAGAGGATATATTCATAGTTCTTGATATTTGAATCCAGTTCTTTAACAAGTTGAGATTTTGATTCCTATTTTACATGTGAATCTTATAATGTTGTCCATGCTTAGTATCGCATGAACCCTATTAATTTAGTAAAGTGATGTTTTCAAAGAAAACTGCATTAAAGTTCCTCATATATTGATTTTTGGGCTTGAACGATAAGTTCACGAGCATACATTTTAAAAGTATAAGTTTTGAACAGAATTCTTGAAAGGAAAAATCAAATGTTTTCATATGTATTATATGACAGTTGAGAAAAATAAAGAGTATGACTGATGTTTTTAAAAGGTAAAGTAATGTAATAGTTCCTTTCTTTGTAAAAGGTGATTGAGTAAAGTGAAAAGTAAGTAAAGTAATAGTCTATTTCTTTGTAAAGGGTGATAGAGCATAAAGTATATTGATTATTTTGGGAGTAGTATCGAGCACCGAATTGGGTTCGAGTCTATTAAAACTCAAAAGTCCCATAAAACTACGTAGCCAGCGTAGGATAGGATTGCACTGAATCTTCGAGCGACTTCTCACTGTCTCTGAGAAGGCCTATTAGATGGATCCATAGTTACAATATCATCTTATACCCCCGGCAAGGTATAGGATGGCCCTTGCAGCGTGGGTGAAATGTTGTATCATTGCTAGGCTCATAGTAATGGTTGTCAGTTAGAGAAACTCCCCACAAAGTAAAGTATATTATTTTCATATTGCTTTTATTGCATATATTATTGTAAAGCTTAAATGGTTTTCACTCCATGTTCATGTATTGATTCAATTGAGAGCTTTCAGTCATTCAGTTCAGTTATTTGTTTTATTCAGCCATATTACATACTCGTACATTCCATGTACTGATGTCATTCGACCTGCATCTTTTTATGATGCATATACAGGTGTTCAGGATCATCAACAGGCGCTTAGTTGAGATCACTTAGCACTCCAATTAGCTTTGGTGAGCCTCTTTGCATTCCAGAGGACTTCACATTTTGTTTTCTAGTCAGTTTTCTTGAGATGTCGTGGGCCTTGTCCCTACACTAATTTTTTTATAATAGAGGTTCATATATAAATAGAGTTAAGGAGTCTGTCAGTATTTACTATTATTGAGATGTTTTTACAAACTATTATACTTATGTTATTGAGTATTTTCAGACAGTTTGAGCTGAGTTTTTACTTTGAATTTAAATGTTCAAAAATTCTGTTTTTAAGCTTTTTATCACTTGAGTAAGTCTACCGCTAAATAGTCAGCCAGACCAAGGGTTCGCTTGGGGACCAGCAATGGTTCTCGAGTGCCGGTCACGTCCAGGGTGTAGGCTCGGGGCATGACATTACTCATCTCTAAATTCAACATAATAAGTGATATATTAAAATACACTTTAACTCTATTAGGAGATTCTTTAACCGACAACCATTACTATGAGTTACGTGATGATACAACATCTCGCCCACACTGCCAGAACTGTCCTATACCGTGTCGGGGTATAGAACCTCCCAACTAAGTGGATCCACTAAGTTATAAGGATTCATCTAACAAGTATGATCTTGTACCCATATTGGCAAGACATGGTTTATGAAGATTTTGAGTTGTCTGAACTCATCCCCATATCGGTGCTCAATACTACTCCCAATAATATATATATTCATGCTCAAATGTATAAAATATACTCTTTCTCTGGTTTAAGATAATTGCTCAAACTATCCTCTTAAAAAGAGGTAACTGCTCTGAAATATCTCTGAACTCAATGTTCATTGCTCAATGTAAAAATACTTTCTCTTGGTTGAGATAATTACTCAAAAAGGCCTCTTTAAGAGGTAACTACTCTGTACTCAATCTTTCTGAGAACTCTTTTACTTTTCTCAAAATAATACTGTCTTTCTTCATGTAAAAATGAAACATTTGGGAAATACTTAATTCACTTATACTCTTGCTCAAATCTTGGTTAAAACTCATTCTCAAACTCCTCTTTACTTTCTCAAAAACTCATATTAAAACAAAAATGTTGGCTTTAAAAGATTCTCAAAATTTATAACTCAAAATAGGGTTCATGCTAAAACATAGACATGAACAACTCAACTAAAGGATCTCAAAAATAATATAGAAAAACTTAATACTCAAAACTCAACAATACTACTCATCTCAAGAATACTTAATTAATAGGGTTCATGCTTAAATATAGACATGAATGAATCAACTCAAGAATCTCAATGCATAACATATAGCAATTCAATAATTAGGAATAGAATTTCAAAAAGAATCAGGAACTCAAGAACTTAAAACTCAACATCAACTCATCTCAAGAATACTCAAATCTAAGGATAGAACTCTAGATTACTCTTTTACTGACTTAAAAGTAGATATAGGGCGTGAGTACGAACTTTTCCAACACTATGATAGCCTTACATACCTGGGAGAACAAAGTTTTTGGTGAAATCGACGAAATTCAAAGAACGCTTAAAAACCCTAGCTTATTCTCCTCTTGGAACCTTGCTGTAAAGACATGAAGTGTTAATGAACATAAAAGAACTGATTAACACCTTCTAAGCCCTTAAATAGGTGTAAAACATCGTGGTTTAAGCTTAGTATAGGGATTAAAACGACGTAGCTTAGGTACCAAACACATAGGGAAAAGACCAAAATGACCCTAACTTAAAAATTGATGAAGTGCCCTAAAAGGAAGGCTTGACTGACCATTTAGGGCTCCATGGTTCGTGAAACACTTCACCATCCGTATAGCCATCCGTGAAACTTCGACTATCTGACAGGGCCTTACTAAAATGAGCATAACTTTTTACTCCGAACTCAAACTGGAGCAAACTTGGTGGCCTTGGAAAGAGGACGCGTAGTCCTTTAATTTGATAGGTGATGGACCATATAATTCGTTATGTGCCGAGAGATATGGTCATTTGAAGTTGATTCAAGTAAAATCTCATATTGAAACTCAATCGGTAAGAAAGCTTTCAACTCAACTTTGTGCTAGGGGATTCTAGTGACCTTAATTCATATCCAAAATCACTCCCACCTTTTAAAGAATTGACCTTAACTTAAAAGCTGACGGGTGACCTGTAAGGACCCCTAAACGGGTTGTACAAGTCACCACTGCAAATCTTGGCAGCCCTGGACGGTTGGGCTACCTCCCCTAAACGGGTCGTGGACCCCTAAACGGACTATTTGGGGTTCCGTGAAGGGTCCATGGTCCATTTTGGGTTTGTAGACTTGCCCGTTAGCCCTCTTTTGCCTTTCTCAAAGTCCGAGGTGTTACATATGGATATTGTAAATATGCATTTGTTGCATCGAGAAGGAAATGTTTAATTAAGAAGTGAGTGAAGTGCTTCATAGATGTGGAGCACCAACATTTTTGAATAAATTGAAAATCGTATGAGGAAATATTAAATCATGATCTAAAACTTAATAAGTTATTGCAAACATTAATTAGACCATAATTTAATGTTTCGTTTGTAAACAAACGGTAGACCCAATCTAACGTTGTCAAAAAGGATAATTTTCAAGTGTTATATTTGCATAACTTATAAAAATAGTGATATGAAGTACATTTGTGTAAATCCCTAGGACACGCAAAGAAACATGAAATATTGATACTTGGCACATCAATTTCATTTCTATTTCAATTTATGTGGCACAGTTCGAATTTCTAGAGATTCAAAAATTTTAAATTTTTTTGAAAGAAAATTTACATTTAAAAATTAATTTAATTTTTTTGATAATTTTTTAAAAAAAGAAACATGAAAAAATAAGGTAAAACAAAATTCCTTAAAATCTCTAAATCCAAAGAGTACCTCGGAGATTAAACTTTTTCACTATATAATAAAATGTCATGCAGTGTATCTCACTCTTCAGTATTCCATTAATTCTACGCGAATGACCTTCTATGACTCACTCTTTAGTGTTTTTGTACCCAAAGAATAGTGAACACTGAAAGCCCTGACCGTAGATATTTTCTATTTTCCCTTCATCTCTTTTTAGAATTTTCTCAATCTAAGTCCTCCATTGACTGTAAATTTGTTACTTCCCTTTTCGTTTCAGGCAAATAAAACTGAATCTTCTGCCTGACAATAATACATCTTCCATTTGCTAAAACTTTCATTAGTTACTTCCTACAGGTTTATAGCTCACCCTGCCAAAAGGAAAAGATTGAATCCTCGAATGAAGTAGCACTCGAACTATGAAGCAGTAGATAATATCTCGCATTAATACCATGATAAGAAAATGGACCTTTGGCCTAACTCAACCCAAAATATAGCTCGGAGTTGAGAATTTCCCTAGACCATATAACGAGATCAAGTCCCCCATCCCACCACCAATATAGGACTCACCAATATGGAAAAGTGAATCTTTTGGCTAGCAGAGGAAGGGAAGGTTGGGAAATTCACAATCATAAAATAAAATGCTTGAGATTTGCTGAAACATCACATATTAGAATGCTTCGTGTATGAGATAGATTTAAGCGCATCTGTTCATTTTTTCAATTTTGTTGAGATATTCTGTTATTTCATTAAAAATCTTACCTTTTTGTTGGTCAGAGGGTCAATCCCATTACTATGGAATCAGATTGTTGATTTGACATATAAATCCAAGTTTGAGACGGTGATAATTATAGAAGCAGTTGAGTAGCACTCTCTGCCTCTTTTAGTTTCTTGATTCTATAACACACTTAATGTGCCTTTCACTCTTAAGTAACATTCTCCAGCCTATAGTTGTTGAGAGACATTACTTGGATCAGAGAAAAAAGTACCGAAATATTCTATCAATTGATCTTGTCAATAAGGTAAAATATTTCAATTAATTCTTGGTTTCCTAGATTAGTTGATCTATTAGAAAACATGGCTTGATTCTCTTTCTTTTGTGCATGTATAATGATAACTCGGAGGCACTCCCGTCTTTGATTTTTTTAATGTGATATGTATGAAAGACAATCTATGTATATTTGCATCGATATAGACAATCTATGTATATTTGCATCGATATATCTAGACAATTTAATTTTTCATCCTTGACTATTTTATCCAAAACTCTTATCAGCATGGAGGAGAAGGACGCCTAAGTGAAAAGTTTGCAAATGCAATGCAGCAAGTTGCTGCTGATGATGTGAAGTAGGTTTCCAATTATCTTTCTTGTGGTAAATCATATGGATCTTTTTAAGTACCACACTTCATTCTAATATCTTAGGACTTCTGCAGTTACTTGCACTTCGATTTTCACCACATATGTGGGCATGTTCATTTTGAACTCCTTTCTATCCTCTATGATCAAATTGAGGATCTTTTCATTAAAAATAGGTACCTCTCATCCGAGTGTAGATCTATTTATAAACACACGCACGCACACATATTTACCATCTTGTATAGAGTTTCAGTTTCCTCAACCCCTTGCTAGTCGTAAATAACGTGGGATTACATGAAAATATTCTCTTAATTCTGAATGATTTCATGTTATACATCTCTAAAGCAAAAGATCATTATGCCAAAACACCTGTATGCATGCAGAGTTAGCAGCACTAGGAGCGAGAAGCGAGCTCTTTTTCTTGTTTGGTTTGAAAATTGTGGAGAAACTGAAAAGCTAAACAAATAGCAGACTGAGTCAGGAAATATTATGAGAGAGATGGGCCAAATTTACAATTAATTGCATGATAATATTTTTTAGAGACTCCAAATTTGCATCCATCATAAAGTAATTATTTCTCTTTTTGTTGTTTGTTAAGCAAGGAGGAACAGATACGCTTCCTCCACCACATCTGTTTCTTGTAGTATCTAATTGTTGTTTCACCTGACCTTGATGTTAAATTTGGATTTCTTATTCTTATGGTGTAGGGACTTTCTAATAAATGAGAAAGGTAAGAAAGTTGAGCTGGAACTTGGAGTTTTGAGAACCAACTGCATTGACTGCTTAGACCGTAACGCAGGTACCTACCCTCCTGTGGAAACATTACTATCATTGGTGCTTGATGTGGATGCATATAAAAGAGGAATATCATTTCTTAGTTCAGAGAGGAAAATACTGACATCACGAATGTCCCTTTATATCTCACTCTTCAGTGTTTTTGCGCCAAAAGAACAGTGAACACAGAAAGCCCTGACTGTAGATTTTTTTCTATTTTCTCTTCTTCCTTTTTACAATTTTCTTGATCTAAGCCCACCACTGACTGTAGATTTGTTACTTTCCTTTATGTTTTTCAGGCAAATTTTTGTTTAGGTACAAAATTCTACGTATATCTCACTCTTCTAGTGAGAAACTGAAGCCAATTATATTTTCATCCCTTTTTTACAATTTTCTTGATCTAAGCCCTCCTATAGACTTGTTACTTTCCTTTTAATTTTTCAGGCAAATTTTCTTTAAAGTACAGAAATTCTATGCGAATTGCCCTTTATATCTCACTAGAACTGAAACCAATTATATTTTCTTCCCTTTTCTTTACAAATTTCTTGATCTAAGCCATCCACTGAATGTAGATTAGTTACTTCCCTTTTAGTTTTACAGGAAAATTTTCTTTCAGGTACCAAAATTCTACTTGAATCGCCATTTATATCTCACTTTTCTAGTTATAAACTGAAGCCAATTATATTTTCTTCCCCTTTTTACAATTTTCTTGATCTAAGCCCTCCACTGACTGTAGATTTGTTACTTCCCTTTTTCTTTTTCAAGCAAATTTTCTTTCAGATACAAAAATTCTACATGAATCACCCTTTACATCTAACTCCTGTAGTGAGAAACTGAAGCCAATTATATTTTCTTCCCTTTTTTACAATTTTCTTGATCTAAGCCTTCCACTAATTGTAGATTTGTTACTTCTCTTTTCATTTTTCAGGTAAATTTTCTTTCAGATACAAAAATTTTACGGGAATCACCCGTTATAGCTCAATCTTCTAGTTAGAAACTGAAGCCAATTATATTTTCTTCCCTTTTTAAAAATTTTCTTGATATAAGCCCTCCACTAACTTAAGATTTGTTACTTCCCTTTTTGTTTTTAGGAAAAATTTCTTTCAGCTACAAAAATTCAACGCAAATCGCCTTTTATATATCACTCTTATAGTGAGAAACTGAAACCAATTATATTTTCTTCCCTTTTCTACAATTTTCTTGATCTAAGCCCTCCAGTGACTTAGAATTGTTACTTCCCTTTTTATTTTTTAGGCAAATTTTCTTTCAGATACAAAAATTCTACGCGAATCGCCCTTTATATCTCACTCTTCTATTGAGAAACTGAAGATAATTATATGTTCTTCCCTTTTTTACAATTTTTTTGATCTAAGACCCCCACAGACGGTAGATTTGTTACTTCCCATTTCGTCTTTCAGAAAAATTTCTTTCAGATACCAAAATTATTTTTGAATCGCCGCTTATATCTCACTCTTCTAGTGTTAAACTGAAGCCAATTATATTTTCTACCCTTTTTTACAATTTTCTTGATCGAAGCCTTCCATTGACTGTAGATTTGTTACTTCCCTTTTCGTTTTTCAAGCAAATTTTCTTTCAAGTACCAAAATTCTACGCGAATCGCCCTTTATATCTCACTCGTCTAGTGAGAAACTGAAGCCAGTTATAATTTCTTCCCCTTTTTGATATTTCCTTGATCTAAGCCATCCACTGACCATATATTTGTTACTTCCCTTTTCGTTTTTCGGGCAAATTTTCTTCAGATACCAAAATTCAACGTGAATCGCTATTTGTATCTCACTCTTCTAGTGAGAAATTGAAGTCAATTATATTTTATTCCATTTTTCACAATTTTCTTGATCTAAGCCCTCCATTGACTATAGATTTGTTACTTCCCTTTTCATTTTTAGAGCAAATTTTCTTTTAGGTACCAAAATTCTACGCGAATCACCATTTATATTTCACTATTTTATTGAGAAATTGAAGCCAATTATATTTTCTTCCCTTTTTTACAATTTTCTTGATCTAAGCCCTCTTCTGACTATAGATTTGTTATTTACCTTTTCATTCTTAGGCAAATTTTCTTATAGGTACTAGAATTCTATGTGAATCGCCCTTTATATCTCACTCTTTTAGGCAGAAACTGAAGCCAATTATATTTTCTTCCTTTTTACGATTTACTTGATCTAAGCCCTCCATTGACAGTAGATTTGTTACTTTTCTTTTCGTATCTCAGGTAAATTTTCTTTTAGGTACCAAAATACTATGCAAATCTCCCTTTATATGTCACTCTTCTATTGAGAAACTTAAGCCGATCATATTTTCTTCCCTTTTTCTACAATTTTCTTGATTTAAGCCCTCCACTGATTGTAGATTTGTTACTTCCCTTTTTGTTTTTCAGGAAAATTTTCTTTTAGGTACCAAAATTCTATGCAAATCGCCCTCATATCTCACTCTTCTAGTGAGAAATTGAAGTCAATTATGTTTTCTTTCCTTTTTATATTTTTCTTGATCTAAGCCTTCCAGTGACTGTAGATTTGTTACTTTTCTTTTCATTTTTCAGACAAATTTTCTTTCAGGTAAAAAAATTCTACGCGAATCACCCTTTATATCTCACTCTTCTAGTAAGAAAATGAAGCTAATTATATTTTCTTCCCTTTTTATAATTTTCTTGATCAAAATCGTTTAATGACTGTAGATTTGTTACTTCCCTTTTCATTTTTCAGGCAAATTTTTCTTTCAGGTACCTAAATTCAACGCGATTCACCCTTTATATCTCACTCTTCTAGTGAGAAACTGAAGCCAATTATATTTTCTTCCCTTTTTTACAATTTTCTTGATCTAAGCCCTCCATTGACCGTAGAATTGTTACTTCCCTTTTCTTTTTTTAGGCAAATTTTCTTTTAGGTATCAAAATTCTACGCGAATCACCATTTATATATCACTCTTCTAGTAAGAAACTGAAGCTAATTATATTTTCTTCCCTTTTTATAATTTTCTTGGTCAAAGTTATTCATTGGTTGTATATTTGTTACTTCCCTTTTCATTTTTATGGCAAATTTTGTTTCAGATACCAAAATTCTACGCGATCTTTTATTGAGAAACTGAAGCCAATTATATTTTCTTCCCTGTGTTACAATTTTGTTGATCTAAGCCCTCTACTGACTGAAGACTGGTTAATTACCTTTTCCTTTTTTGGAAAATTTTCTTTTAGGTAACAAAATTCTATGCGAATCGCCCTTTATATCTCACTCTTCTAGGGAGAAACTGAAGCCAATTATAATTTCTTCCTTTTTTACTATTTTTTTTATCTAAGCCCTCCATTTACAGTAGATTTGTTACTTCCCTTTTTGTTTTTAGGCAAATTTTCTTTTAGGTAACAGAATTCTATGCGAATCGCCCTTTATATCTCACTCTTCTAGGGAGAAATTGAAGCCAATTATAATTTCTTCCTTTTTTTACTATTTTTTTTATCTAAGCCCTCCATATACAGTAGATTTGTTACTTCCCTTTTTGTTTTTAGGCAAATTTTCTTTCAGATACCAAAATTCTATGTGAATCTCCCTTTATATCTCACTCTTCTAGTGAGAAACTGAAGCCAATTATATTTTCTTCCCTTTTTTAAAATTTTCTTGATTTAAGCCTTTCACTGATTGTAGATTTGTTACTTCCCTTTTTGTTTTTCAGGCAAATTTTCTTTTAGGTACAAAAATTCTACGCGAAACACTCTTTATATCTCACTCTTCTAGTGAGAAACTGAAGCCAATTATATTTTCTTCCCTTTTTATAATTTTTTTGATCTAGCCTTCCAATGACTGTAGATTTTCTACTTCTCTTTTCGTTTTTCGGGCAAATTTTCTTTCAGGTACCAAAATTCTACCCAAATCATCCTTTATATCTCACTCTTGTAGTAACAAACTGAAGCCAATTTTATTTTCTTCCCTTTTTTACAATTTTCCTCATTAAAGCCCTCCATTGACTGTAGATTTGTTTCTTCCCTTTTCATTTTTCAGGCAAGTTATTCTTTCAGGTACCAAAATTCTACACGAATCTCCCTTTATATCTCACTCATCTAGTGAGAAACTGAAGCCAGTTATATTTTCTTCCTTTTTTTTATAATTTTCTTGATCTAAGCCCTCCACTGACTGTAGATTTGTCACTTCGCTTTTCATTTTTCAGTCAAATTTTCTATCAGGTACCAAAATTTTATGCAAACCGCCCTTTATATCTCACTCTTCTAGTGAGAAACTGAAGAGAATTGTATTTTCTTCCATTTTTTACAATTTTCTTGATCTAAGTCCTTCACTGATTGTATATGTGTTACTTCCCTTTTTTCGTTTTTCAGGCAAATTTTCTTTCAGGTACAAAAATTCTACGCAAATCACCCTTTATATCTCACTCTTCTAGTGAGAAACTGAAGCCAATTATATTTTCTTCCCTTTTTTACAATTTTCTTGATCTAAGCTCTTCACTGACTGTACATTTGTTACTTCCCTTTTTGTTTTTCAGGCAAATTTTCTTTCAAGTACTAAAATTCTACACGAATTGCCTCTTGTATATCACTCTTCTAGTGAGAAACTGAAGCCAATTATATTTTCTTCCCTTTTTTTAACAATTTTCTTGATCTAAGCCCTCCACTGACGGTAGATTTGTTACTTCCTTTTTTGTTTTTCAGTCAAATTTTCTTTCTCAGCTAGCAAAATTTGTTACTTTCTTGAATTTATTCATCGGTAATATGGGTTTCTTGATGAATGTCCCTGAAACTGTTGGCCCATGCAGGCAATAACTTTTTGAGATTTCCAAGTCAAGAATGTTGTTTGATACGTTTTTTGAGATAACATATTTATTTCCTAAAACTAGGTTCAATTTCAGAAATATTTGAAGGGGAAACCAAGGTTTTAGTTGTTCTTGATTCTTGAATATCTATCTAATAGAAATAACAAAAGTTTTATGTTTTCTTTCTCGTTATATGATTTTCACTCTAGCAGGATGGAGGATCAAGAAACTGCTAAAGGTGATTACTCCCTCCCTTTCAATTTGTTCGTGTGGTTTTGAATTGACATGGAGTTGAAGTTTTGAATCTTGTGTTCTTTAAGACGTTCTTGAATATCTATCCATTACAAAGAACTTAAGTTTTATATTTTCTCTCTCATTATATGATTTTCAGTCCAACAGGAAGAAGAATCAAGAAGCTGCTAAAGGCAATTACTCCCTCCATTTCAATTTGTTTATATGATTTTGACTTGACTCGGAGTTCAAGAAAATAAAGAAGTGTTTTGAATCTTGTGTTCTTAAGTCAAGAAAAGGAAAGAAACTTCTTTTTGAATCGACTAAAAAAGAAAGTAAGACAAACAAATTGAAATGGAGGGAGTAATTTAATGTTTTCCTAGTGAAGAAAGGACTTTGAAGTTACACACATAATTTTTGCATTATTTTTCTGTTAACACTACTAATTGCAAAGGATGAACATCCATATACATTACTTGTATAAACCTAGTTGCATAATGTCTACATGTATTGCAAGTATCAGAGTTTATTAATTAAGAACTTGTGGCCCTATCACCCATCTTTTTGAATTCTTGTGTTGGTATGTTCCATATTATGCATATCCTACTTAATTTGATTTTTAAAGGCGATAGTTTGTAATAAACTTTGTGTTTCAGTGTCCATAGCATTTTAATTATGATGGAGAAGGGAGATCCTTCACAAAAACTCCATACAAGGATGCGACTTTGGGAATTTCCAGACCAATATGGTGTTGAGCCTACCAATGGATCCTGCGGTTCGTGCTTGGAGATCAGTCGTGTGGATGTGTCCATAGGTGGAACAAAAGTCAGAACCGGTTGAACCACTACACAAGAAGCCGTAACAGCATGATGCGCCAATGGGGTCTGAACACCCTATGCCCCTGCCTTGGCTGAAGTCTGAGCATCATCTCTAATCTAGGCTCAGCTGAAGTGCTAGTCAAGGTACCCACTTGAGACATGCCCTCCATGAAGCTGAAAATCCTAGCCAAGGTATCCTGTAGTACTGGTGTGGCCATGAATCTTGGTGGAGGCCGGGCTAGCCCCATACCATCCGGCTGATGCTGAACATGCTCAAACTCCATCTCGGGCTCAAGTGTTGGTGCCCACTCCTGATCTCGGACTGGTACTGCAGCATGTGCTCTCCCTCGACCTATAGGTCGACCTCTACCTCTACCCCTATCTAGGGCTCCATCTAGAGGTGCAGGAGGCTCTCGCCCACCCGTAGACAAATGAAGTTTAAATATTGGTACAACCATCAACGCACGTCAAGAAACAAAAAACATTGAAGTATTTCTAAAAATTCCCTATCGCCTCTCGAAGATTGGATACGAATGTCATCATACCAATTCGCGAGATTCTATTAGGCACTTGCCCCTGTACTGGTGCGACCGGTGAACCTAAAGCTCTGATACCACACTATCAATTCCCAAAATTGACCCATGATGGCGTCCACTATAACCCACCGAGTGGACAAGCCTAACCCAACACAAGGTGTGAGAGAAACAGTTTAAGTAATAATAGTAATAATAATCTGCTAAAGACAGGAATAGTATATAGGAAAAGAGGCCATATCATATATATTCGTAGTGCTATACAAAATGTAAAATATAGGCCCAAAAGTGACCGAGAGATAAACTAACATAATAACCAACCTCGGACCTGGTGTCACATATAAAGGAACTACTAAGTACAGGAAATCATATATATACAGAGACATGACTAATCCAAAATAGAAAATATGAGTCAACACAAAAGAAGGAAAGTGACAAGTTTCTGAACGCCAGGAGCTCCCCATAATCCAAGTCAGTGACAGGCATGGGAGATCCAACGCTCACTGGTGGCTCGTACCAAGAGCTGCATAAGAAAAAGATGCAGAAGTGCAGTATGAGTACCAAAACACGGGGTACTCAGTAGGCATCATAGGCCGACTGAGCTCAGAAAGATCGTATATATATATATAGCACGATGAAGCTAACAGGAGTCTGAAAATAACCAAAAGTAATTGAAACTACCAACACGAAGATCAACAACTAATCACTCATGCAATGCACATGTGGCCAATGCAGGATGAATGAAAAACGTTCTGGAGTTGTCTTGTTGGCTGTCCCGTGGACCCCTGAGGCAAATGCAAAACCCCACCGGAGTTTATCAAGAGTAAAACCCAGAATCAATATGCGGACCGCTGAAACTTATCAACAATTGTGAAGTAAAAACCCAAAGTGGAGTATATGGGCCACCGGAGTTCATCAAAATTTGGGTTATAAGGCGAAAATGGGATATTTTCCCTCCCTACCACTTTCCATTAGTAAAAACAGTTTAAAAACCAGTAGTCCTGCTAAAATTCATTAGAAAGAGTAGTGTACTCAAATATTCTCCAACACCTCATTTATTTTTCAGAAACTGATGCAATATGTCATGAACATGCTTTCACATCAAATACAATCCAGTCATCATCACACACAACCGGATAGAGGACCCGTCACACCATAAGAAAACTAACTTGGAACTCCTGCTTCCAAGCTCATGGCCTCAGGCCCAATAGTTCATCATCAATCAAGATCATAACTAAAAATATCACGAAGACAACCAAACCAAACCAAGTCAATCAAACATATGCAACAACCTAAGGTTTCTCGCCACCTAAGAGCAAAGTTCAAGGATACTATATAACACCTCGGAATTTAGAAAGTCAAGTTAGAAAGGAAAAGTGCGGACAAATTTTCTGAGGCAGTAACTACGAGTCCTATCTACGGACCGTAGGATGTCATATGGGCCATAGAAGGGAAGTTGTAGAGTTGGGCTAAGTTTTTGGAAAATTCATGTTTCTGAAGTTTTACCTACAAGTAGCCAGGACGAGCCATAGATGGCATCCATAAAAGTGATTCAGACTTGGTGAAATTTTAGACTTGAACTTAGGTTCTACGGAAGGGGTCCATGGACCATAGACTGAACGACGGGTCTTAGATTAGTCTCATGGGAAGTGAAGGAATTTTGGGTTTCTGACGTTGGTTCTATGATTGACCAGTACAGGCCGTAGAAAGTCCTACAGACCGTAGAAACCATTTGGCAGTTATTATTAAGGGTATTTGGGTCATTTCCTATGCATTTAACACCTATAAAATGTCATTCAACTCCTAACTCTACCCAAACCCTTTCATTCTCTCAAATTCCCAATTCCCATCCAAGTTCATCCTCCCCAAATTCTCTCAAGCTTCAAAGAAGAAATCTTGGGTTCAAGCTTCAAGTCTCCTTTTTTCTCCATTGCTTTTGGGATTTGATCATCAAGGTATGTGAGATTTAACCATTCGATTTCATTCATCCAATAGGTCCCAAAAGATTTCTAAGTTTCCAATTCAATTTCACCTAAATTGCTTAGGATTTCATGTGATCTTCATGTGTCTTATTTGGTTTTGAGTTAATTATTCAATTTCAATCTTCCTATGCATATTTAGATTTCAATTACATGTTTTTAAATTCATTTTATATAGACCCATGTTTTATTCATGATTTTGACTATGAATCTATGAAGATATGAATATGATTTATGGAAGTAAGGCACAATTTATGATTTAAAGGATGTTTATAATCCAAGGTTTCTTTTAAGATAAGCATCAAATAAATTGTGAAAGGTTTTTTCACATATTAAGAAATCATGATTTTGGTGAAAGATTTTCTCACACATGCATGATTCATGACTCAAGGAGCTACTCTATGATGACTTTATGATTTGGATTGGTATGTTGATTGTTGCCTATCCTAATGTTATGCTTTGATAATAGACTTTATCTATTTCGTTGGGATTTAACTTAGCACTGAGAGAACTTTGAGGTAGAGGCTCAAATAAGGTAGTCCCTAGTAGCAACCTCTAGTTCCAAACTATGTGCCCCCGTAGGATTGTCTTAAATGACCTAGCTACTTGATCCAAAAATAGCATATGAATGAATAATACAGAGTTCTATCTTGGCAAGTAGACTCTCCCTTCTCAGTGTGGGAGTTACTTCGGATTCCATGTTATAGCTCGCATGGTCTATTGTTGGTTAAAGATAATATCTCACAAAACAAAATAAGTTTCTCTCAAAGGTTTTATGAAGTTTTCATTATGTTTAAGATGCATTGACTATGTTCATGATTTGTGATTCTTCCAAAAAAGGCATTTCAAGATGTTCTAGCTTGGTCATGCATACCATGCTTTCCCTTGTGTCCCCTTTTGATCATGTTTCCACGATTTTATGCATATCCCTCATAATTAGTACATTCCATGTACTAGTGCATACTTGTGCCTACATTGTTTAATAATGTAGGGTCTGACGATCTTCCTCCTCCCGCTCGTGGCTAGTGGATTGCTTATAGATTGAAGACTTGGTGAGTCCTCATATTCCGAGAGACATATCATCTATGTTTGCATTCTTTTATATCTTTAGTTTTCTGGTATTGTATGTGGTGTATGGGTTACGTCCCAACCACTCTTGATGTATTAGATTGGCTTGTCGAGATTATGATTAGATTTTCACTTTTATGTCAAACTCTTTTATGACATGAGACTTTCTACTTGAATTCTACTTTTGTCTATTATATTGTGTTGTATGTATGTCAAGTGGCTTGTGTAGGTCCTCTCAGGGTCCTATACGCCATGTCACGTTTAGGGTGTACTTTGGACCGTGACATACTCATCAAACAAGCATAAGGAACAACCTAAACTAAGGCTTTTCTAGCTAAAAGCTACGTTAAGCAACTCAATAACGGCCATAAATCGACTAAGGAACAACAAGCCTAAACTAAACCTATATTTCCAACCTAATCATGTAATACTATTCAAAATGTATTCAATCGAAAAGAGCTAAGTCTAAGAAAAGTAAGTCGTACCCTACCTCAAAGCCGAAAGTGCACTCAAACCTTCACTCGGGTTCTTTCCTTTTCGGAGAGCCTCAAACCGTTGTAAAGCTATCAACAATGGAATGAACAAGTCAATACGGATCCAACGATACCCATATATATCACTAAAATGAATTTCAGATCGAAATTGGATCAAAATCGACCCTTGAATCAATGTTACAAAATTACAAAATGGAAATCGTCATTAAGTTCTCCCCGAAGTGAGGATCAGATGCTCGGAAGATGGGCGAAAATGGGACTCAATTCGAACCTCAATTGGCCAAAATACCATACTTTAAAGGTTGAAATCAAGAGAATTGAAGGCCAAAAGAGAAATGAATTAGGAAAATAAAGCCATAAACAAGTTAAGAAGGTGAAAGGTAAGAGAATTACCTCTGAAGCATTGAAAAAGGTTAAGAATGGAGTAAAATCGCCAAGGTCGAGCTTAACTTCAATGGGTTTTGTTTTTGAAGAAATGAAGGAAGAATGGAATTTTAATCCCAACGATTTTCGCTTAAGCCAACAGAGGCTCACTTAAGTGACCCCCGCCTCACTAGCCCCCTTCGCTTAAGAGACCAAGGTCGGCAAAGGCCAACGCACCAGATGCTGAACCAAAGAAATGGGCTGAGTGTTCCAAAATTTTGAACAAACCCTCGGAATTCAATTGGAGTCCAAACGTCGCAAACCAAAAGTGCAAACCAATTGGAAATGATATTCCGGACTCAACGAAATCAACAAAACAGACAACCGAGGTCGTTTAATCAAAATGTTGACCAAAGTCAACACTTTACAAAGTAACACAAACAAAACGCCAAAAGCTAAAAACTCATCTTGATACCCTCAGGAACCAAACCAAAGGTTGTTCTAGACCAAACTCGATATTCCGGAGCTAATCACACTGATAGAATTCAATTTTGAGTGCAGTTACCAAGAGAGTTGACCAAAGTCAAACTTTTCGCAAAACTCAAACACCTAATCGCACCAACTCCAAACAGAAGCTTCAAAACCCGAACAGACCATCACACTAGGAAAAAATGACCCTTCTGGAGCTGATGGAACTGATGGAATTTTGATCCGATATCTGAGTCTCCGGATGTTGACTAAAGTAAATTCTATCAAGCATTAAGCCTCCAAAACTCAAAAACTCGCTCCAAACTCAACTGAACACCTTGGGAAGCGTTTCATGCAACCCAACACCACATAGAAGTTATAAAAACTACGGGAAGGTGTAAAGTAGTAAAATTACACCAAAACACACAAATAACCTCGAGGGTCGTTACAAAAATATGGTTTTCGAACCATTTGAGGTCTGAATACACTTCTGTCTTTGCCTGACTTTTGGGCATATGATCTTCACCTCAAGGGGAATATAATGATGGAGTTAGTTTTTCATTTTGTTGTCCTAATGGTCTATTTTGACCCATTTTTTGTATGAATTTTGTGACATTGATATGGGTATTGTTACCCCTGTATTGATGTGTAATTTCATTTTTTGATAGTGTGGCAACAATCTAGGGCTCTTCAGAAGGGAAAAGATCTCGAGTAGTGGTTCGAGTACAGTTTCATCTTTGAGGTATAGGTTACAGTTTCTTTCTTTAGAGTTAGCTTAGTTAGTTTCTATTTAAATTGGGTTGCATGATCATTAGGATGTTTCTACGGAGAACCTTTAGGCTTGTATGTTCCTTAGTTATATGTTTGGCTATTTTTGGGACTTTAGTCTAGTAGTTTAGCCTTTAGCCTTAGTTTAGGTTGGTTTTAGCCTTGGATTGATCTATATTGAATCCTTAAATGCTTTTAAGTGCCTTAAATTTAGTTTAGATGTGTTGATTTTTGTTTATTATGATTGTATGTTTATTCTGATGTTTGAGCTTCCTTTTTGTATGATCATAGACTATTTTTGGGATTTGGTCCCGCATTCACAGAGGCCGTTTAACTAGTCTTTTTAATGAAGACCAATCACGATTTTACCTTAGTATAGCTTATTCAAATTACGATTTAGAGAGCTAGGAGCCTCCAAATTAGTTCATTCAAGTTGCATTTTGTCGGGTGTTTTCATGGCATTGACTTGGGATCATTGGGGAGGCATGGAAAGCTCATTTCAGAGGTAATTTTTTGTCCTGCTTAAATCTCTTTAATGGTGTTCTTGTGATCATTTTTTTGCATGACCTGTTTTTAATTGTTCCCGAGATTGAATTGTGCCTATTTTTAGGGTGCAAGTTCAGTAAGCTAATTATGAACTAATTGACGGAGTTAATTCTGGAATTCCCAATGCAAGTTCCACAATTCCATTTTTGACTCGATTTTAGGCCTATCTCTAATTGTTGCATTTTAGTGTCTAAACATCTGTATTGATGTTGTGATCATATTTTTGGTAGCGTGGAAGTAATTAAAGGTCATTCAGAAGGGCAAAGCTCTAGAATCGTATTTTTTGGAGGAACACAATCTACATTTAGGTAGGCTACAGATTACCGGTCATTAAATTGATCTTATAAATGTAAGTTCATCTGGAATAGCTATAATTGGGATGGGTTTATAGTTGAATCATGTTTATTTGTTAGAATTCATGCCTTGGCCTTATTTTTAGGTTTTCAGGAAATCAAGAATGTTGATGTATAGTTTTGTTGATCTTATCATGCCTTGTGGTTTTTGAATTGTTGTTGATATGGTGATTGGTAGCTTGTAATTGGTCTTAACTAGGTGTAGGCTATTGATTGCCTTAGACTTACGTTTGGAGCCGATAGGCCTTAGAAATTCTCCGACATTGTTTTGAATGGCTTAGCTCCCTGTAGACTGATAAAACAGAGTTGAGTCTAATAGTATGGGCCTTATCTAGGTGGTAATTGAGCTCTCATGACCTTTCATCCATAGCTCCCTTCTTGTTACAGCCCCTATGATATTCAGTTGTGATTTCAAGCTTTGTTTGATGACTCGGGATTTGACTTGGTTCAAGCTTGGAGTGATTTTTTGGCAACCTTAGGATGGTTTTCGATCCTTGGTGGCTTTATGATGGCGACTTTTATTATGGGATCCTTCTTTGATTGTTAGTATAGTCGTGGATTCAAGGTCCGATCATATCGTTCTCTTAACCACAAGTTCAAGGTTCGGGCATATTATCTTCAGCCACAGTCCAAGTTTCGGGCACATTACTTCCAGTCGAGTGAAACTTGGCAACATGGTTCTATTGGGTTCTTTGGGTGTTCTAGCCCTGGTTCAAGGTCTGGGTTATGCACTCTCCTGTTTTTGGATCAACATGTCTCCTTCCGTTTCTAGTTTTGACTAGTCTTTTGTACTTGAGACAAGTTTATATTTTTGGTCCACTTTTGGGACTTGTACTCTTTTAGTAGCTCTATACTTGTGACTACCAGGTTTTGGGATTAGATCTTCTCTTTTGGTTGTATATATTGTTGTCGTTCTTACTTTATGCTGCTTTTCATTAAATTGCTTCAGTTTTATCTTATGATTGTTCTTTCTACCCAATATGTATGTTACTTGTCATTCTAGGATATGGGTTGACACCTACTGGTGGGTTATGGTAGGCTCCATCATAACTTGAGGGTTTGGGTTGTGACATTTTCTAATCTATATTATGAAAATATTTTGAACAACAACTTTGGAGAACTTCATATGAAACAACAAAGTTTAAAGAATATTTTTCTAAACCAAAAATTTAAAACCAATAAACAGAAAAGAATCTGAAAAATATTTTTCTCAAGGAAGACGATCGAGCCTACTAAATGCAGAATGTTTCCTCAAGAAAATTATTCCCCTCAAGTACTAGAGAATAATGGAATATATTCTCTTAGGATAGAACGATCTTACTAAGTGGTGTATCGGTACCTAAAATCATGGTGTCAACAATCCACTTAACGGCAATAATAAACAATAGAATTTATTTGTGAAGAAGAAGAAGAAGTTCAGAAAATTTATGAGAAAAAATAAGAGGAAATAGATGTATTTATAGCCATGGAAGCAATGTTTCTGAAAGTTTGCAATCTTCTAGAGCAGTCATTTAAGAAATGATAAGAATTTTAAATAATATCCATGAAAAATCTAAATTGGGTTGTGAGGATCCGATTCGTGTTGTACATTTGAAAATTTTAATTAATAATTACATAATTATAGTTAAATAATTAATTTAATAATTAAAGAAAATTTTGTTAAGAAATAATCTCTCGAACCATCATTTTCCAAAGCCAAAGCCAAGTCGAATGAGTGATGACGATGACGCGGCATGAGGGGGTCCCTCTTTTGAACCCTTTTAACAACAAGTAAAAGTGTTTCCTATTTAAATACTTGAACTTCTATTTCCACAAGCAATGAGGTAGAGAAATGTTTTTCACCAAAGCATATGGGAATACTTCACATTAGGGGTGCGCATGGTATAGTCTGGTACGGTATTTGAAACTTCCCTACCGTAATTTCGGTATTCAGTTTTAAAAACTATTATATCATTACCATACAAATTTAATTCGGTATTATTCAGTATTTTGAAGTTTGTTTTTGATATTTTGCGGTATGGTAAATTGGTAATCATAGTTTATTCAACTTTGACTAATATATACTCGTATAATAGAGTATTATGACTTTGATAATTCAAAAAGGTCTCAATTGTATCATACAAACACATTACACATGTAGAAATATATATTCAAAAGAAAGTACAAACAACTCCTTTTGTTAATCAATTAAATTTAAAATACACTTCAATCAAAATTGAGTAGTCATAGCTTCAACTTCTAAACATTTAGGGGTCGTTTGGTGTGAGGAATAAAAAATAAAAAAAAATAGTCCACGGGATAAAATTTTGGTGTCTTGTTTGGTTGTCATGTTTGAGATAACATATCCTACCATTTATACCATAGTAATGGGATAAGTTATCCCATATAAATGGTGGGATAAGTTATCCCAGATAGCTAATCTCAGAATAATTAATCCTGGGATAACTTATTCCCAACCAAATGACCCCTTAGTTTAAACTAATACTAGGTTGCATATTTGTAAGTATTTTAATATATATATATATATATACATATTATTTATGTAGCTATATATTTCGGTATGGTATTCAATATTTCAATATGTAACTTCTAAATACCAAATATCGTACTGAATACCAAAATAATTTAAAATATATAACATATACCATACCAAATACCATAATACTAAAACCAATGTATCAAAAATATTTGTATGGTAGGTAATTCGATATATACCATACCATGCACACCCCTTACTTCACATTCCCTCTATTCATATTCCCTCCCTTTCTCATTTATTCTTACTAGACCCAACAAGCTCATCCAGAGAAGGTGCTATAAGAAGCCAACCATAGTTAAAGGAAACTCTTGCCATTGTGATACTTATGAGGAGAAGGTGGCTTGGGAAGACTAAATTCCTCTACCTATGGCTTCTCATCTGTTGAGTTTTGTCAGACAAAGGAAAAGGAAACATGTGATGGATCTCGCATTCAGAGTGCAGTACCATCATCTCAGGTCTATGATTTCAACTTTGTATTGTGGAGAGAAAACATAGAAGAATTTTAGGAGTTAGTTGAGAGCATTCAAAAGGGTGATCAACAATGAACATAAAGTAACTTCTAAGGTATGCATTAAAAGATATTTTGGGTAGATTTTAATTGTGTAATTCTTACCCTAACATTGAACCCTTAAGATACATCGAACTTTTCTAGAAACCACCCAAGAACTCGAAAGAGGAGATTTTCTACAGTTCTTTCAATGAAAGAAATTCTCAACTCCACCTTAAATTATGATGGTCACACGAGCTTTTGTAGTCAATTATGATTTAAAAAAATAAATTAATGGGTTTAATGATCATGAAAAAAGATGATAAATATTGAAATGGATTAAGAACGAGTTTGGTATCATCCCTAATGACTCCAATAACTCGTTAAGTACAATTTATATCGAATCAATGGATATGATTTATGGTACAAATGGAGGCGATGCAACTTATATTACTTGCAATCAATGTTTTAGTTTGTTAGGGTTTGTTGACATTGAACATATACTAGCATATAAGGAAATTAATTGTGTTATGTAGATTGAGTATGTTAGCTTGTGTTTGAGCAATAATAGTTATTTAAAACAAGTTAATAGAAAAGGTAAGGTGAGATGTACCCTTCTCAAATGTTTTGTCAAAACCATGAATCTCCATTATATAGCAAGATGTTTTCATGTAAATGTATGCAAGCATTTTCCATGTTTCATACAAGTTATATATTAAATGACATCGATCTTTTTATATGATATGAATGTTGTATTGATTTTCATGTTAAGTTATCCATGTGTTGCACAAAGAAATGCCTTTATGAATATTATGCCTAAGGGGTTATCAGGGCATAATGATTGCCTTCGGGGCAATACATGCAGTGCCTAAGGGGTTATTGAGACGTAATGATTGCTTATGGGAATATATTATTAGCAGTAGGGGTATATATTTGAATTGTATCTACCGAGCTTATGGGGGATCAAGTAGGTAGTATTGGTTGTTGTTTGTACCTGTTGAGCTAATTATAGGACCCTAAGTAGGTTGTTGTTTGATTACTGTTTGTTTTCTAGATTTAGGAGATGGTCATTATGCTCAACTTGTTCTTGAATCCCTTACCCTGATTACTTTCAGATTATGATATTCGTTCTATTAATTTATTTCGTTTCATACTCAATTCATCAGTTCGTGATGATGCTTCATTGCTTAGGGGTGTTGCATTCTTGCCTATAAGTCCTGACAGATACATATAGAATTTGAAATTTTCAGGAATTCTCTAGCAGTTTACACATAGTATATAATCTGATGCATTGCATAATACATTGCCAAGTCATTTGGGGAATATGTTGTTTTTCTTTACGAATGATAATATATAATGGACAATCATTTAAAACTCCCTATGAAACGAAAAACATCAAACTTAAGTTTAAAGTTGCATTTAAACAATTTGACAATACTTGTAAGATAAGAAATTAAACATTGCCTATTGATGCAGCATCAACTATGTTAATAAACTTCATGGGATCATCAACCTCTTTTCCACCGCCATGCTTCACAAATTCAGCTGGTGAGAAGAACCTCCCATGGCAAATGCAAACTATTGAAATTGGCTTTTCTTGTCCACAACAATAAAGGATCCCTTCTGTCAGTTTTCCATTTATGATTCCACCAGAAGTTGTCACACAAGGCATAATTCTTAGAAGGTCACTCGTATCCATCAAAGTGACAACATTATGAGAATTCTTAATTTTCTTTAACGGCTTTTCTCCGTTGCTTTCTGGTAAGACAATTGACTTACCCTTTTCCATATTGGATTTGATAGAGGACTCTCCATTTTCTGATAATTTAGAATGAATGAGAGATTTGTTAATTGAAATAACAGTTGAAGGATATGTAAGCACAATTTCCTTACTTTTAGTCATAGTTGAGAGGGTTGGAACAAAAGTTGGAGTAGTTGCTTTTCTCTTCTCTATAGTCTTCGTAGGAACAACTATTGAGTTACCTTCCTGAGTTGTGTACGGTGTAGACTCCAATACTACAAGAAAATAAAAAAAGAAATTTAATAATGTTAGTATCTACTTGTTTCCATTCTTGATTGATTGAGACAAAACAATTTCTTCAATATAGTTTAACTTGATCAAGCATGTACGAGTAGTGAGGAAGTATAGATTTAGTTGGTGGTTGACGACCAATGCAAAGCAATGGGAGAAAGGAGAAAGTTTTTAAGCTCGCTGACTAGGGTTGTCAGCTAAATTCAGTCTTATATCCCTCCCCTACGTTTTCTTTTGCCTTCCACCCCCAAAATGCTAAAGGCGGGAATTTAAAAAAATGGAAATAGCATAAGAAGGCGTAATTAAACAAGATGAAAAAAATGGAACAACCTAAAATCATGTAAGACCAATAAAATGTAGAAAAATGGATATACACCATACCATTAATTTGAGGCACATCTTTTGAGTTGTTATTCATGTCAGATCTTATAATCTCAATAGCCCGCTGAAATGCAGGATTGTTGGCAACTGATGCTATGATTTGTGAAAAAGGCTGAGGCACTGAAATGTCGTTAGGATTTTCATAATTATAAGAGCCTCCGGGTGTGAGATTGAGATCTATTTCTTGTTTATCACTTCTATAGGTAGAAGTTTTAACCTTTTCTGTATTGGATTTGATAGCAGGTTCTCCATTTTCTGATAATATAGAATGAATGAGAAATTTGTTAATTGAAATAACATTTGAAGGATATGTAAGCACAATTTCCTTACTTTTAGTCATGGTTGATAGGGTTGGGACAAAAGTTGGAGTAGTTGCTTTTCTCTTCTCTATAGTCTTCGTAGGAACAACTATTGAGTTACCTTCCTGAGTTGTGTATGGTGTAGACTCCAGTACTACAAGAAAATAGAAAAAGAAATTTAGTAATGTTAGTATCTACTTGTTATTTATTAACATTATCATTATTATTATTGTTGTTGTTGTTGTTGTTGTTCTTGGTGTTGTTGTTGTTGTTGTTGTTGTTCTTGTTGTTGTTGTTGTTGTTGTTGTTGTTGTTATTGTTGTTGTTGTTATAGCTCCATAAATATGTGTAATATATGGGGAAGACATTCTTGATTGATCTGAGACAAAATAATTTCCTCAACACAGTTTAACTTCGTCAAGCATGTACGAGTAGTGAGGAAGTATAGATTTAGTTGGTGATTGACGACCAGTGGAAAGCAATGGGAGAAAGGAGAAAGTTTTTAAGCTTGCTGACTAGGGTTGTCAGCTAAATTCAGTCTTCTATCCCTCCCCTACATTTTCTTTTGTCGTACACCCCCAAAAAGTGAAAGGCAGGAATTAAAAAAAAAATGGAAAGAGCATAAGAAGGCATAAACAAGATTAAAAAAATGCAACAACCTAAAATCATAGAATTAGTGCGCTAATAAAACAAATCATATGTCTAAATTTAGTTGTACTCACAAAACAAACCTGTAAAACAAAAACTTTTTAGACCATCGAATGTGAAAATAAAGAAGAACCAGGCGGAAGAAACTAAGAAAAATGTATATCTCTTGTGTAGTTTCAAAGGATGAAATAAGGATTATATAGTAGAAGTAAAGGAAATAATAACTTATTTACCCTTACAATCTTTATTATTTTATAAACCTCTACATATAAATCCTTGTAATTAACAAGTCACGAAAGGGATACAATCGGTATGAAATATTAAATGCTTTTTGATGAGTTATGCTCGAAGCTATGAAAATGTGTCCTCAAATTTAGTGCATTGTTTGACCATTTTATTTTTGTAAATCTGAGTTGAATTTAAACAATGTATACATTTAATAGAATGACTTATATAAAAATGGTAAAAGATTATTTAAGTTAATACAATCTATATTTAATGAAGAGGACTTAGAGCCTCTTTGGCATTGCTGTTGAGAGGCCAAAAGTGCTTTTTTTGAGAAAAAAATATTTTTTTTGAAACATTAAGTGTTTGGCAAATCCTTAAAAGTGTTTTTAAATAGAAGCAGAAGCAGTTTTTCTGCTGTTGGGAAGAAGCTAAAAATTTCTGTTTCTTAAAAAAAATAGAACCAGAAGCAGAAAATTATTTTTTTGAAAACTAAAATATCCCTTACTGTAATGACCCTGAAGGTCATTTTTGATAATTTTTGTAAAATGACTGTTTTACCCCTCCCGAGAGTTGCCCCGAGTCATGTTTTGTTGACATCCGAAGTTAGTTTTGTGAAATTCTTGTTAAGTTATGGTTTTTTGAAAGTTTTGAATTCTAAAGGCTTAAGTTGTCAAAATGTGGTTTTTGGAGTCGTTCAGAATTTCGGGTTTCGGATGGGGATTCTGTCAATTCCATCAGCTTCAAAATGTGGAATTTGAACTAGGAGAGTTGACAAAATCATATATTGGGTTGTATTGTGGATTTGAGGTCTTGAGTTGGAAAATCATATTAATATTTTATTTATTTATTTATCTATGTATGATATTGATTAAAATTTTGAATATGTACATTTTAGTTTGATTAAAATAAAATTTTAATTAAAGTTTTGTATTAGATATTTAAAATAGTTTCTCTCTATAAAATCATCTTAATATTAAAAGCACATTTATATTTGCTATTTTTCGTAATTTGACTCTCAAAAGCATTTTTTTTTTAAATTAGTCAAACACAAATTGCTTATCAAAAGCACTTTTCAAATGAATTTGCCAAACACAAATTGCTTTTTTTGAAAAAGACTTTTCAGAAAAGCTATTTTTAAAAAGCATTTCTAAAAATAAGCAATTTTTAGCAGCATATCAAAAATATCGAAATTATGAGATTAGTTAGTACACTTTTCTACTTATGAGACAAACATTTAAAATTACTAGAATGGTGCCGGTGGGTATTTATTGATCTAGAAAATAATATTTTTGTGCTTCTATATATATATATATATATATATATATATATATATATATATATATATATATATATATATATATTCTAATTTACTTTGTTTTAGGTAGAAGATTCAAATGAGGGGGTTGAGTTGAATAAACGTGAGAATAGTATAATGTATTTAGCATATCAGTAAATGAAGGGGGCTTGTAACCTATTTAGACTATACTTTGATTAAGTTTGAATTCGTCAAAATGAACTAAACAATGAGTCAATACCGAACCTATAAAATTTAAGACAACTATATTTTTTTTCAATTACCATATAGTTTTTAAATAAACCGTTTCAGGTACATAGTAGTTTGATCGATTATGACAAAACAATTTAATAAAAGGAAAATATAATTGTAGAAAAGTTTTTTTGGGATTTTTTTTATAAAGCCCAACTTTTAGGAGTTAATATAAATTAACTATATTATTTAAATATCCTTAGTAACTGAATCAACAAACAAGATGAAGTTGAAGACACCAGGGCTCTACCTTCAATTATGATGATGACATGAGCGTTTGTAGTCAATTTATGAGTTAGAAATATAAATTAATCAATGGGTTGAACGATCATGCAAAAAGATGATAAATAGGCAAAAAGATATACCTTTCTTGAATCTTTTCTCAAAATCATGAATCTTCATTGTATAGCAAGATGTTTTTAATGTAAATGTATGCATGCATTTTTTATGTTTCAGGCAAGTTATATATTAAAGGCCATTTAACGTAAATAATATAATATAATACATAAATTATGAATTATGGTATTGTTTACATCCCTACTTAATTCAAATAAGGCAAAACGTCATGGTCACTCAAAAAAATAATCCATTTTAAAGGAATTTAAAGAATAAAAGAATTTTAAGGAGTCGCCACCTAATTTTTGGAAAACTAGGAAACCAATTAACTAATTAACAAAAAAATAAATTTACGAAACCAATAGATTCTAGGTACGGGGTTCAAGTGATTCCGAAGGGAAGGTATTAGGCATCCTTCAAAATCCACAACTGTGGGTCCCGACTGAATACATTTTTTTCAAATTGAGGAGGAGATAACAATAATATACAAGTATAATGAATGCAATATATACAACTAATAAAGTAAAAAATAATATAAGAAACGGCTTAAGGTTTGCCTAACGTTAATAATATATACAATAACGAATAAAAAATATAATTCGAAACTTCATTCAAATAACTTCAATGGGAAGCAACTCCGGATACCTGTAAAGACACTTAGTAAAAATGTTAGTAATAAATAAATATGGATCATAAATAAAATAAATAATAACTTAAAATAAAACCCGTCTTATATACATGGGAGGCCTTGAAAATTGACGGTAATTTCTTCATCGGCCAATTATATTTTTCTAACGTAAGATCACATGAAACTAACTAAAGGACCGTATAAAGTAATATACAACCCTCCAATTATAACAACACATCAAAATAATAATAATAATAATAATAATACTAACCACCAAACTAAAAGTATACCACTTACAAATATTATAAAATAAAATTAAAGGGTTAGCTCTAGATCTTTATCAATTACCATCATTGCAAATAAAACAAAGTAACTAATAGTGGCCATAAACTAAACAAAAATAATGAAGTTCAACTCAGCATTTCCACAGCAACACAACATTCACAAAGCAACAGATAAAATACTACCCAAAAAAAAAAATGAAATCGACAAGGCTAGAGTTACCGGAATGAAAATATTTTCTGGCCGCTTCATGGCGTGGTCCGACGATGGTGAGATCTGGTTCGTGGCTGATTTCGCCGGAGTTTGAGTGTAGAGCTTCGAGCTCGCTGTTTGATGGAGCTTAGAGCTTATCACGGGTCTGATTCGCTGGTTCTTCACCGGAGTTTCAGAGTTGGGACTCGAACACCTGCAAAAACAAAGAAATCGTAACGGGAAAGAAGAAAACGGAACTGAAGGGTCTTGTTTGTTACTGGTTTTGTGGCGATTTGGTGGTGGGTTTTCATTTGAAAAATGTTGTTTGCTGTTGTTGGTGAGGGAGATCGGGGAAATGGATGGTTTGTTTGCAGTGGTGGTTTTGGGTGTGATTTTGGTTTGGTTGTTTCGTGGTGGGTGGGGGCTGTTTCAATGGTGGCATTCCGGTGAACGGAGGCTGTTTGGTGGTGGTCGGAGAAAAGGAGAAGAGTCGGTGGGTTTTGGTCGTTGTTTCAGGCGTAAGGGAGAAGAGAAGAAAGGAAAAATGGGGTCCTTGGGTGGTGGACTCGCCGCATCCCAGCGGAACTCAAGTGAGTTTTGTCACCGGAAAAAATTATGAACACTTTAAGAATTTATTAAACACTAAAATCTGAAAATTATCCTTAAAATTTTATTCACCACCCTAACTTAATGACTAAGCTATTACTTAAATAGAAACAATATCATTATCTTAAAATCATGGGCCAAAACCACTGGTTAATAAAATATGTTTATGAAATCTTATTTAGTTAATAAAATATCTGTGTATGCAAATCTTATCCATATTTGAATGAATTTCTAGACTGTGCAAAATATCATGGCATGTAAAAAAATGCAATTCAACAGAAAATTATAATTTAATAAAACTGACACAATATTCACAACATATTCGACTGATTGTGATAAAAATAATATCAAAATTAACTAAAATTCAAAATAAACTAATAAAAATCTTAATATTTTGAAAAATAAGAATAACTAATGATAGATTTGTTTAAAATTATAAAAATGTATTTTGAACAATTTAATAAATAAAACATAAAAGTTATGAATTTTGAAAAATGTTAGGCCAAAATTGGGTGTCAACAGGTATAATATATACTCTTACTGAAAATAGCATAAGTCTTGTTACCAAATATAGCAAAACACCAAATTTGTTGCCGGAAGTATTCCATGTTGGCTGATTCGGTCACTGGTAACCCTTGGTGATATTGCTCAGGTAAGATTTGGATTAATCTATTTATATTTTTTATTATGACTTTACAATTTTAAGGAATAATATAAGTAATTAATCAACATATTTTAGTATCATTAATAAGAGAATAACAGTTATAATACATTTTGAATTCAATATATTATACATATTATATGCATATTTCAATGCATGTGGTGAATATATAACTAAAATATTTTTAATAAAAATATATTATAAGTGTTATATGTGAATTTCAAACATTTCGGTACTATTTAAATTAGTTTACATTGTTATAAATGTATTATATTTGTTATGGAATAATAATTGTCGAATTTATAGTAATGTATAATATCGAATTCGAATTGTATTATAACTATCGTTTATATTTATACAATTTTAATACAACTTTAATACAGATTTTTCAGAGCTTCACCTCTTCTTTTTCGGTAAATCACCACCACCAGACCACCGATTGTTTATATTTAATATAGTTTTGATACAACTTTAATACAAATTTTCAGAACTTCACCTAATATATAACTAAAACATTTTTAATACAAATATATTATAGGTATTATATGTGAATTTCAAACATTCTTGTACTATTTAAATTAATTTACATTGTTAGAAATATATTATATTTGTTCTGGGATAATAACTATCGAATTTATAGTAATGTATAATATCGAATTTGAATTGTATTATAACTATCATTAATATTTATACAATTATAATACAACTTTAATACAGATTATCAGAGCTTCACCTCTTCTTTTTCATAATCACTACCACCAGACCACCGATTGTTTATATTTAATATAGTTTTAATACAATTTTTCAGAACTTCACCTAATATACAATTTTAATACAACTTTAAAAAGGTATGTGCATTAGAACTTAGGTCTTATAGATATTTTGTATTAAAAAGGTATTAAATCAGTTGTGTGTTTAAAAAGGTTTGTGGGTAGAATTTTTTGTTAAGGCACAAGATGAATGAAAAATGTATTATAGATAATTTTGTATCAAAAAGGTATTAAATCAAGTATGTATTTAAAAAGTTTGTGCATTAGAACTTAGATGTTATGTATACTTTGTATTAAAAAGGTATTAGATCAGCTATGTGTTTAAAAAATGTTTGTGCATTAGAACTTAGGTCTTATGGATATTTTGTATTAAAATGGTATTAAATCAGCTACGTGTTAAAAAGGGCTGTGCATTAGAACTTAGGTGTTATATATACTTTGTATTAAAAAGGTATTAAATCAGTTATGTGTTTAAAAAAGGTTTGTGTGTCAGAACTTAGGTGTTCTATATACTTTGTATTAAAAGGTTTTAAATCAACTATGTGTTTAAAAAAATGTTTGTGCATTAGAACTTAGGTATTATGTATACTTTGTATTAAAAATATATTAAATCAACTATGTGTTTAAAGGGCATTAAATCAACTATGTATTAAAAAATGTTAGTGCATTAGAACTTAGGTGTTATGTATACTTTGTATTAAAAAAATATTAAATCAACTATGTGTTAAAAGGGTATTAAATCAGCTATGTGTTAAAAAATATTTGTCCATTAGAACTTAGGTCTTATGGATATTTTGTATTAAAAAGTATTAAATCAGTTATGTGTTAAAAACAGATTTGTGCATTAGAACTTAGGTCTTACACATATTTGTGTAAAAAATGTATTAAATCAGATGTGTGTTTAAAAAGTTTGTGCATTATAACTTAGGTGTAAGGATGTATTAAAAATGTATTATACAAAGTATGTATTAAAAATGTATTAAATCAGTTATATATTCTAAGGTATATATAAAATGTAATATAAATAGTTTGTATTAGCCGGCGCCAGCGTTTTCTCCTTCTTCATTAGCCGATTGAAGAAAAAAAATTCCTAATTTCCCAAAATGAGTCAAGATCATCTACACAATTTTGTACTTGTTTATTCCTTGAAATAACAAGAACAAAATAAGCAAGAACAGCACAAAGAGCAGCAACAACATTTCCTTCTTTAGTCAAAATCTTAATAACAAATCCAGTAATATCAAGAGTCAATTTCTTGCCTTCTAACACCAAATCCCTTATGGTTTTCCAGCAAAAGTTAACAAAACCAAAATTGTAATCCAAGTTACCAAAGTAGCTGGTAAAGCTACAGCTAAAGCTGCCACCATTGAAAGAACCCCAAAAACTACACCTAATAACACAGATGCATACAAAGCAGACCACCCAGAAGAAGAAATTGAAATTATGGGGCTTGAGGAATTAGCTGAAATAGTCGATTCGTATCAAGAAAGTACTGATTTGAGAAAATAAAAAATAAAGAGATGAGGAGAGAGCAATGACATTTTAGCTATTAAAAAGGTAAGTACAGTAATAAAAAAAAGTACCTTAAAAAAGGGTAATAATTAACTTAAAAGAATCCTTTTATGTAAAAAAAGTCCTATAAATTTTACCATAATATTCGCTTAAATAAGGTAGTTGCTTTTTTATATATATATAAAATTAACATAAATCTTTTCAAATATGTTTAGGAAAGTGAAATCGTTGTCAAATCTTTATCATCGAATTCCCAAATGTGCATCTTCGAGTGTTTCAGTTGATCCCCAATCTTCCAGTATCATTAGTATCATTATTTCGGTTGCTCAATCTTAAATTACTGTTGAGGGTAAAATAGAAAATTCATTTTTATCTTTTTTATATGTTAAAAGTGATATTTAAAAATAAAAATTCTTTTTTTAAATAATGGACAAGTAAAAGTGAATAAAATGAATATGTCACTAAGAATAAATTTTATTCTTATATTTAAACATACTAAACAAAATATCCCTATCTCCCAACCCCTATCACATCTCTAAAATTACTCAAAATATCCCTATCTCCCAACCCCTATCACATCTCTAAAATTACTATTCCTATTAAGTTATGTTGTCCTTTGGTAGCTGTGGACGCAATTTTGTTAATATGACATTGTGGACAGGGGCGTATCAAAGGAAGATTCCGCCGATTTACATGAATTCATGCTTCCCTCTTTAGATCAAATATATTAGTGTTATATTTATTTATTTATTTAGAAAAACTTAGATATAGATGTATATATAATCTCTAAATGAGGTTAGAAATTTAAATTTTATATCTATTTTATTTTTATTCATTAGAAAAGTAACACCTCTCTAAGTGGCTTTTGATTGCACTTTTGACATTTTAATTACTATTTTTTAGATTTATTTTTTATTTTATTCTCTTAAAATTTTCAAGTTTGTCACATTGAAAATTCCTAAGGTTTTTTATTGCATTGTAAATTTTTTATATAATTAAATCAAATATGCATATTAAAACTAATAGTACGTAGCATATAGTTAATGTGCTATCTATCTCAATACCCTTGACATAGAATATAGCTATGATAAAAAAGAAATTACTATTTGAATAGATAATATTGGACCTATAATTTTACAAGTTTAACAGGTTTAGATAATATCAAATTTATATTTTAGATCCACGTTTTCATAATTGTGCCACTATAACAAAAATAACTTTTAACGGCAATAAATATATACATTAACAAAGAGTACTAAAGTTTTTACCAGTATTAGTTAATTTTTATTAGATTCAATGTCGCTATAGGCTTTAGGGACACTTATAAAGAGTACTAAATGCCGCTAAAAATACATATTTAGCGGCAATAGCATACATATTTAGCGGCAATTAAGCTATTGCCGCTAATTAAATGCCGCTAAAGATCGTTTTTGATGTAATGTGCACTCATCCTTTCGAAATCGTGGATACGCCTATGATTGTGAAACATAAAGCAACTGTTTATGTTACTCGTGGAATATGTGTAAAGAAAAGAAAAACCTATGGATCAAATAGATTAGAAAAAATGCATAGAAAATGGTGAATATATATACTTAAATTAGTATGGGCAACCTATTACAGACTTATACTACTTAAAAGTGAATTTATTTTCACCTTAAAACTAACGTGGCAAAGAAATAAAATAAAAATAAAAAACAAGCATGTCTGAGTTAAAAATTAAAATAAAAAAAAAACTAATCAAAATCCTCCTTCCACTCCCCCACCCTTCTCGCCTCTTCTTCTTCACACCACATCCACTATCCTCTTCTTCTTTATTTTTTATTTTTCATCGCAATTCTCTATAACTTAATATCTTCATAAATCCTATTTTTGTTTTTACTCTATTATTGATACAAAAATCATTATTTAGAATCTTCACTTTCTTCATTACATATCACTGCAACTGTGTAAAAATAGTGGGAAAAAAAAGCTCCAAAACCACCATTGATTTCTGTATATATCAAACGAACATCAATGAAGAAGAACCGTCACATCCCTATTAATTTCACTATCAAGGTAAAAATCACTATATTATCACCCACTTTCACCACCTCCACCTTATCCAATTTCTCTATTCCTTCATTCTAAAAAGGAATCTCTCACCTTGCCGAAAAATCAATGAAGAAAACAATAGAAAAGAGGTTGAAGAAATTGATGGTAATGAAAGTTTTGTTGGTGTCTGATAAAGTTGATGGTTGGGTTTAAAAAGTAAAATATAGTGATGGATTTGTTGGTGGCGCAGATGACGGGTGAAAAAGAAGAGGAAATTGAAGGTGGTGAAGAAGAAGATATTGATATTGATAATGATAGTGGAGATATTTGGTGGTGGGTGGCGTATAAGAAGAAGAATTGAATGTGATATGGTGGTAGTGAAAAGTAAAGAATCGATAGTGAATGTAGTAGGACATTATTTTTCTGGGGTAAGATGAGTGATGGAGTAGGTGGATTTTAGTGATGAAAAATATATAATTATTAGAGAATTTAATGATTAATTAGGAATTAATTGGTGTAAAATATAGTTAACAAAAGAAAATAATGAATAAAGAAAAAGAAAACAAAAGGCATATAAAAATTACAATTTCTGACATGACGTTGACATAGTGGTGATGTGGTGGACGAGTCTAAAATACCATATACGTACTTTGAGAATAGTGTTATACATTTCAAGATGGTATTAAATTCACTATTAAGTAGTACAAATGTGTAATAGATTGCAATAATAGCTTGAGTGTGTATTCGACTTTTCGGGACAAGTGCATAGTGAATTCTATATATATTTAAAGTTTATTATTCAATTAAAAAAAACATCAAAATTTTATTTAAATACTATATTCATAAAGCAAATATTACATGACTCGACAAATAGAAAAGGCATAATACATAAACATGACCCTTAACTTGGCGTCAACTGGCAACTATGACCTTTAACTTTGGGTGTGCACAAGTAGGCACTTTAACTTGTATAAAATTGAACAAGTAGACACACATGTCCTACATGGCATAATACACGTAGGACGCCACGTAGGACACAAAATTGCCATGTAGGTGCCATGTAAGACGAATGTGTCTATTTGTTCAATTTTATACAAGTTAAAGTGCCTACTTGCGCACACCCAAAGTTAAAGGTCATAGTTGCCAGTTGACGCCAAGTTAAGGGTCATGTTTATGTATTATGCCAATAGAAAAACTAGTTAACTTACATGGCTAAAAATAGCATCTTCAGTTTGTTTGTAATGAAAAAAAAAGTTCTTGGGATATTTTTTTTGGGGTAGGGGTGGTGGGGTGGGAGGGGGGGGGGGAGACTTTCTTGATCGCCTCATTCGAGTTAAGATGTTGTTAAATGGGAACTTTTTTGATCGCCTCATTCGAGTTAAGATGTGGTTAAAGTCTCTTTGATGATAGCGTATATTATGCCTTAAGGCTCGAGATGTGGCTAAAGTCTCTCTAGTGATAGCGTATATTATGCCTTGAGGTCTCTCGAGCCTCCTGTATGTGGAGTTCACTTTCGTTGTTACTGAGAGCACTATTCGCTCCCTTATATTTGGGGGAGTTCGATGGCATTCTTTGGGATTTTCTTTATTATTTTTTTGTAAAGATATGGCATCCGCGCCTAACTCAACCTCAAAAGCTAGCTCATGAGGGGAGGATTGCCTCAAGTCCATATAAGGAGACCATCAGTCCATTCCCCAAGCAATGTGTGACTTTTACCCACTCTAATCATTAAAACAAATACAACTGGAAAAAGAAAAACTAGTAGAAATTTAAACTGACGGCGTACCAGAGCATTCTTGCTTGTAGACCCCTCAATTCTCGCACAAGAAGCTATAACTTTGTTACTTCACCTTATCCTTCCTTATGGTGATTGCATTTTTTAATTGCTCCACGCATCCTTTATGTGTATAGGGAGTAAAATAGGGTGGCAAATAAGCTCGCCAAATATATGATTTGTACATCAGCTTGTAATCAAGTGCTTCCCCTGGGCCATGTGAACCCAGTTCAATCAAAGAAAATAGGTATAGAAAGAAAGAGAGAAGAGTATTTAGCATGGATTAAACTCTTTTACTCCTTAATTAAACAAATTTGGACACATATAAGGGTGAAATTGAGGAACCCTCAAGAATCCGAAAAATGTATTCACCCTTAGCCAAGCTCTAACAAAGATATCATTTACAGTTGACAAATGGACAAATTGAACTGAATTTGAATGGGTCAAAATAAATTTAGTTAAACGTGTTATTGATCAGCCTAAAAACTACTTGAATTGAAATGGATTGGGCTAAAATGTGAGTCATAATCCAATCCTTTCTTGAATTGACATCGTGAGGAGAATATTCAGAGGTTTACATTTTTTAAATAAGATTTTGTAATAGATTGTAACCCCGAATAAAATATTATTACTTGTCACTATTTCTCTTTACTTGATTATTATTTTTCAGGAACGAAATTGTCATGACCCAAAAACCGGGTGTGATGGCACTTGCCCTATCCCACCAGGACAAGTCAGCTTAAACCCAACAAGCGAAACTAAAAACAGAAATAAGCAATTAAAGGCAAATATCTAAAGCAGAAGTCTAACAAACTTAAACAATCCCCCAAGACTGGTTGTCACATGTACAAGCTTCTATTACAGAATTCGAAAGATAAGTACAAGTCTCAAAGTCTTTGTATCTCAAATAGAACAAAGCATAAGTAAAAACGATCGAGAGAGAACGCCGGCATCGAACGACTACCTCTCAAGTATCCTCGAAAGCCTCAGAATGAGAAGAGAAAATAGAATCACGGTTCGGGCTCGTAACCTACACATGTGTAGAAGCAAGGGTGAGTACCAAACAACACGATACCCAGAAAGTCAACTAATAAAACAAGGTAAACCTAGCTAAACTCACTAACTCCTTTCCTTCCAACTGAACCTCCACAACTACAACCTGCACAGAAATCAGCCCAACCTACACTACACAATTCATATCTCACATAGATCAACAACAGATCACCAATCTCAACAAATAAAACACATCAATATCAAGTATATCAAACACAGAGTCACAAGGCATAAACACAACTCCACAATGACAAGAATGAGACAATGAAATGCGATGCAGTGTCAAGTAGAGTGATGCACGTCCGTCCTACGATACACATCCGCTGAATCTCAGACCCGAACCCATGGGGGCCACGCATGGACCATGTATCCGCCAGTAAAGACCTCGGCTCGCCGAAAAAGACCTCGACCCGCCTGAAAAGACCTCGGCTTGCCGGAAAGGACCTCGGCACCTCATATCGCCGGAAGAGACCTCGGCATCACACATCGCCGGCAGAAACCTCGGCATCACACACTGTCGGCAGAAACCTCGGCATAATCATCAAAGTGTCTCATTATAGTATTTCAGAACCAATGCACACAAGCATGTTCACACAAATAATGAGAAATGATAGTGTCCACAGTCGCAATGCAATCCATATCAATGCAAATCACGTCATGCTATCAACAATATATCAATATCAACTGTCACATCATTTACCATATGATCAATTGCCTAGTCTCCATTTCACTACTCCCTTTATCACAAGTAGGATCAATCACTAAGCAAGATATTCAAGTCTAGTCCCATAGTTCAAAATGAGCAAAAGACATATTCATCAATTTCACGATTTCATCAAGGCTATCATAGCATCTTCCAATTATACCACAATTAACAAGATCACGACAATTCCACTTAGTTCACAACATTAGCACATAAGCCTTTTTTATTACCCCATCGATCAAATTAGATTGATTTCATACAATATTTCATCCCATTACTCCCCAATGCAATCAAGGAAAAAATTCAGAATTTAACAAGGTTCATAAAGTTTTAAAGATCCATTTGCCTTAACCAAAACACGCTCAATCCACAACTGGAGTTTTTCCTTTCCGAAAGCAATCCAAAGCACCACAATCTACTCAAAATATGAACTGCAACCACAATTCGGAGCTAACAATGTCAAGAACATGAAATTCGGAAAGAAGAGTTAAAATAACCCAAAAATCCGATTTTAAAAACGGGGTTTGAATCCGGAATTTCTTACATTAAAATGATCCTCAATGTATTAGCAACCCAATAGTGAAAACCATTTTGAAAAAGGAGTTAAAATCAGTCCACAATCACCATTTAATAAAAAATTCGAAATTCTTGAAAACCCCCAATTTTTTTCAAATCGAGTTATAATCAATGGGTATTGAAGATTAAAAGTTAAAATCACTTAGCTATGCTTAGGGAAGTTCAAATATGAAATTTCATCAAAAATGGAGTTAAAATCGACCTTAAAATCCTCAATTTATCAAACTTTAACGTTACCCGGAAAAAACTCAAATTCTCAAGCTTATACCATGTTAATATGATGGAAATAATTAATGAATCAACAAGTTTATGCCAAAATCAGTTTACCCATAACATAAGGATCCTAAATATACATTTTTCATCAAAATTCGAGTTCAAATCGATAAAACCCTAATTTCCCTCAAGAATTACATGGATAAGGAAAGAAAACCAGATGAAGAAATCATGAGAAAATACTGTAATGAAGATTGGATACTAACCCTCATACTAAATCGAGAAGAATGCCACAAGAATCACTTCATTCCGAGCTCTAGAACTCCCAAAATGCCAAAAATACCAAATGAACACAGTCTGAAATTTTAAATAGTTGAACAGCAGTAGTTGCACCAGCAAACCAGCAACTTTTATTTCACTAAAAAGGCCGTAAATTCATCATACGGTAGCGAAATGACCCGATTCTTTTTCTTAAATGTCTTAAATAATGATACGGACCTGCTCGTCTAATCGGAACTAAATTCCATACTCATTTGCCCAGTCAAATATCATTTCTTCTCGGTAAACAATTATTTCATAATCGTGATAAAAGTCCAATCTTGGCTTAGCGAAAATGCACCACACTTTGCAGATCATTCCTATAATTCATGCTCAAACTTTCAGAAGTTTCGGAATGATTTTGTGATCATTAAAATTAATAACGAACCTTTTAGTTGACACAATTTGCTGAAACAACGCCAAAGCACCCAAAAAGCTTAAGAACTCACTCAAACCTCATCCGGAACCTCCCGAACACAAACTAAACATGCTACCCTACTAAATTCGACGCTTCGGACTCAATGGAACCGTCAAAATTTAAATTCGAGGTCTCTTTGATCCGGAACCCGATAAAGCGCAACAAAACTAACTTAAGCCTCAAAAACTCAAATCAAGCTCGGGACCTCTAAAAACTCAACCAAGGCAACTTCTAGGCCTAAAATCATCCCCCGAATCCAATGGAGTTGTCGGAATTCGATTCCGATCATCCGATCTCCGAATGTTGACCAAAGTCAACTCTATGATCAAAATTTCACAATTTTCCAACTTAAGGCCTCAAATCCACGATACAGACCCAAAACTGATTCCCCCAACTCTTCTAGTCCAAATTCCGCATTCCGGAGCTGATGGAATCGACGGAATCCCAATCCGAGCCCTGGAACTCCGAATGACCTCAAATACCACTCTTTGCCAACTTAAGCTTCTAAAACTCAAATTTTTCCAGAAACCTCAACTTAACAAGAAATTTCACAAAATCAACTTCGAATACTGATCAAACATGACTCGGGGCAACTTTCGGGAGGGGTAAAACGGTCATTTTGCAAAAATTACCAAAAATGACCTTCAGGGTCATTACAGAAATTTAGTGATTTACACTTGGCATAACTTGTTTGAAGTATATACTTTTGATATGTTTCAATTGCCTGTTTAAAAATACCAAAAAACTTTTGGATGAAAGCTATGAATAACTTGTAATAGTTTGAGGGTGTACTTGTCCAAAGAACAATTCATTTATCTCCACCATTTTCAGAACAAAATACCATGTACATGTAAACATGATCTTGTAGCTAGCAATGAAAAACTCACATTTCAGGGATTATATATTGATGAAACAAACAATTTCTGGATATAAAACTATCTTCAATGTTTGAGGAATACATACAAAAAGAGAGAGTTTTATTCTCTTGCAAGATTCATTCAACACACTACACAACAATCATTTTTGCTTAGTTTGGACTGGAATCCGTATGCCTTAAAGAAGAAAGTCATCGATCGAGCTGTTTTGGAGACAGTCGTACATGCGTACTTAATATTTTTTCTTTCTAAATCCATTTGCTTTCTATGATGTATTTCATAATTCACGTTTGTTGTAGACTTCAAGTCAATTTGCTACTTATTTTGTTGCACTTCTGGCAGGGGACCCTATCAATATTTTATTTATAACTTTTAGATTTTAATATGTTGCATTCCAATAACTTGAGTAGACATTTGGACTAGTGCTCAATAAAATAAACTTTCATATTTTCAGAGTAGCTGAACTTTGTAAAAGAGAATCTTTTTTCAGCAAGAGTGATGAAATGGAAGCTTTGAGAGTTGAGGAAGCCTCAAATTTCAGGTTCCGTTGTATGTGCGATGTGTTCAGGAGTTTTAGAGGTGAGGATACTCATAAGACTTTCACTGATCAGCTTTACAAAGCTTTGGTGGATGAGGGTTATTGAACATTCAGAGATGACAATGAAATTGAAAGAGGGGAAGATATTAAATCTGAATTGGACAAAGCAATTCATAGCTCAAAGAGTTCAATTATCATCTTGTCAAAAAATTATGCAACATCTAGTTGGTGTGTTGATGAGCTTGTCATGATTCTTGAAAACAAGAGGAAAAGAGGACATTATATATTGCCATTTTTCTACTATGTGGATCCGCTCAATGTTGGAAAGCAAATGGGGAGCTTTGCTACTGCATTTGCTACGCATGAACAACGTATAATGGAACAATCTGATGAAGGTAAAGAGGAGTGGATTGAGAAGATCAAACGGTGGAGGGCAGCACTCAGGGAAGTGCATGAACAACGTGGGAGTGGCATGGTTTTACAGAATTCAGCTCAAGAGTAATTTCTTTCATCTTCTCTTTCTCTTTTCTATTTTTCTCATCTACCTTGTTCATGTTGGTGCCAAAAGATGAACATCGTATAAGATCTGAGCATATGGAAACTATGGATGCGTCTTCTGGACGAACCAAATAAAAAGTAGGAAGCTTACAAGGAGTGAGTCTTTGACTTTTGCTTTTGAACAGAAGCTCAAAATGTTGGCTTCTGTGTGGTCAATGACAATGTTGTCAAAGGCGCGCTTAAGCCCTGAAGTGAGGCTCAAAACGTGTTGAGTGCTTTGCCTCGCTTTATGTGCACTTCAGTGTCTTCATCAAGGTTCTAAGGCATACTTATCCTTGCCAATGAGTCTCTTCTGAAGAGGTGACACTAAACAATTGATATTTCACTTTATCATTAATTTTTTAAAATTTCTTTGGTCATATATTTGTCATTCATGTTTATAATTATTATTCTTGGACTAAAACATATATGTTTGTATTTTTTTCTCCCTTTGCACCTTTTTCATTAAATTCCGCACTTTATTTGCGCTTAAAGCTCCAATGGACCTTAGAGCTTTCTTGCGCTTTTCGTCTTTGATAACACTGGTCAATGAACAAAATTATGATCTCTTGTTAAACTGTAAATGGTTGTCAATTGAACTTTCATTTTTAGGCCTTTTAACTTTTAACTTGATATTATCCAGCTAACCAACATTTCTGTTTTTGCTTGTTCCACTTTGATCTTTATTGTAGGACTGATGAGTTGAGATTTATAGAGAAACTTGTGAAAGTTACTGAAAATAAGTAAGCCGTTCAATCCTCAGCGTTGCTCCTTACCTAATTGGTATACATTATTGGGTTAACGATATTTGCTTATGGTTGCAACATAAAGCAGATGATGTTGGTATTTGGGGCATTTGTGGTATGGGTGGTATAGGGAAGACAACAATCGCCAAATATGCATTTAATTCTAACTTTGAAAATTTTGAAAGAAGCAGCTTCCTCTACAATGTTAGAGATTTTTCCTGAGTCTACCGATGGACTAATTTATCTGCAGAAACAATTTCTTTCTGATATTCTTGATGGGAGGAAGATTGACATTCAGAGTGTTGAAGAAGGAATTAATCAGATCAAAAGTGCTGTTTATGGTAAGAGGGTTCTCGTTGTGATGGATGATGTTGATGAAGTGGACCAATTAGCTGCTATCGTTGGAATGCGAGATTTCTTTTATCCAGGTAGTAAAATTAGTTTCAACAAGGATCAGGAACTCAAGAACTCAAAATCAACTCAATAAAAGCTCTTGAACTTCTCTCTTAAACTCACTTTAATTTTAAATGTAAATTAAGACATGTGATTAGGACATGTAGGATATCTCAAGGATTAATGAAGACTTTAAGAGTTCATATTAAGAAGAGAGCGAAGACACGATTGAAAGAACACATACAAGACGAAGAACGGAGACGAAAAAAGGCCTGGTGACCCTGGTGTATCAGCGGCGTGCCGCGCCTACCCGAAAAAGTACTGGGGCTGCTTTGGGGCGCACTGTAGGGGTAGGGCACCAGCCCTCCTTGAGCTATGGTAGGGCATTGCCCCAAGTGACAACTAGGCACATAGAGTTACTGAGGGCTTGTAAAATTGAATTGATTGATCATGTTCAGAAACTGAACAAAGACGAATCCGTTGAACTGTTCAGTTGGCATGCATTCGGACAAGACCAACCAGTCGAGGATTACACCAAGTTCTTGACAAGGATTATAGAACACACATTGGATGTCCTCTAGCTTTACAAGTTTTGGGTTCTTCTCTCTCTGGTAAACGTCTAGATGTATGGGAAAGTACACTGAAGAAACTAGAAGTATTTCCTAATAGTCAAGTATCGAAGAAACTGCAGATTAGTTTCGACTTTATACAAGATGATCATGACAAAAGCCTATCCCTTGACATTGCCTGCTTCTTTCTTGGAAAGAATGTAGACCATGTTGTCACTATACTTGATGCATGTGGATATTATTCAATGGTTGGGATTCAGAATCTCCAAGATATATTCTTGTTAAAAATTGATGAATATGGAAGACTGATGATGCATCCATTAGTTAGAGATATGGGGCGAGAAATTATACGCCAAGAATCACCTAAGCATCCTGAAAGACGGAGTAGATTGTGGCATTACAAGGACTCATTTAAAGTTTTGAAAGAAAAAATTGTAAGATAATCCATCTTCATTTACTTCTGCAAATCTAGTTGTTACACAATCAATTGATCAGTTTATGTTTTCATCAGGGTTCAGATATGATTGAAGGCCTGAACCTTAGGTCTTGTGCAGAGAAAGATAAGCCACCAAGGAGCTTCCATCATCCAACAACACAAGAGTACTTGCAGGAATGTGCCAATATAATGAGGAAAATAATGTTAGGGTTTTGTCCTGATTTTTTTATCATATTTTAAGTTTTATTTTTCCTAAAAGAAAAGTCAAAGTATTACCATAAATGCTTTAACTTTTTCTAAAAGGAAAATATAATTATTTTCCATATTTGGTTTATTCCTTCGAAAAAACTTGAAAGTTTATAAATTGAAGACTCCTCTTCTCATATCAAGAACACAATAGAATCCACAATGTAGTTAGAGACTTTTGTTTATGGGGAGATTTTCTCTCAACTATTTTTATGCTTTTAATATTAGTTTTTAAATATGTAGGCCAATTGGCCAAACCATATAATAATATTTTGATTTTTAGCATAAGTTTTTGTCATCTGATTTATCGATGTCATGATTTGCAATGTTAAGCTTCCGCATGACATCCTAATCACTTTTGAACCTAACAAATAAGACTGTCACGCCAAAATGATCCACCAAGGCAACCACAGTCTCGTAAAGTTCTCCTTTATGGTTCTAATAATAAAAACTCTGAATCAAAGAAGGTGGACAGCATCAACACTGATGCCTTTTCTGGTATGCACAAATTAAAACTGCTGCAACTTGACAATTTAGCAGTTAAAGGAAATTACAAGGAATTCCTGAGGTGGTTGTGCTGGCACAAATTTCCATATAAATGTTTACCTGATGGCTTACCTATGGAGGAAGTGGTGGCCCTGGAAATGCGCCATAGTAGATTGCATCATCTTTTCCAAGGAAACAAGGTAAATATGGCCCTCTCTCTTAAGCTTTTATTTTCTGCAACCAAAATATATTTAGTAAACAATATTAAATTAAGCACAAACTCCATATATAGTGGACTTTATTATATTCAACAAGTAGAAGTGGATCATATGTGACTGAACATCTAGTTTTTATTTGTTTTTTGTTACAGCTTCTCAGTGCGTTGAAGATTCTGAATCTCAGTATTCAGAAGGTCTGTACTGCACCCCTGACTTTTCGAAGCTCCCAAATCTTGAGAGGATAATTCTAAAGTACTGCACAAAATTGAGTGAGATTGATAAATCGATTGGGGAACTAAAGAGACTCCTCATTTTGAACCTAAGAGGCTGCCAAAGTGCAAGGAAGCCTCCTAGATGTATTAGTAATCTTCATTCCCTCGAGAATATAACTCTGTATGGTTGCTCAAAAGTTGTATGGTCTTCATTAGAGCTGGGTAAGATGCATTCATTGCTAGAGCTTGATGCCGGTGGAACTGCTAACGATCAAGTTTCTACTTCCGTAAGTAAGAAGCATTTACTGATGTGCTCTTCAGTCTCAAGCCCAAGAAAATCTCCTGGAATCCTGTTAACTACAGTATCTCATACATTAGTAACCTTAAGTCTTATTGGATGTGGTCTATCTAGTGATTTGATTCCAGGGGAGCTTGGTGATTTCTCGATGTGCGGAACTTGTTTTTAAGTGAGAATCCAATTCACAGTCTACCAGAAGGCATCAAGGGGCTTACCAATCTCAGGAAACTTGAGTTAGAAAAATGTGAACAACTTGAATATCTTCCAGAGATCCCAGCCAGTGTGAAAACCTTGAGTATTTGGAAATGCAGGTCACTCCAACGGTTACAAAATTTACCAAACTTATTGACAACATTGAATTTTCTTGGATTATCTTGCAACAAACTTATTGAGGTTCAGGACATGTTCCAGGTAAAATGCATTTCTTCATTTGATGCTGACTTAATCAGTGTTCTGGGATTATCCAACTTGACATTCTTGAGCGACACTAAGGTGGATCTCTACAACAACCTGACTCTTACAAGATGGGAAGGTCCTGTACAGGTTTGCTCCCTAACCCCCTCTCTACTAGTCCCCATTTATATGTGGCAACTAGGAAACTTTTTGCACCGGGCTTCCCTTTTTTAATTAGGAAACTTTTTGGTTAAGAAATATAAGTTTCTTGCGCCTACCATACTAATAGGGGAAGAAAGATATAAATGGTATCAAGATTTGGTTGGATAAAACATAACCTCCTTTCGTCTCCGAATGATGTATATTTGTGATTAATATGCAGGGCCTCTATGAATTTGGCATATTCAGCACTTCTGTCCATGGAAGTGAGCTTCCAGACTGGTTAAGCTACAATTCTACAGGGTCCTCCTCAATCAGTTTTGATGTGCCTTCACGGCCTAATCATGTTCAGGGTTTGAACTTATATGTTATCTATGGGAAGGCCAGCACATCCTATTGTACACGGAGAAATAAATTTTGGAATGAGTTTCATGTTAGAGTGGCAAATAAGACCAAGGATCTGAGATGGACATACAGTCCAACATTTAAGGGTCTTCCAGATAATGGTGAAGATATCACATGGCTATGCCATTGGGAAATGGGAGATCACTTGGATCCTGGAGATTCTGTGAGCATTTCAGTGACTCTATATTCTGGTGTTCGGTTGAAGGAATTTGGCGTCCACATTGTCTATAAGCAAAATGAGAATAATTTGATATGTAACACATCATCTCCTCCTGCACACCATCTCATGAATGGGGTGGATATCTCTGCATATCAGGTTCAAGGCTCCTACTTCCTCTGTCACCATGACTTTGATATTCAACAAAATTGTTCCATTTATAGCTGGAATTCAACGGGCTGGTATGACTTCTTGTTTGGTGATAATTCTGAAGATTTTCCTGACGAAATGTCTCCCTACGACTATATATCTGGAGTGGAGGATACTAGAACTCAGCCATTGCCATTATGCTGGTGTGGATCTAAGGTTTTCTAAATTATATGATTCACCATTCATTATATTTCTATTTTATCAGCTTCATAGGTATCCACTACATTTGCAGATGGTTCTTCAGAAAGGAGTAGTGGGTGGGCATCAATGCAGGCTGGTTCCATTCCCATTTATGTTGAAAATTGATGGCCTATTCATTAATTTGCATGACCAAGTGCCTACAATTAATCATTAAGTATATCTATGCTCAGCAGCAAGCAATTGTAGTGCTCCGATCAAGTCCGTTTTTAATTTAAGAGGATACAATCCATGAGTAAAAGCTAAGGTAAGCTCTTGCAGTAGCGCGTGTAATTCAGTATGAGTATTTGTTATGTCCAGACTGATCATTTCCATTACTTCTTTGGAGTTTATTTTGACTTCAAGAGATACTAATTTCATTTCAACTGCAATTCTTAACCCGTGTTGGAGTGGTAATTACTCCATCTATGTATTTGTGGACTAGTAAGGTGTTTTTAGGTGGTCTAATGTGACAAACTAGCAATGTGAAGTGTTTAAGATTGTTTAACATATGATCAATTTTCCAAATCCAACTTAGTGTTGGGAAAGGCAAGCACAAAATAAATGTACACGACAAGGCAATTGCGGAAGAAATCCAAGTCAAAACTTTCCCTTTCTATTTGAACCAAGAGAAGACAAAATAATGCAAGAACAAACAGTTTAGGGCAGCAAACACATCAACCAAGCAAGAAAAATAAATCAACACGAGACACCAAGTTTAACGTGGAAAACCTCTTCGGTGTGAAGAGTAAAAACCACAAGGCCAAAGATCCACTATAATCAACAAGAGTTACAAAAATGTTCTCCAAAATAGCCACCAACAAAGTGCCAAACAATGAGCAACACAACTACAAGATAGCACCAAAAACTAGATAAATAAAAACGAGCAAAATCACCAAATCGCAACAGCTGTTCACGAGCAAAAATCTGGAGCTATAGGACTCCAAATCACCCTCTCTCAGTTCCCAATCAAAGATTAAGTTGAAAGGAACAAACTGTCCAAAACTCAGCTCAATCGGACAAGAAACAAAGCGGGAATCGCGATTTGAAATTGACTGCTAGGGTTTGTTGCGAAAATCTGCACTTTCTCTCTTTTCTCTCTATATGGATGCTCTCTAAACTCTTGTTCAACTTCAAAATAAGACCTAAAATAAAGTCTTACAAATGCATCATAATATTGGGCTTATGGGCAAAGTGGGCTATTCCAATTGGGCTCAATTTTATCCACAAAGGAAAGGAAGGAGACCACTAAAACCTTGGACTTTTATTTATCCACATAGGAAGGGGAAAAGGCCTAAAACCCAACAATTCTCCCCCTACCGACTATGTGGAGGAGACTGCCATCCCGGCGATCATGCAACATTCTTCAAACTTCCCTCTTGGCAAAACTTTAGTCATCATGTCGGAACCATTATCATTGGTATGGATCTTTTCAAGTTCAAGCAACTTAGAATCCAACACATCTCGAATCCAATGATACCTCACATCAATGTGTTTAGACCGACCATGAAATGTAGAATTCTTGCCAAGTTGAATAGCACTTTGACTGTCGCAATAAAGCACATACCTCTCTTGAGCACAACTAAATTCCCCCAAAAATCTCTTCATCTAGAGAAACTCTTTGCAAGCTTCAATAGCAGCAATAAGCTTAGCCTCTGTAGTAGATAAAGCAACACATTTTTGCAATCTAGATTGCCAAGACACAGCTCCCCCTGCAAAAGTAATCAAGTAGCCTGAAATAGACTTACGAGTATCAACATCACCAGCCATGTCTGAATCAGTATAACCACAAAGAATAGGATTCCCTGTACCAAAACACCAACTCATACTAGAAGTGCCACAAAGATATCTCATAATCCACTTTACAGCATTCCATGCTCTCTTCTCGGATTAGAAAGAAAACGGCTAACAATACCAACAGCATGAGAAATATCTGGTCTTGTACACACCATTGCATACATCAAACTACCAACAGCTGAAGCATAAGGAACTTTCTTCATATCTTCCTTCTCATCATCAATAGAAGGACAATGCTTAGTACTCAATTTGAAGTGCATAGCTAAAGGTGTACTGACAACCTTAGCATTGGCCATGTTGAATCTACGAAGTACTTTTGAATGTACTTCTCCTATGACAACCACAACTTCTTGGCATCTCTATCACGGACAATCTGCATGCCAAGAATCTGCCTTGCTGGTCCTAAGTCTTTCATAGCAAAAGACTTACTCAACTCTTGCTTCAACTTCTGAATCCTGCAAGTATTATGACCAACAACAAGCATGTCATCAACATAAAGCAAAACGATAATAAAGTCATTACCAGAGAATTTTTGCACAAAAACACAATGGTCTGAAGAAGTCTTTTTGAAGCCCTGTTGACTCATAAAAGAACCAAACTTCTTGCACCATTGCCTAGGAGCTTGTTTTAGGCCATACCAGCTCTTCTTCAATTTGCAAACATAATTCTCTTTTCCCTTGACTTCAAAGCCTTCCGGCTGCTCCATATAAATTTCTTCATCTAAGTCACCATGGAGAAAAAGCAGTTTTAACATCCATTTGTTCAACCTCCAAATCCAAGCTTACAGCCAAGCCTAGAACCACACGAATGGATGACATCTTCACAACTGGAGAGAATATCTCATCAAAATCAATTCCCCTTTTTTGGCTAAAACCCTTCACAACTAATCTAGCTTTGTACCGTGGAACTGGGTTACCATCTTCATGTTTCACCCTAAAAACCCACCTGTTTTTCAACGCTTTTCTGTCTTTAGGCAACATAACCAAATCAAAGGTATGATTATCATGTAGAGACTTCATTTCATCCTCCATAGCATCAAACCACCTCTCATTTTCTTCACTCTCCATAGCCTCATCAAGACTCTCAGGTTCTCCCCTGTCGGTCAAGAGTACATACTCATTGGGAGAATAACGAGATGAAGGTATTTTCTCTCTAGTAGTTCTTCTGAGAGAACTCTCTGGAGTATCAATAATAGTTGGTTCCTCACCAATCACATCGTCTTGCACTGGAGCATCAACGGTATACTGGTCATTCTGAATATGATCACCATCTTCAATATCAACTTGATTTTCATCATTATGAAGATTTTCATCAGGTGCAATAGTCAAAGGAACTGGATCAACATCAACTAGGCTCTCACAGCTCTGAGAATCCACCTTCTCGGCTTTGTCAAGATCTTCAATTGTTTGGTCTTCAAAGAACACGACATCACGGAATCTAGCAAGTTTCTTCTCAACTGGATCAAAGAAACGATAGCCAAATTCATCTTGACCATAACCAACAAAGATACACTGCCTAGTTTTAACATCCAACTTTGACCTCTCATCTTTAGGAACATGCACAAAGGCTTTACACCCAAAAACTTTATGATGATCATAAGAAACATTCTTACCATACCAAACTCTGTCAGGAACATCACCATTCAAAGCAACAGTAGGAGATAAGTTGATAACATAGGCAGCAGTATTAAGTGCTTCTGCCCAAAAGGAATCTGGCAGCTTAGCATCTGAAAGCATACATCTAACCCTCTCAACTAGAGTTCTGTTCATCCTCTCTGCTAAACCATTTAGCTGAGGAGTCTTTGGAGGAGTTTTCTAATGCCGAATACCCTGCTCTCTACAATATCTATCAAAAGGACCAATATACTCACCACCATTATCAGAACGGATGCATTTCAATTTCATCCATGTCTGTCTCTCAACCAAGGCCTGAAAATTCTTGAACACTTCAAGTACCTGATCCTTGGACTTCAAAGAGAATACCCAGAGTTTGCGAGAATGATCATCACTAAAAGTCACAAAGTAAAGTGCACCACCATGAGACTTTACCTTTAAAAAGACCACATAAATCAGAATGTACCAACTCCAACAAATCAAGCTTTCTTGAAGGCGGATGACTCTGAAAAGAAACTCTTTTCTATTTACTGGCTAAGCAATGAACACATTTGTTCAACTTTGCTTGTTTCACTCCAGAAAGCAAATTCTTCTTAGCCAAATTTTCCAGCCCCTTCTCGCTCATATGACTCAGTCTTCTATGCCATAACTCTGATGAAGTATCATTCTCCACCAAATTTACTGAGCCTCTGCAAATGGAGCCCTGAAAAATGTACAAGTTAGACAACTTGTTACCACGGGCTACAACCATCAAACCTCTTGTAAGCTTCCGCTGGCCAGCACTAAGGGTATTAACATCACCCGCATCATCAAGGTATCCAATACAAATCAAATTCAAGCGAACATCTGGAGCATGTTTGACATTATTGAGAACTAGTTTGGAACCATTATTATTTTCCAAACAAACTGTCCCAATACCAAGAACTGCAACCTCATGATTATTACCCATTTTCAACATCCCAAAATTACCTGGAGTATAAGAAGAAAATAATTTCTTCCTGGGCGTGACATGAGAAGTAGCACCAGAATCCACAAACCAGCTAGACTCATCGCAAACAAGATTAACAGCATTTTCATCACAAGAAACAAGAAGATCATCATTAGCAACAACAGCAACACGATTTTCATTGTCGCCTTCTTTCTTTTGTTGTTTCATATCTCTTGTGTACCTGAAACAATATTTCTTGATATGCCCATTCTTGTGGCAATAGTCACATGTAACATTCTTGAATCTAGACTTTGACTTTCCTCTACTTTTATCTCTGTCATTCTGACCTCTGAACTTGCTTCTCCCTCTGTCTTCAGTAACCAAAACATCGGAGTGTGAAACTGAAGAAGAGAGCCTTGAGATCTTCTTCTCATCTCTTCATTCAAGACACCACTCTTAGCATATTTCATGGTTACAACACCACTGGGAGCAGAATTAGTCAAAGAAACTCGAAGAGTTTTAAAAGAGTCTGGCAGAGTATTAAGAAGCCATAGTCCCTGAATTTCTTCATCAAACTTTACACCCATTCCGGACAGCTGGTCAAGAACACCCTGAAAATCATTAATATGATCAGAATTAGGAGTGCCCTCTTTATACCTGATATTCATAAATTGTTTCTGTTGAAACAATTTATTATTGCCAGTCTTCGAAGCATATAGTGTCTCGAGCTTGTCCCACAAACTTCTAGCATGTGTCTCATTCACAATGTGATTTCTGACATTATCTTCAACCCATTGTCTGATATAGCCATAAACCTGTAAGTGCTCAAATTCTCAATCCTCATCATTTATGGATTCGGGTTTGTTAGAGGCAAACACAGGTAGATGCATTTTCTTGACAAATAGAAGATCTTTCATCTTGCCTTTTCAAGTATGATAATTACTACCATTCGAACAAACCATCTTGCTCATATTTGACTCCATCATTCAAATAGACAATCACAACAACCTAATGCTCTAATACCACTTTGTTGGGAAGGCAAGCACAAAATATATGTGCACGACAAGAAAATTGCGGAAGAAACCCAAGTCAAAACTTTCCCTTTCTATTTGAACCAAGAGAAGACAAAATAATGCAAGAACAAACAGTTTAGGGCAGCAAACACATCAACCAAGCAAGACAAATAAATCAACACGAGACACCAAGTTTAACGTGGAAAACCTCTTCGGTGTGAAGAGTAAAAACCACAAGGCCAAAGATCCACTATAATCAACAAGAGTTACAAAAATGTTCTCTAAAATAGCTACCAACAAAGTGCCAAACAATGAGCAACACAACTACAAGATAGCACCAAAAACTAGAGAAATAAAGAGGAGCAAAATCATCAAATCGCAACAGCTATTCACGAGCAAAAATCTGGAGCTATAGGACTCCAAACCATCCTCTCTCAGTTCTCAATCAAAGATTAAGTTGAAAGGAACAAAATGTCCAAAAATCAACTCAATCGGACAAGAAACGAAGCGGAAATCGCGATTTGAAATTGGTTGCTAGGGTTTGTGCGAAAATTTGCACTTTCTCTCTTTTCTCTATATGTGGTTGCTCTCTAAACTCTTGTTCAACTTCAAAATAAGACCTAAAATAAAGTCTTACAAATGCATCATAATATTGAGCTTATGGGCAAAGTGGGTTATTCCAATTGGGCTCAATTTTATCCACAAAGGAAAGGAAAGAGACCACTAAAATCTTGGACTTTTATTTATCCACATAGGAAGGGAAAAAGGCCTAAAACCCAACACTTAGGTTTCTACCATTTCCTCTTCGGTGTTGGCTTTAGCCTTTAATAAGGTTATTATGCTGATGAGGTGGTAAAAGGGCAGTCCGGTACACCAACCATCCCATGTTAGCAGGGTTTGGGGAAAGTCCAGTGTAATGTATTGCTTATAATTTAAAAATCTGCAAAATTAATACATGTATAAATTATGAATTGGAATCAAGTAAAGGCAGAACGGGATTGAAACAATTCGATCCATTGGACACCTCCTCACACATTTTAGCGACTCATCCGAGAATAAATAATTTGATTCTCTAATTAATTAACTCATTTTGCTTTGGTAGAGATTGTCATGGTTAGCCGTTTTTCATTCTTACAATGGTTAATTACACTAATCATTCATGTAATATAACTCAAATTTGAATACAGTCTTTGTATTTTAAGTAACTTACACCCCTTATGAGGTATGTACATAACTAAGTACTATATTAAAAGATGAATTAAAATTATAATTCTAGCCTCTAGGTAACAAATCAATGTTATTAAGTAGCCGTTTGGACATGCGATATGAAATCATGAGATGAAATCAACATTTGGACCTGCGATTTCAAGCTGATTTCATCTCATGATTTATATCATGAGATGAAATCCCAATTTTTTCAAAAATCATGATTTGGGATTTTTCAAATACAAAAATTGACCCACAAGTTTATATTTTGTAAAAACAACTCCACATATATATGTACTAACTATTTATTTTCATATGTAAATAAAATTTATAATTCATATCATTATTTTTAAAACCATTTATATCTCATGATCGTCTTCTCAGTCATATGAACGAGAAATGCAAATTCAACCTGAGAAGATTGTTCGTACTATGTGAGAGAATTATATTAAAGACTAGTACACCACAACTTATGTTTAACTTTATTTTTTTATTGAATTAAAGTTAGATGTATTTTTTAAGAATATCTTTGTGATAGTGTATTATGTGATTTTATAAATATGTGTTTATTTGGTAAGATTGTTGAAATAATTGAGACAATTTTAATAAATTTACAACTTATGAGGCTTTTATGTTTATAAGAAAAACATACAACATAAAAAGTTTAAATCGCATGTTCAAACAAAACTTTAACTTCATCTCATTGCAAACATGCCTAAATAAATATAATTTACACTGACAGGCACTCATTATTCCCGATTTTCCTCTGCTTCATGCACTCTTTCCTTCTTACTACATTTCCAAAAATTATTTTTTCAATTTTGTAACCCCATCAAATAATGTTACCTTACCTAAAAGGAAAGCGGTCTAGTATAAGCATATAATTTTGGAAGATTTAAGTTAAAAGTGAATGATATTTAGAAACTTGTTAACCAGCGTGTTAATTTAGCGCGTCCAAGAAATCAAGAACTCCCTAACGTTAACAAATTAGGAATCCCCTCTTTCTTAAACCAATTTAATTGGACAACAATATCTACCCTCTTTATCAACAATTCTTCTTGTTTATTACATTCATCAAAGCTATTGCGTTCTAACAGCTGATCTCTCTCTGTTTCTTGAAAATTTTCTTCTTTTTTCCATGGGAATGCTAATGGAAGACTATGTTGATGGTGGGTCGAAAGAGGATTCCTGCATTACAGATTTCGAATGTGTAGATGTTGAAGAGAACGAAAAAGATGAAGCCTTTAGAAAGAATCCAGTTATGTGTGAACATTCTGTTGATCACTACTACTATCTTCTGCCAAGGGCTAAAAGAAGCAAACTTTTCACAAGAAAGAAGCCTCCTACTGTTACTGTTATGCCGTCTCAATCAATGGGTCTCAACATTCGAATCTCTCTTAAACGCAAAACAATTGAAACAGTTGATGAAGACCTTTCCATGGAGAAAAACAAGACTCAAACTCTGTTGGATGAAAAACAGAGTAAATTGGAAGACAGAGAGAAAAAGAGAAGAAAGATTAAGCCAATAATTCATCCTCCAGTTTTGCCAGATGAGTTGAAGGAGAAGATTTCAGGAATGGGTGTTCAAATTTCTCAAGTGAAACTCGTAATTCAGAAAGTTCTTTATGATACAGACTTGAGCTATAAGCATATGCGTCTGTCAATTCCCGTCAACCAAGTGGAGAGAAAGGATTTCTTGACACCACAACAGAAAATGGTGTTGGAGACCAGAGATATTGAGTCCAACAAAAAGAGCAAGATTCAGTTCAACTTGATTGAGCCTTCACTTGAAGAAACAAAAATTCATTTGGCAAAATGGGACATGAACAAAAGCTCAAGTTATGTGTTATTGAATGACTGGATGCAAGTAGTAGAAAGGAACAAGCTCAAGTCTGGAATGGTAGTGCAATTGTGGTCATTTCATCAACATCTGGTTCCATGGTTGGGTCTTGTTTTGGTTCCACAATAATTTAGATGTTGATTTCATGTGTAACTATTTAGTGCAGTTTGCCAGATTTGGTTTAGAATTAGTGTTGCAGTTTTGTTTTGACAGGAAACTTTTTAGTTTATTTGTATACTTGCAAGTGTATGAAATATAGCTTTTAAAAAATAAGATTGTTTATTGCCTTTACTTTTAGTTGTTAGTTCACTTTTTCTGCTCTGTAATCCTAACTACAGAGAAGAGTACTTGTTGCAAGGTTGTCCTTGTTGCAACTGATATTGTTTTCATCCCAAGGAAACCAGGAAGAAATGCAAAAGTTACTTTTATCTGTATCAAGTAAATTATCCATGTTCACCAGTAGTATTCCCCTGTCCACTGGCAAATTACATGCCCAAGTCATGTTGGAAGCACCAAATGTATCGACTAGCACCATACATTTCACCAAATGTAGCTACAGCTTCTTTTCGACTTGTCACACAATCACGAACTAACTTGTCACATTGTTATTGAAGCTCATGCACGTAATTACATTAAATTCTTCAACTCCTTGGACATGGCTTGATCAATAGCGCTAGAGAATTTTCTTCTTAGCTCAATCAGCCAGAGTTCAGCTAACACAAAACTCTTGAGATTTTAGCTTTTGTAAGAAGAGCATCAGTCAATGTTGCTACTATATCGGGGAAAACCAACTTCATTAAACACCTGAGTCTCTTCATTTTTAAAATTTTCGTCATATTCATTTTGGATCTCAATTAGTACCCAAATTCTCAGAACTTAAAGTAAACATATCATCCTCATTGATAACCTATTTGTGGAGGAAACGATCATCCCATTTATCCTCTCGTTCAGTTGGCGAAGTAGTGTTGTTGTTTTGAGGAGATTCAAACAACTGGCAAAACAGCTCCATTGAATGAAGGACTTTTATCAAACACCTGGCCTCCATTGTTTTGTAAAACTTGATCATTAGCGCATTTTGGTTAGGAATGGACAATAAAGGAAACAATGATTGTTAATTTCAAAATGTTCCTTTAGTGGAACTTCATATTCCACCGATGGATCACTGCTGCATCTCGAAATAGTCAAATCCATGTGTGACCAATTACTCCCTCGATAACTACTTACTAGTATAGTACCCGCGCATCATCCTTTCAAATAAGATAATAAAAGTCTCGTTTAAAATAGGACAGGGGAGTAAACAGAGTTGACGACTTTGTCGTCATCAAGAATCGAACTTCTGCTTTATAGCAATGAGAATCATTTATACTAGAGAGTCCCGCCAAATTGGACACTTTTTTGGCACAACATATCAAAAGAGATCCTGTCTAAAAATGACACTTCACTCAAAAGCAGCCTAACGGTTTCTTACACCATTAACGTACGTCTTCTTCAAATGTAAAATAAATACCAGCTTTTGCTATAACAATTGGTCTTCTTTTGAACTTTATATTGTAACACTTCGCAAACTCTACTCTAAGGATCCGAACCATTCATCGTAAATATATTAGCTTGAACCGGGTGATGTCCTACTTGTTCATGTGTGTTACGGTCCATCCCCAAGTGTAGGAAGTGTATCAAATGTGGTTTAGGGTCATAAGGGACCTCTAGCACTAAGTCGAGTTCAAAGTTCTCCTACCGCCTAAGTTTTTCGCATTAATTCATGCAAGGGTCAACTTCAAATGATCATATCTCTCATAATATAAAGAATTAGGTGGCCTATTACCTATCAAATTAAAGGTCCTATTTCCAACCCACCAAGTTTGCGTCAATCCGAGTCCATAGTAAAAAGTTATGACCGTTTTACCAGAGACACTCCCAATAGAATTTTTAGAACCTAATTTCGACGAATTCAAACTACGGCTCGTCGATTGAACTACGGACTGTACATTGAGCTCGTAAAATCAAATTTCAGAAACTGATTTTTCAACTTGATTTCTGTGGACCCAATCTACAGGTCATGAATCAATCTATGGACCGTAGATTGAGCGCGTAAAATAAAGTCCTGAAACTTGTTTTCTTGCCTGATTTTCACTGATTCAAACTACCGTCCGTAAACCAACCCACAAGCCATAATTAGGGCTCGTAGAATGAACTTCTGAGACTCATATTTTGGGCTTGAATTCCACGGGCTGTAGATCAAACCACGATACGTAGATCTCCATCGTGGAATGTTCCAATAGATCTTTAATTGGGGTTATTTCAGTCTTTTTTCATTATTCCTAAGTCTAAACCTCAATATTTTAGTACCTAATTGAGGATTATATCGTAGTATTACCTCAGAATACTCTCATATCTTTCTCTCCAGCTTCGAGCAAGAATCAAGAAGAACAAACCTAGGGTTTCAAGTTTCTCAATCAAGCTTCTTCAAGAACTCTTGTTCTCCCAGATATTTAAGGTTACCATAGTGAGGGATTAAGCTCTTCCTCATGCCCTATATCTATAAATTCAGTTACTAATATCAAAATTAGGATTTTTTACCCCATGATTCATGATTTTTGAATTCTCTCTATTTCCTATTGTTGATTCTTGATCTTTATTATCGAAATTATGATACTTTATATCGTTGATGATCTTTCATTGTTGTTCATGCTTAATATACCACATAAACCCTTTTTGGTTAAAGAGTTATTGAAAACTTTGTCATAGTGATTTTCTATGCATTGTTTTCATGGATAAAATAAATTTCAAACCCTATAACAATATTTCAAAAAGAGTTCTCAAGAAAACATGAATTATTTCAAGTGCATTATTCTTTTAGAAAGAAAAACATCATTAACTTTAAAGAAAGTATAGTCAATATAAAGCTAGTCCAGTACAGTTGTAAAGAAGCATTGATTAGTATTAACTCAAGACAAAAATTATATGTTTTTCCCTAAAGCGGGATCTTTTTTCTAAAATGGGATATTATATTGTATTTGAGCATTATTCCATTATTTTGGAAATAGTATTGAGCACTGAGTGGATAAGGGTTTAGACAATTCGAATCTCAAAATTGTACCGCTAGCGTAGGATAGGATTCGTGTAGTTGGTCTAGCGACTCCTTAGAAATCTCCTAGTAAGGGCTCAGAGATTGGATCCATAATTCAGTTTGTCCTTCACCCTGATAAGGTACTGGATGGCTCTGGCAACGTGGACAAGATGTTGTATCATCACGATGCTCAAAGTGATGTCAGTTAGAGAAACTCCCCAAGAAAACTAAAGTATATTATTTTCTATAGTGCTACTATTACATGAATATTCCGTTGTAAAGTTTTGAGGTTAAAAGTACGCTTGCATGTTTTACTTTACAGTTATCTATTTTTTTAGTCTATTTTCAGAGGTACTCTTTTAGTTCAATATAATGTGATTCTCTAATTAATTAACTCCTTTTGATTTGGTAGAGATTGTCATTGTTAAACTTACACCCCTTATGAGGTATATACACAATAAAGTATATGAAAAAATGAATTAATATTATAATTCAAGGTAACAAATCAATTTTATTAAATAAAGTTACTTAGCTTAAGCGATATTATCGTGTAAATATATTTTACAATGTCAGTTGATAGAACACAAATTCATTATTACCGATTTTCCTCTGCTCCATGCACACTTCCGTTCTTAGTACATTTAAATAAGAATAATAACAACATTCTATATTTAAAAGTAATTCAACTTTAATTTTCTAACTTACCTTTAACAATATATTTTTACAATTATAAATTGTCATCGCATATTTATAACTACAAATTTTAGGAATCCCATAGTGTAAGGAACAAATTATATCATATCCCTATTCTTTTTCAATTTTAAAAATCTCTTCAATCTAATGCCATCCAGATACATCCCAACAATCTGGATACATATATAGGAGCTGATACATAAAAAAATTGTTATGCTTAAAAAGGAAAAAAATGGTAAAATTAAATTACAATCCCATAAATCATGCAATCACCTTGTTGTCATTGCCAATCAGTCTCTCCCAAATCGTAACAACTTCAAACAATTCATATTTCAATTTTTTTCTCCAAAATCATCCAACATCCTTTCAATTTTGAATCAAAATCCTCAAAAATTTTGAGAAGATCATCATGAATATCTCGTTTTTGCTGAGACACTTTCGAATCTGGGAAAAAGTGAAGTAAGGTATGAACGATATAGAAGTGATGGAATAGTTGTTGGAGAAAATATTTCGTTTGTAAATCTCAAATCACCCATTGCAGCTGAATCTCAAATAATGCACTATTGAAATAATTTTCACAAAATTGTCCTGTTATTTGGGAATTCCTGATACATCCGATGGGAGAATTGCTATTCAATATAAATATTTGTTCATCTTTATTTTAACTATATTGTATTATACATGTTGCTATGTATCATATACATGTAATATCTGATACATTAGTGTTTATGAATCAACAATAATATTTGATAATGTCTACAGATACATAGCCTTCTAGTTGAATAAGTTTGAATGTATGTATCTGGTAGTAAAAGATAACGAAATTTGTAATAATTATGTATCAAATACATAAATATGAACATGATAATACTAATTTGTGTTCCAATAAATTAGGGTTATGTATCAAAACTAATGATACATTATAAATGATAAAATTATAAGTGTATCATAAAGTTGAAACGAAGGCATTATACATTAATTTAAAAATTAAAATCAACTAGCTACATTAAAAATCTGAACCTTGGGTAGAGAAGGGTGTTTAGTAACATGTTCTACTTTCCCCCTTTTTTGGAAGCTTTCTCAACGAGTGTATGTATTTAGATACAAAGCCTTCTAGTTGAATAAGTCTGGGTGTATGTATCTATTAGTAAAAGAAAACGAATTTTGTAATAGTTATGTATCATTTATATAACTATGAACATGATACATACTAATTTGTGTTTCAATAAATTAGGGTTAGGTATCAAAACTAATATTTGAACATGATACATTGTGCATGATAAAATTGTAATGTATCATAATGTTGAAATGAAGGCACTATACATTAATTTAAGAAACAAAATCAACTAGATACATTAAAAATCTGAACCCATATGTATCAGAAAAAGATGAACAACAAAAAATTGAAAAAAAAATCAATAATCTGATATGCCGAAAGCAAAAACAATGATGAAGAAATCCTTCTACACATTCTCTTTTGCTCTGTATCAACTCCCGTAGCTTTTTTCACTTTCAACAATGGCGTCACCCGTGGATCTCGACCCAAAGCTCTTACTTGAGCCACCAACAGTCGACCTTTTTATCCTTTTTTGGGCGTTTTTTCCATAATCAATTTAGAAGTCGAAGATGCATCCTTCTTCGACTAATTGGGTAATACCATACTAAAAGATGGAGCATCATCCATATGTATCAGAAATTTGTAGATGAAAAAGCTAAAAAAAAATTAAAAAATCGATAACTAATGAATTGGAAAGAAAAAAAATGGATGAAGAAGAACTACCTCTCGAATAACTTGAAATCGATAAACTGAAAAGAGAAAAGATTTGAAATTCAAAAATGGAGTAATGGAGGTAACTGGTGATAAATGGAGTGATTTGAGGGGTGAAAAAAGGAGCAAAAATCGTGGGGGTGAGTGTTCGAAGTGATGCATCCGGAAAAGTGAGAGAAATTGAGGAAAAGAGAGATTTATGTAATTTATTGGAACGGTAGGAATTTTAAGAAAATAAGGTAAAAAAAGTGTGTAGTTAGGTAATTTTTCTTATCTATAATTACAGATTCCAAATATTATTTTTTAAATTTTGTATCCCATCAAATAATGTTTACCTTTTTCTAAAATAAAATGAACCGGTGAAGTATAAGAAGATAACCATATTATTTTGGATGATTTAAGTCAAAACTGATGATATTTAGATACTTGTTAACCAGCGTGTCAATTTAGCGCGTCCAAGAAATCAAAGAACATCCAACGTTAATAAATCAAGAATCCCCTGTTTCTTAAACAATTGGATTGGAAAACAATATAAACCCCTTTGACAACCAAAACATTCTATAGTTTCTCGTCTTTTTCAGCATTCCTCAAAAATTCTGATTCTTAATTTCATTCATCAAAGCGATTGCTTTCTAACAATTCATCCATTTTTCTCAGTTTCTTGAAAAATTTCTTTTTTCCATGGGAATGCTAAAGGAAAACGATGATGATTATGGTGGGTCTAAAGAGGAGTCCTGCATTACTGATTTCAAATATGTAGATGTTGAAAAAGATGAAGCCTTTAGAAAGAATCCGTATATGTGTGAACATTCTGTTGATCACTACTACTATCTTCTGCCAAGGGCTAAAAGAAGCAAAATTTTCAGAAGAAAGAAGCCTCCTACTGTTATGCCGCCTCAATCGACATCACATAAAAAGGTTCTGAAGATTCGAATCTCTCTTAAACGCAAAACAATCGAATCAGTTGATGGAGACCTTTCCATGGAGACAAACAAGACTCAAACTGTTATGCCGTCTCAATCAACATCGCACAAAAAGGGTCTCAAGATTCGAATCTCTCTTAAACGCAAAATAATTGAAACAGTTGATGAAGACCTTTCCATGGAGAAAAACAAGACTGAAATTCTGTTGGATGAAAAACAGAGTAAATGGGAAGACAGAGAGAAAAAGAGAAGAAAGATTAAACCAATAATTCATCCTCCAGTTTTGCCAGATGAGTTGAAGGAGAAGATTTCAGGAATGGGTGTTCAAATTTCTCAAGTGAAACTCGTAATTCAGAAAGTTCTTTATGACACAGATTTGAGTTATAAGCATATGCGTCTGTCAATCCCCGTCAACCAAGTGGCGAGAAAGGATTTCTTGACACCACAACAGAAAATGGTGTTGGAGACCAGAGATTTTGAGTCCAACAAAAAGAGCAAGATTCAGTTCAACTTGATTGAGCCTTCACTTGAAGAAACAAAAATTCATTTGGCAAAATGGGACATGAACAAAAGCTCAAGTTATGTGTTATTGAATGACTGGATGCAAGTAGTAGAAAGGAACAAGCTCAAGTCTGGAATGGTAGTGCAATTGTGGTCATTTCATCAACATCTGGTTCCATGGTTGGGTCTTGTTTTGGTTCCATAATAATTTAGATGTTGATTTCATGTGTAACTATTTAGTGCAGTTTGCCAGATTTGGTTTAGAATTAGTGTTGCAGTTTTGTTTTGACAGGAAACTTTTTAGTTTATAAGAAGATTTGTATACTTGCAAGTGTATGAAATATAGCCTTTTAAAATAAGATTCTTTATTGCCTTTACTTTTAGTTGGTAGTTCAGCATTTCTGTTTTGTACTCTAAACTAGAAAGAAGATGCTTGGGCATAGCACGGTCCGACATGTTATCTATCCTCAGTTGGTAAAAATACCACCATTACTTCTTTTGAACTGAGCCATGGGGTGATCCATCCATATCATTGTTAATACTGATTACCTTAAAATTGTTCTCCTGGGTACCGTTTCCTTCTTTCAAGGTTGTCCTTGCTGCACCTGATGTTGTTTTCATCCCAAGGAAACCAGGAAGGGATGCAAAAGTTACTTTCCCTGTCCACTAGCAAATTACATGCCCAAGTCAAGTTACAAGTACCAAATGTATAAACTAGCACCATACATTTCATTAAAGATCATTAGCTACAGCTTCTTTTCGACTTGCCACACAATCACGAACTAACCTGTCACAGACCAACTTACTTGTCACATTGTTATTGAAGCTCGTCCAAGTAATTACATTAAATCCTTCAACAGTTCAACTTCTTCGATATGGCTTTATCAATTGCACTAGAGAATCTTCTTCTTAGCTCAATCAGCCAGAGTTCAGCTAACACAAAACTCTGACATTTGTGTTCACTTTGAGCTTTCGAAGGAACAGCATCAGTCAATGTTGCTACTATAGCAGGAAAACCAACTTTATCTCTGTGGAAACAATTATCAAACACCTGACTCTCTTCATTTTTAGAATTTCCCTATAACCAACCTCATAAAATAACTTTTTTCATTCACTCCATATCTCCATCTGAACCTACAGTGATGCACTTTATAGAACCGAGATATACAACAATACTCTATGACCCCAGTAACTAACAAACCATCTCAGGAGATGACATGTGTTCGGTACTTAAGAGAAACTTGTGGACTTAATTGAACAATGAAGCTTAGGTAAACTAGCTGTGTTTCCAACCCCCCTCAAGCAACCTTGTCGTCAAGGTTGAAAAATGAATCTAAGAACAGAGCATAAGATAAGAGTGACTCCCTCCAAGATTTGCAATTATCGACAGATCATCCATAAGAAGAACTTAGGTAAACTAGTTGTAGGTAAAGAAATATCATTTCCTCCAATAGTTTCATTGTGACATCTATACCACCCACATAAGATGATGATGGTCTCAACATGGCTTAAAATCATGCCCAGGAGGAGTAGCTAACTGAAATGACAACCGTAGCTTCTGAAGTTGCTTCTCTGAGAGAGGGATATTGTTCTCCTCAGCCCAAGAAAGCCTCTTTTGAGCTTCCACACTACCAAGATCACTGTAAAAAATAACGTCTGCGACTTCACTAAATCCTATATATATGGGTACTTCTGTACGTAACTCTACTCTAGTGGCATACATCTTTTCATCATCAGGATTGTGTAGGGCAATCTCAAAAGTAAAAATGTAACTGTCCACGTCAATATTTTCGGGCAATGCATCTAAGAAATACACATCATTTTAAAGATCAAATTTGAGATCCTGACCATGGATAGAAACATCCTTTGTACCAGAAGTGAAGATCTGCTTGCTATGCCCCATTGCTTTCAAAATCTTATGTTCGCTGAATCTATCAACATTGGTCAAAGACTTGAGGATAGCATCAATCAAGGAATTTCCACTTGTAAAGACGCTCAAAACTTTCAAGAACAAGTCCAAATTAAGCTCAATGCTTCTCGATGTATTGAACTGTTTCCTCGATACTAATGATCCATTGAAAAGAGAATTCCCTCGACTCCTGGCAACTTAGTGTAATAGCCAAGACGAACTGATCCAAAGACATAATACAGTAGACCCTCAAAATACATCATTCCCTTCTTTCAACCATCCTCAAAAGATGATGGTAGAAATTATCCAGTTTCACCAGTAGTATTCCCCTGTCCACTAGCAAACTACATGCCCAAGCCATGTTGGACCGACTTACTTGTCACATTGTTATTGAAGCTGATGCAAGTAATTAGATTAAATCCTTGAGTTTTGTTCAACTCCTTCGTCATGGATTGATCAATAGCACTAGAGAATCTTCTTCTTAGCTCGATCAGTAATTAGATTTATCCTCTCTCGTTCTGGTACTTGACCAAAAATTCAGTTGGCCTCGCAGTTTTGTTCTTTTGAGCTGTAATCACAAGTCAATACTGGCAAAACAGAGGACTTTTATCAAACACCTGGACTTCATTGTTTTATGAAACTTCATCATTATCCTTGTATTTTGGTTATAATCCTTCTCTAGTACGCACATCACTATATGCAATAAATATTTAGTTAATTAAACATACAGAGTTTATTAATAATTCTGAAAAATTTTACTACTATTAATCTATTATTAAGCTATTGTATGTATATGTTGGTAAAAATATACATCTAAATTTTGGAATTGTTTGAGGAAATTTGAGTTGGTTGTGATTGAAAAATAATCGATCTGCAATGTATAAATATTGGATAAACAGTGTATATATATCTTTAATATATACATAATTATATATTATTTATATAATATCGATATCGATGGATTTTACATATATAAATGATCATTTTGATGAACTTTTTTTTTATGGTACATGTTGGTGTTTATGCATTTTAATATTAAAACTAAAATATTAAGTGCATATGTTAGTGGGTATAAGTTGACAAGAATGTGGTCATTATTGTGGTGCAACTCTTGTAATCACTATTGCCATTATCTACCACTAATTCCACCCAATTTCTACCTCATTATACATTGTAACTTATTAATCTTTGGGCCATTCATTTACTTACATTATTATCCACATTATTCTTATTCAATACAAAGAAGAATTCTTCACCTATAAATAATGGTATTTCTTCTTTTGTGAAGTGTATCTCAAGAAAGATGAGAAGTGTGAAATAATATTATAGTGTGTAGTAGTGAAAGAGAGAGTTGAGACAAAGAAAATATTCTAAGTCTTCAACTATATTCACTACATACAAAAGAAAGTATTTATATGTTGAAGGAAGGTGTTCTTATGTGGAGCTTTGGACTCTTCAATAAATCCGGAGTTGTTTGAGTTGCACGATGTTGTTGGGTTATTGTATCCTGAGGGGGACAAGTCAAGAATGATACTGCTGGATCGGTGTAGATTATGCCGCAGTGGGCTTGAATCTCCTTAAAGAGAGCGAGATACCTGTGCTTCAGCCTGAATACTTTTTTATTCATTTTATTTCAACTGTAATTTATTGTATTTGTGGTATATTACACAAACAATTTTAAGGAGATTCATGTTTTTGTTACAGTTTGAAAAAGTGCAGATATCAAGATAGGAAATTTCAATATCATTCACTCAATGGCGCTCTCTTCAAGAGATGGAAGAGAAGAAATATAGGGTAAAGTATTTTTCTACTTGCTCAATTCAAGCAGAGAAAAGGTAAAGAAAAAATGTTTTACCTAATATTTTCTTAAATAAAGTGATACTACTTTTCATGAAAAAATGATATTTAAATTCTTAAAATAGTGGGGGTTCATGAAATGATGGAAAAAATATTTGTGAAATTGTGATTTTTGCATTTTTGAGAAATGCTCTAAAAAAGAGTATTACAAATGCATATATTTATCTTGGAGTAAATCACATGTTTGTTAGGATGAGATTTGGTGATTTTGGCTCTAACATGAGTGTTATCAAAGAAACAATGAAAAATCCATTTTGATATAAATGTATGGTGAGATAAATTTTGTTCTTGGAATGAAAAAATATCATAAAACATGTGAAGGAAAATTTCTTGTCAAGTCACATAATGTTGGAAAAATTGTGAAATACAATTTGTTGGTTGTGTGAGTCTTGCAACTCCTTTTGATTCAATTGTGAAAATGATTTGACAAAGAAAGAAGGAGTTTGCCAGCCTAATAAAAAATATGAGACATGTGACTAATTGCACTTTATATGATGTTGTGTATAAAGTATAGCATGTACAAGCAAATCAAGAAAATTTACTTAGTATGAAATTTGGTGACTTGTTTTATGAGAAAAAATATTATGTTATACTTAAAAGTTTTGTTGGTGCAGATGAGAAAAATTGGTGCTACTTGATGGAAGTGAGAAAAACAAATCATATTATTTATTAACTCTACTTTGGAGGTTGAAGTAAAAAAAATTAAGTTTCAACTAGTGAAAAAGTGAATTGATTTTACTATATCAAACACTTTATTTTTAGAAATTAATTTTTCTAATTTTAATTAATTGTGATAGCAACAATATAATGGTAGAGTACAAAGTCGTTACTAAAACAGTAAATTCAGACTCATGAGGAGAACACACAATATTGTGAGATTACATTGATCACTGGAATACCATCAATATTAATTGTGTTAAAACTTGTGATAATCTTACAGATTCATAGATTAAGGCATTAGCAAGATATTGGGTCTGAAGCACATCGAGGGGAATGATATTCAAGCTCATAAATATTCTGAGTACCAGAGATCCAATAGCCAGGTTCAATGAGAAGAACGAATCATATGATGACTTGTTGTGAAATGCACTATATATTTATTTTATTCAATCCCTATGATGTGAGTGCATTTATCCTATAATGATTTGTGGAGGTTGAGTCTTTGAACTCTTAATGAATTTTTGTATCTCGTAAGAGTGGGATGTCAAATTATAGGAGCACCATTGACAGATTTCACCTATGTGAGTGTGAAAGTAGGCCATTTTCTATGAGAATGAGCTTGTTCTAAAAAATACTCATGAAATCGGGATAGCACAAGGTCGTAATGTGCTGGCTAAAAAAGCTTATGTCAACACCTTGATTATTGTGTGTAAGCAGTGACACTTTATTTCCCTTAAGTAACCATAGTTCAAGTCTGAGACAACTACTGACTCTGGAGTAAATGCAGAGCACACCTTCATTATGCATAATAGTCTACCTTCAACTAAATTGTGAAACACTCTCTTATTTTAATATTGAAATGAGTAGGGGGAATGTTGGTGTTTATGCATTTTAATATTAAAATTAAAATATTAAGTGCATATGTTAGTGGGTATAAGTTGACAAGAATGTGGTCATTATTGTGCTGTAACTCTTGTAACCATTATTACCATGATCTACCACTAATTCCACTCATTATTCTACCTCATTATATATTATAACTTATGTAACCTTTGGGCCATTCATTTACCTATATTATTATCCACATTATTCTTATTCAATACAAAGAAAAATTCCTCACCTATAAATAATGGTGTTTCTTCTTTTGTGAAGTGCATCTCAAGAAAGATGAGAAGTGTGAAATAATATTATAGTGTTTAGGAGTGAAAGAGAGAATTGAGACCATTAGTATTTGGGTCCGTCCATTAAGTTGTCAAGACAAGTCAGCTCATGTTCTTCAAGTCCAAAGTCTTCTAAAATTACTTGGAGACCAAAATACCCCTAAAACCCTGGCTCACGCCTATAAAAGAGGTCTTCATAAGACCAAAATGACACACAAAAATATAAAGAGAATCATTGCTCTTCAAGTGATGATCCCACAAATATTTCATCAAATCAAGAACAAAATAAAGCTCTTGAGTTGACAATCCTGAAGAGAAGAATCATGAGATTACATTTTTTTTAAGGATTTCATAAAAATTGTAACCTTCGCACAAATTCGAATATGAATATTATTGTTTGTTTGCTATTTTCCTTTCTTGATTGCTATATTTCAGGAACGAAACTTGGTCGCATACAATGTTTTTTCACTTACTTTTATATACATTGTTGGTGTAGGATTAGGGTACACATTGGTTGGTTCGGTTCGATTTTATATATTATCGATTTTTGATTTGTGAACGTGTTAAATTGATAATGAAACCAATTAGATATTTATTATCGATTTTGACCCCTTAATAATTTGATTTTTGATTTAGCCGATAAGAAAATACTCATATAAATATATACACGATGTTAATAAAATAGAAATAATAGCAAGAATAGAAGTGTAACACAAATTTCTATATTAATCAATTTTGTTTAAGACATAATTGTTCAAATTCGCTCTAAAGACTCATACAATATATTGCGAAAACAACATTAATTGTTTGTCTTTGTTACAATCAAATATAAAATTGAGAACATAGAAGGTAACACTAATTTGTGGCGAGAAGAAAAAAGGTATCGCAATAGAAAAGCTAGTTTGTTTTACTTACGACTGAAGCAATACTAAATTTAGAAAATAGAATTGGTAAAATGTTAAAGTCACTATTATATAATTAGAGGTAAAATAATTATTTAATATAATCTTATTAAGTTATCGAAAATCAAATTGGTAATCCAATAAAAACATTTACAAAACCGTTTAAAATCTGCTAGCCTAATAATCCAATTTACATAAATCAATAGTGTTTTTAAAAAGAAAAAATTACATAAATACCCATCTTATTTTACCATAATATTTAAAATTTCCTATTATTTAAAAAAATTATAAAAATCTCCTTTCAGATATATCCCTATTCCTTCCTCTTTCGGATATATCCCTCCATTAAATAATGTATTATTGCAATCTATGAGCTATTATTTGTAGGTTTAGATTTCTTAATGTATTCGAGATCTTATAAATTTAAAGAATTTTTATAATTTGGAAAAAAATAGAGAGAAGATGTACTTTGGAGTATTTATGTAATTTTTACTTCTAAAAATGCAAAAGCCAACATAATATACAGAGTATTGGTGCAGGTCTGCGTCTCAATTTCTCGGGTTAACCGACATCTCATTCCAATCAAAGCCCCTATAAAAGCCCTAACCGGCCGGAGGCAAACGATCTCCTTTCTTCTCCGGCGATTACCCGTTCAAAATATCCTACGTCCTCGGTCACCATCCCTGAACGTAACACTTCTTCTCCTGTGCTAAATTTCGACCGATAGGTTTTCAACAAGTCCGCCTTGGGAACAGGTAAATTCGACCGTTGTATTCGAATTGAAATGGTGACTAGGTAGTCACAGTCGACTCGTTTGAATTCTGAAATGACCTGAAAGTTTATTTCTTAACTGTGTTCTATTTTGCACTAATTTCGAGTTCATTTGTCTGTGGTAATCGTAATGCAGAGCGGAAGCTTGGGTAGCTGGCAAAAAGAGAGGGAAAAAAACAAGTTTTCATTATTCGTCTGGATAATGAATTGACGTGATAATGAGTAGACTCTCATTTAGGCCACGTCCACTTGACATTCACAAGAAGTTACCTATTGTAAAATCTGTAAAGGATTTTGAAGATGATGATACACAGTCCAATACCCGGAATCAAATCATTCGTCTCGCTGCCGAAGCGGCAGATGAGGTTTGCTGAACTCAAGTTTGATAATCTACTGCATTCCTGTTCCTATTTGATTGTTAATGTTGCATGGTTTGATATGTGTGTTTAGCGGTAGTAGAACACGAAGCTCTAGAGGAATATATTTGAGTATGCTGATGAAATGACTGTTTAGGTCTAAATTTCTTCCACAATATTGAGAAAGATCTTGCAGACATTTAGCTATTAAAAAGATGCAAAAATGAGCGTTGAGTTCTTCATATGTTCTGTGAAATTTTTAGCCTAGTGGTAGGTGATCTCTATTTGCTGATAAATTACTGCCAATAACCATAATAATTCAATGTTTTTGGATTTGGCGCCATGAATAACTTCTTAACTAAAGTGTATGTACGAATGTAATTTACATGCTTTGATTAAACAAAGGGGAATTAATTGTCTTGAGAATCGCCTATGCAGAGTGTTGGACAATGTTTTTTTTGGTATTTTGTTTTCCCTATTATTGGAAGTATAATGCATACCCTGAAACTCAGTTTCTTTGTCTTGAACTAAAATCAGATTTTTTACGACATTTTTAAAAGAATACTCAAAACAATTTTTCTTGCACAAATTTATGATAAAATAAGTCATGATGCTCAAGAAAGGTACACTGAAGCTTGTATGACTGTGTGTTTCAGGGCTTCTATTGGTGTGGTGTACTTATCTTGTTAGCTCAAGTTGACAACTATATACTGTAATTGGTTAAACATAGAGGAGGGTTCTGGTTTTCTTAAGCACATTAGTGAACATATCCAAAAAAAAGGAGGTAATCCATTTCATTATAGTATCATACTAAGAGACGTTTTCCAAGTTTCTTAAGAGATGCATACTATGGACTTAGTGGTTTTTAGATTAGCTTCTGATATGGTGTTTGAATTGTTTCTATTTCTAATTCTTACTTGAAACGCTGTTTTCATGGGAAAATAATTTTATGTATTGTTTCCCTTTCGCTTCTGCTGGTCTCTAATTAAAATAGGAGATCATAAGTCATCAGAAGACTCCTCATTCTAGATACGGCAGTAGTTATTGTTGGTTTAGTTTTTACTTTGGTCAGTGTTACTGATGGTTTAATGTTATTGAATTATAAAAGTATGAGCCACCTGCCAAGCATTTACTTGCTAAATGTGGTCTTCCTTCTTTCGTTTTGAATGATGAAGTATGGACTGCTGCTTCTTTTATTTGGTGGTGTTCTTGAAGAGATGCAGATCTTTTGAATTGTAAAGTACTTGTTGTCAGAATTTTAAGGCCTTGATGGTTTTAAGAAAGACTCCATATTTCCCCTAATCAAAGTTTTCAGGAATCTTTGGTGTGAAGGTGTTTTTGGGGACAAGTTCGCTGTGAGACACTAAGGTGCAATGTCTGGTTACAACGGGTTATAATATTCTAAATATGTTAAACCTATTCTACTTTTGAAGTACCAGAAAACAAAGTGAAGTCATTTTTAGTTCAATCACTGATGAATATTTCGAGAAAGTGATCTGTGATAATTAAAGAGTTCCCCAATTGTTCCTTCCCCGGAAGTGACTAAGGCATAGCCATAAAACTGGTATATCCTAAATACTAGAAGGGTAGTTTGAGATGTTAAAGTTTGTTGCTGTGCAGTACACTCAACTTTTTTGGGAAAAAAGCATCTTTTTTTAAGCGAGAGATGAAAAATTAGATGTTCAATAATCTATTTTGATTTCCTTGTATCTTAGATGCCATCAACTTACTTTCAGAAGTCTACTTATCTTTCTTTTTTATCGTTTTTAAAATTCGTATCAAGAGATCTTAACATTTTTGGTTTTTGCATTATGAGGAAACTGTTCTTGCTTTAAACTCCACTGGAGGCTGTCTACTAGAATCTTAGAATATTTTCGAAATTGTGAAGTTTATGGTGCAGAATAAGATGTGGAATTTAGGCTTGATATCTGGATAGGTTGTATTTTTTGCTAAATTGATTGTGCTGGAAAAATTTATTCCTTAGGTACAACAGACTTCTAGCAAGAAGTTTATTCCTGAAATACCTATACCCGAGTATGTGGTGGTGGATACATATGAAAGAGATTATTCACGCACTTTTGCTCAGCCAACATCTTATATACATGCTAGAGGAGGTATGCGAAGAACATGACTAGTATTTGATTTTCTTCAATGTTGATAGTAACTTCTGAACCTTACTATATGCTGTTTATTCTTTATCTAAAAAAAGAACTTACTGAAATTTTGTTAAATTAACTATAGCCCGAGCCGAGATTGGAGAATTTGTTGAGTACGATCTGGACAATGAGGATGAAGATTGGCTTCAAGACGTAAACAGAGAGAGAAAGGCTCTTGCAGCTGAAAAGTAAAAATCTTACTGTACTCCTACATGTATATTGTGTTGTGTTCATTGTCTGTTTAATTGGTTGGTGGCAGTCTTGTCTTCATTTTTACCTCATTAATGTGCTTTGAATGATTACTGATTACTATCTGTTTCTCCTGGTAGTTGGTCTTCCCTTCTTTCTTGTTTGCACTGTTTAATTACTTTTTTACTAGTAGTATTTACTGGATTAATTGTTGCACTTCTGTGGATATGGTGAATTCTAGTACTTGCAACTATTCATTTTTTCAAAAGAAGTAAGACGGGCTAATCTCACACAAAAAAGTGAAGAATTAAGACCTGCTAAAACCCATCCAAAGTTTATGGTTTATGGTCCTTATCTTATCTAAAACCAAAAAAAAGAAAGGATTATGGATATTTCCGGTGCAGGTTTCATTAGAAGCTGTATAACTCATCGGCACTACATGTGACCACAACACCAGAGCTTAGGCAACCTAGAAATCAAAATTTAAGAAAAATAAGGAGATAGAATGATTCTGCACCCAAGGGTGTGGCCTGGTGATATCTTCTCATCTGCCAAGCCTTGATTGGTAGAGCTATCGGTGTTTGTGCTGGTGGGAGGTAGCAGATCCCCGGTAAAATTAGTCGAGGTGCAAGCAAGTTGGCCAGGACTCCACCATCCCATTATAAAAAAAAGAGGAGATAGAATGATTCCATTCTATACTCGTATTTCAACTTCTTAAGCTATATATTAACCAATCAAAGTGCTACATAGATAGTTGTTAATAAATCATGAAAGCCCAATTTTAGGGAAAGAGCCTCTCTCTGATCTTGCCAGTGTTGTCTGAAGTGCTCCGGTGTTCTTCAATAATGGAAACCTGACTTCACTTTTGATGCTTTGAACCACATTGACACTCAAGCCATTCTTCTGGAATCCTTACATGGCTCTGGAGGTCAAAGCTTGCGCAGGGGAAGTTGATCATAATACAGGGACATGTTATATGATATGGATGTTTAGAGCAAAAGCTCATTAACTTTTGGGATCTTCTTAGGTTACCTACCTTGACCTTATCTTAATCAAGAATCTTCTGCATATTGTCTGACAGTTCATATTAACTAGCCCATCCATTTTCTAACCTGATTTTAAACCGCCTGTGATGTACAATTTCTTATATGCCAAAAACTTGTTTGTCACTATCTCATTTTACTTTACTTAGTTTCATTAGCTCTAGCAGCATAGAATGCTTTCTTTCCTTAGTTTATCCTGGCAAGTTCTCCTACAGTTGACTAACTGACAGACCAGCATTTTTTTTGAGCATTTCTGTTTTCCTTGTTGCTCTCCAACTCAGTCAGACTGCTATGCCCTATTCCCTCACACTTCTATCCGTACCTCTCTCAGTACTTCATTATCTCATTGTTATTCTGTATTTTGCTTCAAATATTTTTCTTTCATCCACAGGATTTTCACTAGTTATACATTATCTTCATCTTTTTCCTATCCAATTCTATAAACCTTGTTCATGATTTGAATTTTGGATTTGCTTATTCAGACATTACTTTTTGCCTAATATAGGTTGGAGACCATTCTGCACAAATTAGAGGTTTTAGATCACAAGGCCCGAGAAAGAGCAGGAGTGATTACTCCTACTCTTAACTCACCTATCCCGGTGCTTCTAAGTTTTGATGCTTCTGTTGAGGTGAAAATATCTCTGCTTAATATGTTTCTTTTGCTGGTTTTACTTTTGACTTTTTGTTGCTTTGTTATTTAAAAGGGTCCTTTCGAGTAGTTGATACTGTTGGTTTGATAATAAGTTCCATCTTTTTGTTGTTAATGTGGACTTTGTAGAGAGCCTATGTTCATTATTTTAGTTTATCTCTTACGTTAGTCTGCAAAATTACAACAGAATTCTTAGAGGCAATGTGTTGAATGATCAAATGAAAAACCAAAACATATTCTTTCTTTTTGTAGTCCTTCTGCTTTTGTTTCTTGGCTAAGTGATCCGATGAACGAAATGATCTCAAGGGATGCATGGGAGGAATATTTAGAAGAGTCATCATGGGTAATAAGTTTTCTAGTGCCGGCTAGTGTCTCTTTTGGTGGTTTGGTCCATTCGTTTCCTGCTCTTTTATGTAATCGTGAAAAAAAGCCTTCACATAAAGCTGTTGAATTATGGATGCAATTATATTGCACATTTGCAGAAAGTCACCAATGTCGTGGTATCCCAAATGGTTAATTGTTTTCCTCTACGGAATTGGAACTACCAAAACCCAATGATAATTATGTGTATCTTCTGGTCTTTGGTTGAAGAAGGGTTACTTTGAGACCAAAGAGTTCGATTCTTATACATGATGGACTTCTCATACTTCCAAATATTTGGTAAGTAAAGAGATAGGTTCTAATTTCAATTAACTTGAAGATTTACTGTTAACTTCTAAAATTCTCAGTTAAGGACCTGAAGAGGTGGTATCAGTTTAAGACAGGAATCGTGTTGAACTCAAAGTTGACAGTATTATGTATAGAAAGTTTGAGATCATTGGCCTTCTTTGGCATTTTTTACTGTCAAGTTGAAAATTTCCATTTTCTGGTATGCGTTGTATCAGTTCAATGGAAAGGGACGACATCTTTTGTAGGAGATGTCTGAAAATTACTGTTTCACTGAGAAGCATCAGTCTGCAACTTATGTCAATGTATTGAATATGTGCATTTTTTAGGTATGGCGGCAGCATTATTTGGGGGGAATATTTTAATTTGTTCAGTTATAAATGCATAACATGTACAAGAGCTTTCTGCTTCTTGCGTGATTTTAATTTCAGATATCATGACTGGTTTTCTTTTGTGAGATTGATTTGCTTCTCTGAGTGTTGTGATTCAGTAGTTTTACTTATTTTCTAAAGAGAGTTGGCTTCCGTTGATTCTAGTGGTTCACCTTTCTTTCTTTTCCTAAAATCTAGGCATTGCAATCTCTAACAATCAAATATGGAGTTTTCCAGTCAATTTATACTTACTGGAAAGACAAGGTACCTATTCCTCTCCAATTTATGTTGTGTGATACTGTGATTTAACATCATTTTATGTTGTGTAATTTGATGAAGAAAAAGTAAATGTGATTCCAGTTGGAGGGATTATTATAGTTGGTATTGAAACTGATATCTGTATGCATACATGATACAACAGACATCTATGAAGTTCCTCTCCACTTATTCTTATACTAGCATGATCAATAGTGGCCATTTTAATCAGTAAGTCTACGGATGAATCTATACTGTCAAATTTCAGATCATGTTTGTATCAGCGCTATACACAATAGGTGCTAATGCAATCCTTTTTGGACAAAAAATTTCAGTTTGGATCATTTGGGATGGCTGAAACTATGTATCTTAAATGATTGTGAACAGATATGTGGCTTCTATTAGGTAATTCGTTCTGATAGAAAGAAGACCTCATTTACTGGATATATATAGTCCTAAGGGTTATTGTTCAAAACATCTATTAAACAAATCGTATGGTGGTTAAGTTTAAAAAATTAAAATAAAATAGAAGTTTCAAAAATATTGTATGTGGTTATATGACTTGATGTAAGACGACTTCCTATTTTTTGTTTTTTGATAGCCGTGGTGTCCGGGATAGCTTGTGCCTCCTATTTTCCTTTCTTTTTTTAAAAAGAACTTCCTATTCAATTTTAAATATACTGGACTTCATATGCATGGTGATAAGTTTCTTGATATCTCAATCATTGTTAAGTTATGTACCAAAATGCCAGACTTCAAGTGCTTGACTAATTAATTGGTGCTATGATGTTATCTTTTTTATCATCAGCATTGCTAGATTCTTAGTAATTTGGTATGTTAAAGATGAATCTCACACATCACTTTTTCTTGGAATTCACATTTCTTGTCTACCAGCGGGAACGGTGGCAGAAGCCTATTCTCCGGCGTTTTCAGGTCAAGCTTTAGTTTCTGTATTGTAATCCAGATATAAGTGATTGCAGTGGTGTTACACATAGTACATATATGGTTCATCAAGCAATCTTCTTTGCGTTCCATAACCTCATTAGTTTGTTCTGTAGAAGACATATGGATAAGGTTCCCTTCCCCGAATTTTCTCTGATGGCTTTATCATTTGAATTTTATTCTTCGGACAGACTCATCAGAAGAAAAAGTGTAGAGATATCTTGAATTAGTTAGCCTCTTAAAAGTCAGAGATTTCCGTTTTTGAATTTATTATGTTAATAAATAATGGAACACTCTTTTCACTGGTGATTTTTAAATCTCTCTTTGACCTTAATAGTTTTTGAATTCGTTGTGATTTGGTTGTAATGTTAGATAATATATATAATCTCTATCTGCTAGTTCAGTTACACTTCTTCTCTTGAAAATGTATACTTGGTAGCTGGATTAATAGGAATGAAGAAGAAGGAAATAAATAGGGAACGTAGCTCCATGAATTTACATTATTATTAATTTCAGCAAGTACCAAGAAAATTCGCATAAACCAATTTATTCCCTCTTTCTGTTTTGGCCTTCTCTTCTCTTCTCTTCTAGGTATGTCTGAGTTTTTCCAGTATTTAGTCTTCTTGTATGTCAAGTTAATTTCCTCTTTACGACAGGTAAATTACCTCAGTGCTTGTCATTGTATTCTCAGTTTGCCTGGCTATATCAAACAACTTTACTGGTTCTCTTTGATTGTTTTGCGCCTTCAATAAGCATCAACTGAAGCCATGACCATATTATTCTATTGATGTTGTTTTCTTTCATTGCTTCATATTAATTAAACATATCTTTCAAGCACTATGCAAGAGATTTTTCTGCAAGTCAATTTGGGAAGTTACTCTCTTCCATTAGAAGAGAAAGCTGGACTCAGATCATGCAATAATATTAATGCTGCCTAATTTTAGGCCATACTTGTAGAAGAAAATACTAAAATGTATCAGTGAAGCTCCTTAGAAATTAGAAATTGGTATTTTTACTTCTTCAGCACTTAATGCTATGCATTCCCTTTCTTTAATCTCCCGTCCTCATTCTTGACGATGAGTGAGATATTTCAAAAAGAGTGTTTTTGGTTGTTTCATATCCTCCAAGCTAAAAGTTCCAATGTTGCATTCAGAACCTAAATTATGTGTTCACATGACTAAGTCATCCGGTATACTATTCCATGTTGATGCCTCCTGATCATCCTGTTCAGTATTTCCCTCTCTTTTATTCGCTTAATCTTCTTCTGTGGGTTTCTTCCCTTTTTATATCTCTTTATATATATATATATATTTTTGGTCACTGAATAAGAATGGTGGGGAAAGTGCGGGGTGTTCTTGAAACATTGGTAACCTTACTCAGTTATTTTCCATGCTCCTTTGTTATCCTACTTAAATCACTTCTGGACAGTGTAGTGGCCTTTTCAAAAAATAAACTCACATTCCAGCAATGATATTCGGACTTCGTCGGTCGTGTCCTCGGTTAGTACATATGGTGGTAAAATTTTTTTGAGGTTTTATATTTGTAGAAAAACCAGCAAACTGCTAACTGTGCTTACTGTTCATTTTTCTGTCTTGCTTTTCCCTGTTTGATCAATTTTTTCGTGCAAGAATTCTCACATGAAATATTGTTGCATCATCACTCCTGTTTGCACCAACTTTTTCTAACATATGACCTGTGATATCTTTCCTATTGAAAAGTTTCACGTTCCTTTTCTTTATTTCATTTTGGTGGATTTTTGATATATGCACCCTTGTAAGAGATAATCGTATTTAGATTTGGTGTTCTGTGACTCCATCTGTTACAAGTGATTACATTCTGAGTTTCTGACTGCTTTTTCTACCTTCATTCTTGCAGCCTCCGCCACCTGTTAGTGATACCAATCCATATAATGTATTTAGGCCAAGAGAGAAGGCTCACAGACTTCACACAAGGAGGGTATGCGACTTTGGTTACTTTGACCTTTAATATTCTTGCTAAATCATCGGCCTTGATGAGTAGTTGTTATGAGGTATTTATTTTAGTTCCCTTTTCCTGTCATAGATGCAAAGGAGGGAAAACAATGTGCAGTCATTTGAAAAGCTTCGCCAGGTGAGTGGGGAATTACAGTTAGAGTTCTCAATTCGTTTCTTCTGCACGTGCTGACAACTAGAAACAAAAACAAATTACCAACAGGGTTTTCATTTGTGGTTGTGTTATCGTGTCCTTGCCCTACTTATTGGCCCAGGCCACTCTCACAGATCTTGCTCAGTGTCTTTCTTAGTCTGCTCGTGACCCTTACTATCAACTTTTTGCACAACCCAGTGACCTTTCTTTATCACCCTCATTTCCTTCATTTTATGTACTTTTAGTAGTAACTATCATCCAATCCATCTTTAACTTTTGCATGAACATGCCCAGACCACTCTTTCATCACAGATCTTGCTCAGCATCTTTCTTAGTCTGCTCGTGACCCTTACTATAAAATTTTTGCACAACCAAGTGGCCATTCTTTATCACCCTCATTTCCTTCATTTTATGTACTTTTAGTTGTAACTTTTCTCCAATCCATCTTCAACTTCTGCATGAACATGGTAGTGCAACACCAAACTAGAATAATTGCGATTTTTGGTGTTTCAACCTCCCTGTTTTCAGAAATGAATTTGAACATCTTTTTAAGATGGTGGGATTTAAGTTGCAAATTGTAGGTCACTCATGCCAATGTTCTTGGTGCCTACACCTGACATCATTTGCTTATCTGAGATAAATTCTCTCAAATATAGGATGATTGTCTTGGTGATATAACAATGATGAACTAAGAAACAAAAGCTGTTGCCTGACTTGATTTCCTCTAGCATGCCTCCCATATAATAGGCTAGAGGGATACTGTGCATCTCGTGCAGAGGCTCTGCTAGATACAGATGAACAAATATTGTGTTGACTGCCTTTGTTAAATTGAATTGTATTGTATAAAATCGTATGTCTCATATTCTACAGGTTAGGCGCAGCCTTGACCAAGCAAAGACCATTCTTGAGGCTCTCATTAAGGTTTGTCTTTCTGAATAACTAGTAAAACAGCCCGTGTTTCGTGTGGTCGTCAAAAAATATTTACATTTTCCATATTAAAGAATATACTTCAATTTTTTTTCTCATCTTAAACTTACTAATTCTCACAAATAAAAATACTTAAATTATTATTATCCATCTATGAAGAAGCTAGGTTTTTACTATAAATATGAATGAATTTTAAATTTTAAATATTAGCAACAAAAAGTTATTAGGAAGACGAGCTCCTCATTAGCCTTGTAAGATGAATTTTAAATTTTTTATGTTGCAACTTCTTTGTTTGGGTCAAATTGTGTTGAAATCTTGTTCTTGAAGGATGTATACCTTGTATTTGAAATAATCAAAATACAAAAATAAAATAAAAAATAAAAAATTGATGAAATTATACTTGTATTTTTTTCAAATTTAAAATTAATTGAATGTTAAGAGTTATGCTCGTCTCTCACAAAGACTTGTCCAATTAATCTTCGTTTCTCGATTTCTTGCTCATAAATAATGATGTGATTGTGCAATAATGATTGTAGTTAATCTACATCATCACAAGAGTAGACACTCTCACCATTTTAACCATGGATAATTAGCTTTCCTGATTGTTCGGACAGAGTGAAGGCATTAAGTAATAACTTTGTTCTCTTATTTAGTAATGTAAGAAATTTTCTTGAATAACAAAAGTACCACAAGTTAGAAAGAACAAATTTTTGAAATTCTTAAATACTAAGTTGCTCGGACTCGGGTGCAAGTGTCTGATACGGGTGCAGATCTACAAGTCAGATCCTTTATGATCTAAATTTTAAGATTCGGAGATACAGATCCATATATGGATACGGGTGCGGGGATTCAGCTAAAAATAATTCAAATATCTAAAAATAGAGTTATAAAACCTAAAATATTAGATATTATGTGGAGAACTTGAGGAGAAAATATTGATCAAGAGGAGAATCCTAGAAGGAGATAAAGGGAAAGGGAGTGAAAATAGAAATTTATAAATACAAGGTATTCCATTTTCTTCAATTTCACCTTAGTTTTTGTTTTGATTACAGAAATCATTGAATTTGTCTAGAATTTCTCCCTCGAATTTGGTCAAAGTACCCAAAATCAATTGACCAGATCGGGTACGGATTCCACATCGACACCCACCCACATCGTGTCGACACTGGTGCGGCACCTAAAGTGAAGAATCCGAGCAACTTAGTTTAAATAAGATGAAGAAAAAAAATAGGAAACAACTAATATATGAGAGAAAAGGTAAATGTGTTGTAAAATAAAGAAAAGCAACAATCGTTAACAACATAGTGCATGATATGTTACAAAGTGTAGTTTTTAGTAAATCTAATAAGTTAACAATTTGAGGTATTACAATTTTGCACAAGTTTATATGCAAATTTCGCTGCTACCTGTCTACTTTCCTGAGTCGGTTTTATATAATTTTCTATATATTACAAATTGCAAACAATCAAACAATGTCAAAACTGCATAAGCTACTTATAAGTTTTGCAATGACCTTATTTTGGGTGGAATCGATTCCATAGGATTTCTCCTTTTTAAATCTCTGTCTACAGTCTACACTACTACAACTGGTTACTTGTGGGCTATTGCTATATCTGATGCTCAAGAAGGGTGACATTCTTGACTAATATGATCATTTCTTTTTGCAACAAAGTCTTATAGTGTCTCTATTTATAGGACTACAATATGGAATGTCAAATGATGCCATTAAGACGACTATTTATTATTTAGGGGTTATGGTAATAAAAAGTTGTGGGGTAGTGAAAATACAGACCATTAAGTTTTTACTATAAAAAATATGAATGAATGGAGTAGTAATTGACACATTAAATTTTTGTACAAGAAGAAATTGGGGAAATTGTCAAAAAGAATGAGAGAAAAAAAAGATAAATAGGATCCTTGGCCAAAGAGAGATGCCACATCACTCTTCTTTTGCCTAACTTTAAATATATATGAACTGCAATGTGGAAGACTTACCAAAAAAATTGCAATGTGAAGATATGGATAGCATGTTCTTTTATCATTCTAAGCTTGTTACCACAAAATAAAGAAATTATAGACCTTTACAAAGTCTATCTCTCTGATCACCTTATCAGCAGTTTTCAACTCCTTTGATGTGATTATATGCAGAGAGAGGAGAAGAAACGAGAGGTTGTGGAGAGTGAGGTTAGTCTTCAGAGACTTCAAATGAAACACAAGGTATGTGGAGTGTGGTATTATCTTCTTTCTCCTTTGCAACTTTTATGCTTATAATACCTACTTGCTGAAGTGATATTGCTGTTTGACGATCCACAATTAAAAAACTTTTTTCCCGTCACAACAGGAGACTATGCCTGCTCTCTTTTTAATGATGATTGCTTTCTGAGTTATATGAAATTGAGTCAATTATATTACATGCTGCTATGAATCAACTCCATTTGCAGTACTGGAAAAGAACTTTTTTTTTTGAAACAGTACTGGAAAAGAACATTTCGTTATCCATTAAAAGTTGGTTGTGCCGAATGGGCTGGTGATAAATCATTTTGGATAGGTTAAAAGTGGAGGTAACTCTCTATGGCAAGTACTATCTTTGATTGTGGGACAGATCTTTTTTAGCCAACTGCCTTTTTGTGAACTGCCATATTGCCATGAATTCAATATCTTTTAGCTCCATAACTGGTTCTCAGCTCTTTGGTATAAGCTTTAAGGTCATTTATGTGGAATGCGGTTTGATTCTGAATTAATAGTAAGAGTTTCTTGGTTTCCAGAATGAAATTGAGCTTTTCGAGGACACGTTGGCTCTTCCTGGATTTCCTTCCTTCCCAAGTATGTTTGGTTCAAGTGAGGAGGAATATGTTGACTCGGATGATGCTGCTATTAGCCGTCCACATGCTCAGTTTGATGTCTCACCAAATCTTACCTTCATTGACTCAAAGCCAGTGATGGTGTCTGCTGGGAGCATGAGGCGAGAGCGAGAGTTGAAACGACGATATGTCCCACCTGGATGGCTCCACAAATTGGTGCTTACCTACTCTTTTGATAATTCTTTTTAATCTCCTCTTTAATCATTCATATATTCACATATGAGTTACTTGTCCTTTGTATGTAAGCATGCGCTATGCATCGAACGTAACGCACTCGTAGTACTAAACTAATTACCAGACTTTGCTATTGTTGGTTTGCTGTAGGATCCAAATGAGCCACTTCTCCTGTTTACTAAACCTCTTGATCCAGAAAAATTGGCTGCTGCAAGTATCACACCTCCAGGTTCTTCAATGGAAAATAGCCTAGCTGGACGCACATTCAACTCTCGTGGAAGGATTGGTCGAGGTGGCAGAATAGTGTTTGATAGATGGAATCCACTTATGCATACCCCAATTGAGTGTGCTGATGCTTTACATGTACCATTAAATTCTGCTCATCCCTGATATAATCAACCCTTCCCATGGTTCATTTGTCCATCCACATTTAAGAGGGAGAATTCGTGTTGATGATTTTCCAAGGTTTTGAGCCGATAATGAATTTTGACGACACTAGAAAACTATCTTTTGTCGAAAGTGGTGAAGGCAAGGAGGAGTATAGAATGCAGTGTGTCGTTTGTTTCTTTTACTACTGCAGGATGTACCATTCTAATTGTTTCTTATGTAGGTTAAAGAATGTAATCATCTCACTACCCAGTGTTAGATTTTATGTCCAAGATGATAGGAAAATAGAGAGCTAATCTATTCCTCCTCCGTTCAACCATACAGAATGTCAGGTCAATTATCAAAGTATATGCCTAACTAGAAAATGTAAGCTTTTACTGTAAATGAAATGATGAATTTAACAAACCAGTTTTGGTCGTACATTGTGAAGAACTTTCACTTTATGATTGGATCTTCTAGTAAGGTTCGGCCGGCCCGTGTTGAAAATTGAAATCTGTCTGGATGCAGCTGAGACTGATCAAATTATTATGTGATTATTTGTATCTACATTTGACAATTTATTTACAGAAGTAGTTAAAGAATATTGTAGGTCGTAATATTAGAAATTTTGTTTCCTATTAGACGTGTTGTACACTGAATAAAATGGGCTATCATGTGTTGCTTGCAAACTGAAAAAAATAAAAGAAAGGAGACGGGTTATTAGCATCTAGGAAGTGTAAACCTCCGTTGTAACATTTAGAAAATTTCCAGCCGGTTGTTTCAGTAGATCTATAAACTTTTTGGTAATTAAATTGCACACAACCGAACGTAGTTGTATTTTTCTTCTACATAGGATGGGGCCCTTTTTAATACTTTATTTCTTTAATAAACTATACATGAATAGTTTTTTCTTTTGGTAGGATGTGCCATAACAAGATGCATCTTTGATATATAAAAGAGAAGATGACTTAAGAGACACTTCAATCTTTACCTGAAATTAGTGTTACACACTCTAATTTTGTGGGATTTTACTACCCAGAAAAAGTAATTAAGGGTGATAAAAAGAGTTTCAAAGCTAAAAAAAAGTGACACAAGCTTTCATTGGGTAAATGTAACAATTTTAAGAAGATTAGTGTAGTTGGCACTAATTTTAAAACCTCAAGTTTTATTATTTATACAAAGGCTTTGTCTTCCCCATCCTACCCATCCCCCCTCTCCCTCCCCCTCCCCACCCTTCTACCGCCGCCGTTCCCTCTCTTTCTGTCGCCGCCGCTGTCAACACCACCACCATTTCTTTCTCCATAACCACCACTTTATCTTCTTCCTCCACCATCACCACTTCTTCCTCTTCTTCCTCCATCACTATCATTTCCTCCTCTTCTTCCTCCACTACCACCACCACCACTTCTTCCTCTTCTTCTTTCATCATCACCACTTCCTCCTCTTCCTTCTGCTCCACCATTAGTACTTCCTCCTCCACCACCACTGTTACCACCTCCTCCTTCTCGTCCATCGTTGTTGCCCCATCAACCATCACCTCCTCTTTCTGTCACCACCAACACCTCCCCTGTTGCAATTGCCACCCTCTCCTTCACCAACTTTTCCTTCAGAAAATTAAATAACTGTCGAAGTCGCAATAACTCTGCTAAAGTTACTTTAGTAATTTCAACAATTGCTCCAACAATTCAAACAATTGTTGAAGTTGCTACAGCAATTATGATACCAGTTGCAGCAACTACGATAGTTCTTGCAATAACTATAGTAGCTGCTGCAACAATTATCTTAGTTGCTGCAACAACTTCAACAATTGCTGCAACAAGTATCATAGTTGCTGCAACAACTATCATATAGGCTTGATTTTCTGCAAATTTTCTTCAATGGCTTCAAAAAATAAAATCATTTTTTTCAAAAATTTCAAAAATCAAAGCAAAACAATTCCTAAAAATAAGGATAATAAGAGAAAAAAAAAGAGCATGATAAAAAATGATGAACATCGACGGCGTTGATGACAACAACAAACACGACAAAGAAGAAGAAGAAGAAGAAGAAGAAGAAGATGGAGGAAGAGAGAAAGAAAGAAAGAAAAATATGGAGGGAGAGAGAAATTTGAAAAGAGAAAGAAAAAGAGAGAAAGGAGTATTGAAAAGATAATGAAAAATGTGGAAATTTTAAAATTTGAAATTTAAAAGGGTAGGGAAGGCTTTTCAAATTTTTTGAAATATTAACATACACCCTAAAGTTTGTATTACTCTAATCAAGTTCACTTTTCTTTCTTATTACCCCTGGAGTAATTTAAACAAAATATATACTCCTTTAAAATGTCATATCCAAATCTGTGTTAGAGGTGAATGCACGTGTCGTCACATGTAAATTTCATGTTTTAAACTTTTTTTGCTTCTTAATCTCTCTTTTAATTTTTATTTTTTGATTCAATTTTTAATACTTTTTTTGAATTTCGCAAATAGCAGTACTCAGTCTTCTTCTTCGGATAGAGAGTTTTTTTTTTGGTGACTGATTTTTTTCGGTAATGAAATTTCAATTTTATTTATAAATTTGGATTAATTTTGATATATTTATATCTATAAAAAATTTTGAGAGTGATCTGTGAAAGAAATAAGATTAGAAGTAAAGTTTTTACTATAACTCCCAATTGGGTTCTTTAGAATTAATTGAACATCTCAAATTTTTGATATAATTCTCCATTAATTAGTAGCTCAAAATTGAGGCAATCGGAGAAAAACGAGAATTTTTTCAGATGGATAGCCATCTAGTGTATAGCTATGATTCTTTTTTTGTTCTAATCAATAACTCGCTCAAAAAATAAGAAATGCTATTACGTTTTAGACTCTCAAAGTTTAGTTGGAAGGGAGGTCGTCAAAGTTAGTTATTGTCAGTATTGATCTATTCTAGTGGAAAACAAATGTAAAAAGCTAATGGCCTTTTGGAGTGGAGAAAATAGTGGTGGAGTGGTGATGCTTTATAGCCAAGGCAAACCTAGGAAGACCCAAGGGGTTTGACGGGACACGGCTACGTCGGAAAAAATGATATATATATATATATATATATGAGAGAGAGAGAGAGAGAGGAGAAAAATTATACAGTGTTAAATATTTTTATAAAGGGGCATGCAACTCAGTTAGTTAAGTGTGTTAATAGCTGCGTGATGATCGTGAGTTTGAACCTGGACAACCTTGCTTTTCTTCTTTCTTTCTCTTTTTTTTCTTTATTTTGATATTTTATTTGAAAATAAATATGCAGCACTATTATATTTAATGAGATTATTTTCAAAACGAAAATTTATCCAGAAAAAAGTTAAAATATATTTTTATTACTTTTGAAAAAGATATGATAGTATACGTGAATTTTGTGTGTGTGTGTGTGCATATATATATATACAAAAAATTCTGCGTACGTTACTGTTTATAATAGTGACTTGTGATGGTAATGGAAGCGTGGCCATCATCGTTGGTGGTAGCATTGGAGAAGATAAGAGAATAAAAAGATAGAGAAAAAATAAATATCAATCCGCTGTTGTTAACAGGTACACAACCTTTTTCTTGCTATGTGAATCTTACAATGGTATCAGAGCATATTTAAAATTGCTTTAATTTCGCATGATGAATACTTGAAAATAGGAGCATAATTCTTTATTTTCGAATCTATCGAAAAAATTAAAAACAAAATTAGCTTGCCTTTATTAATTCGAAATATGTATGAATGTTTCTTGGAACGTATGATGAATTTTTACTCACTTGTTCAAAGAAAAGAGATCCAAAAATAAATCCGACGAGAGTAATTTTTTTTTTTTGGTTCTGATCTAAATTAGATCATGTGTGAATTTATCTATTGGTGTGTGTCTGCTTAGATATATAAAAATAGGAAGTTGTTTTTTGTTTGTGAGAATTGAACAGATATGGTGAAGAAGAAGAAGTAAAAGAAATAGACTAATTTCTATGAGATATAGACTAGAATGACTTTACTGAATAAAAAGAAGTTAATAGCCATTGGGAAAATTATCCTTTATCAAAAAGCTTTCTTCTTTATTTTTTTGGCTTGTAGTACTATTTTATTATATATTATTTCATATTGTAGTACAACTTTTCTTTTTTAAAAAGAAGAAAACATGTGGAAGTTTTAAATAAATAAAATAAAATAAAAAGTAAATGATTCAGTTGTACTTTTTAAGAAAAAGTATCTTGTACTCTCAAATTTTTTTGGTGTTTGTTGAATGAGTCAACATGAACTTTAATTGTCTCCTTTTTTTATTAAAAAAAGGAGGTGGAATGATCTGGGAGACCCTTATACTTGGTTCGATTTGTAAGTTGGACCCTTGAACTTACGACTTTGCCAACTGAACCCTTAAACTCATTCAAACATAATATTTTAAACTCCTTTCTCGTCCGATGTGTGTGCGTGTAGTACACTCATTTTACACCTAAAATACCACGTCAATTTTTAATGACACATCAGAAATTAAATATTTAAAGATAACTAATATTAAAAAAATACAATTTTCTCTCTCTCTATCTATACTCATGTCTTCCCTTCCCACTTCATCATCTTCTTTCCCACCCTCTACCCCTCACCCCAAAAATAAAAAACCATCATTTTCATCTTTCTTTACACTTCATACTTCACACTCAAAAATTTTCTCAATCACAAAATGTGATAAATTGTTATTAGCTCTTGAACATGCTTTAGGGTTCTATTTATTTTGATTTGATAAAAATAGATATCAAAAATACTTCAAATAGGAAAAAATATGTTTATGAGTAAATTCAAGCAATAGATTTTGAAAAATTAAGTTTATAAAAATGGTGAATGATATATTTTCTTGCAAAAACTTTTTAAAATTTTTTATTTGATGATTATGGTGAAAGGGTGTACATCAAAGAAGAAAAAGAGAAAATGGGTAGGGGCGGGGCATGGAGGGGGGGGGGGCGAGGCTGAAGAAGAAGCAAAAAAGGGTGGGGTGGGGCTGAAGAAGAAGAAGAAAGAAGGGGTGGTGGTAGGGGTGGGGCTGAACAAGAAGAAGAGAGAAGGGGGTGGGGGTGGGGCGAGGTGGGGTGGGCTGAAGGAGGAGGTGCTGAGATTTCTTAAAAAAATTATTATTATTGTTTTGTCTTATAATTTTGACAATTTTTAAATAAAAATATTGTATTCACTTGCTTCAAAACGCGTGTGGTTACGCATTTGTCCAACTCAGCCATTTTAATGACACATAAGTTCGGTCAATGGTCAGAGGGGTTTAAAAAATAGAGTTACATCGAGTTTAAGGGTTTATTTGGCAAAGTGATGATTAGAAGAGTTCAACTGACAAACGGAGCCAAATACAAGAGTCTCCAAGGTCATTCCCAAAAAGAGTGATGTGGCATGTCTGTTCATTAAATTTTTATTTTGGAAAACGTGTTCAGTTCTTTTTAGGAATTTGTAGTTTTATTTCTCCTTTTATAAAGAAATTATACAACATGTAATGTGACTTTGAGTATTATTTGTTTTGAAAATCTTATATACATCAAGTCACTTCATTTCTTTGTATATTATCTTTTAAGGGGATTAATATATAGTACTGAAAGGGTTGGTACTTTATTAATATATATATTTGTAATAACCATATATTTATATATATGTGTACATATGTTATGGTTTCGAAAAATAATTAAATTGATCTTGTAATAATTCTCTTAGGAGTAAACTTTCTTTTAATAAATTCTTTTGCCTTCTACCAGAAATTTGTGACATATGTTGTCGCATTAAATGATATTAACCATATTTCTGATTTCTTGATCCCATTTTAGATATGAATGAACGGGAGCATGCTCAAATTGCTCCAAGTAGGAGGGGTACTGATAGAGGAGCAAAAATAAATGGTAGAAGCATGTGAAGCAAAAGAATCAAAATAGAAAATGATTCAGATTCGGAGCCGGAAGTCATAAGAAATGACTCATGGATACTGGAAAATTTGAACATAGATAAAAGAGCCTGTAAAAGAGAAGGAAAAAAAATTATTTGAAGAGTTCAAAAATATCAAAATGAACTCATCTAATCAATTACCAGATTTTCTCAAAATATTTTGAATTTAAATTAATCAAATATACGATTATTACATCTATGTTGAGGATTACGTTGAATTGGATACTCTGTATAATTTCTTACCAGATTATTGGCAAAAGGAACTATCAAATATCTATCATGATTTTGGTTCTAACGAACCATTATGGAAATTCACAGTGGCTCTTGAAGCTAGACGGTCAGCGTGATCACATATAATCATAGTCTAATAATTAAGTATTTGTTTTATTTTTGCATATTTTGTAATGAACACCTTTGACTATATTTTATATGAATATGTGTGTTTATAGTCTTTAATATGTTTGTAAACACATTAAGAAATTAGTTTCAAATTTTGGTTGAATATTTAGCTGGTAGATGATGATTGAATGCTTACGTGTCTTTTCAATTTTACATTAAATATGAAATTTTTATGAGAATTGATTTGGTTGAAGGTGTATGCCATATGCATAATTGATTAAAAATTCTTGCCTTATTATCTTTCAAAATAGACATGGCATCAAAAAATATTATTGCTGACTTAAGCAAAGTGCAAAAAATTGAACGGTGATAATTATGACATCTGGAGTTGTAAAATATTGTAGTATGTACTGGAAGAGAAAAATACTCTCGAAGGTATAAATCATGTTTTGAATCAACCAGAAGAGGGTAACACTGCACAGCACAGAAGGGATCTTGAAGCTTATAAAGCTTGGAAAAAGGCTAATCCCACTGTACGTGGAATAATAGTTAGTTCTATGGTTGATGATCTCATACATGAATGTGAGGAATTCCCTATTGCTCATGCTATGTGGGCACATTTGTGAGGAACATATGATGGTACGTCTGTGACCCACCTTCGGCAGTTGACTATCAAATTTGACACTTACAAGAAGCGTCATGATCAAAATGAAAAACAACACCTTAGGGATATATCAAACATGATAGTTCAACTCAAGAGTGCTAGTCATGTTATTTCAGATGAACAAGAAGTTCAAACAGTAATTCAGTGTCTTTCCAATAACTGAGAACATTTTAAGATTAACTTGACCCATAATGACAGCATCAAAATCTTTTCTGATGTTGCCCGCCATGTTGAACTTGAAGACGAGTGGCTTGGTGCTGCTAAAGCTACTTCTAATTCCTTTGTGGTAGAGTCAAGTGGTATAAAATCTTCAAGCTTCAAGCGCAAGAAGAATTAAAAAAGAAATGAGAAAGACAAAAAGACCGGTGAAGGACCCCCTAAGAAAAAGAAGAAGCCAAATTTCAAGAAAGAAAAATGATTTTTCAAGAAGAAAGACAAGAGCAAAATGAAGTGCTATAATTGTCAAGTGCTAGGGCGTTTTGCTTGTGACTGTACCGAGCTAAAAAAGGTAGCATTTCTAAATGCACCCCTAAGTGGTACATATGTTTCTAGCACTTCTTTACTAACTGAATCTTATTCTATGTGGATTGTAGACTCAGAATCCACCGACCACGTCAGTCAAGATCGAGAAGCGTTTGTAGAGTTTCCTTGAGTTTCATCTAAATCAAGCTAGATCTACGTAGAAAATAATGCTAAACTAGAAGTCAAAGGGATAGACACTTGCAAAGTGGACTTGCATGGTGACCTTCCTTTGATGTTGCATGATGTCCTATATGCTCCAGAGATTCGACAAAACTTAGTATCTATGTCTATTCTTTTAGAAGTTGGTTTTGATTTATTTTTTAGTCGTAATTGTGTTAGAATAACTCTAGATAATGTTTTATATGGTTTGGACTTCGTTATGATCTTTTTATCATTTTAGATTGTAATCCTTCAACTTATGACTATTATGTTGACCGTTGTGTAATGACATGTTATTCAAGTAACAATGATATAGATGTTATAACATGGCATGCAAGATTAGATCACATATGGCAAGATCGAATGAGTAGATTGGCAAAGGAAGAGCATTTAGATTCTTTCACCAAAATAGATATGTCAACTTGTAAAAATTGTCTTGCTGGAAAGATTACGCATAAACCATTTGGGAAGGCTAAGAGAGCTGAGTTCCCACTTTAGTTAATTCATTATGATATTTGTGGTCCAATAAATGTGAGGGCAAGGTTTGGTGCTACATACTTCATCACATTTATTGATGATTTCACACGCTTTGGTTAATTTGATTTCTCATAAATTTGAAGCACTTGAGTGATTTAAAAGATATATGAATGAAGTTGAAAATCAATTAGATAAAAGCACAAAGAGAGACCGATTGAGGGCGTGAATATTTGTCAAAATAATTTGAAGTATTATGTACTGAAAAGGATATTATCAGACATTTAACTACTCCTTATACACCTCAACAAAATAGTGTAGCTGAAAGAAGAAATAGGACATTATTGGACAAGACTAGGTCAATGATGGCGCATGAAAATTTGTCTATCTCTTTCTAGGGAGATGCATTATTGACTGTAGCCTACAGATTGAATAGAGTTCCTTCTAAATCGGTATTTTCCACTCCTTATGAACTTTGGACCGATCATAAAACAAATCTGAATGATCTATGACTATGGAATTGTGCTGCATATATTAAAGATCGTTTTGGTGAGTTTGGTAAACCAAGTTCAAAAGAAAAGAAATGTATCTTTATAATGTACTTTGAACACTCCAAAGGGTATGTGTTCTTTGATGAATTTGAGGATGGAAGTACCACTGAAATTGTATCACGAGATGTCAGATTTTTAGAAAATAATTTCTCAGAAAGGGTGAAATAGATTAAGGTGAGCCTCTCTACGAAATGTTGAATTCAGAAGATCAGGTAATGTCGTCAGACATACTTGATAACTCAAAGGATCAAGAAATGATTTCTAGTCCAAGTGAGAGTTATGAATCCTAAAATCCTATAAAGGAATCTGAGCTTCAATTACATAAGAGCGCAAGAAAAGGTGTACCTAAACGATCTTATGATATTGAGGATTATGTTTTCTTGGTATTTCCTACAGAATTAGATGAACCTAATTCTATAACTGAGGCTTTATCGAGCCCTAAAAGGGATGAATGGTTAAAAGCGATGAAAGAAAAATTAGAGTTCATGAAAACCAACAAAGTCTGGGATCTAGTTGACCTTCCTGAGGAACGAAAAATATTGAAAATAAATGAATTCTCAAAGTTAAACACAAATCAGATGAGTCAATAGAAAGACGCAAAGCACGTTAGGTGGTAAAAGATTTTACCCAAGAATTTGGAATAGACTATGAAGAAACTTTTTCACCAGTTGTTAAGTTTACCTCCATACGATTACTTTTAGTTATTGTTGCACGTTTAGATCTAGAATTACACTAAATGGATGTGAAGACTGCTTTTCTCAATGGAGAATTAAACGAGAAAATCTACATGGAACAACCAGTAGGTTTCGTTGTTAAAGGCCAAGAAAAGAAAGTTTGTAAATTGATAAGATCAATTTATGGCCTAAAGTAATCTTCAAGGCGGTGGTACCTAAGATTTCATAAAGAGGTGATGTCCTTTGATTTCACCATGATCGATGAAGACCATTGCATCTACGTGAAAAACTCCAATGAAAATTTTGTAATTCTTTCTCTTTACGTAGGTGATATTTTATTAGCTGGAAATAATTTGAAGTATGTGAAAATTGTCAAGTCATGACTTTCAAAATCATTTGATATGAAAGATATGGGTGAAATAGACTATATATTGAGTGTTAAGATCCAAAGAGATCATTCCAAATTTTTTTTGAGTTTATCTCAAGAAACATACATAAAGAAAATATTGTAACGCTTTTGAATGAATAGTTGCAAATTCATGGATACTCCTGTAGCAAGGGGAGAAAATTTAAGCCTGAAAAAGAAAAAAAAGACATGTCCTGAGTTCCATATTCTAGTGCTGTCGGGAGTTTAATATATGCTATGATGTGTACTCGCCCAGACATTTGTTATGCCGTGAGTCTGTTTAGCAGATATCAATCCATCCGGGAAGAGATCATTGGAAAGCAGTAAAAATAATATTCTTGTAACACCTCGGACTTTGGAAAAGGTTAAAGTGGGTTAACAAACAAGTTCACGAACCCTTCACGGACCATGAACCCTTTACGAAACCCTAGATGGTTCACTTTAGGGGTCCACCACCCATTTAGGCACCAATGGCCTAACCATTTAGGGCTGTCAAGTTTTGGGTCACCTGGATGGAACCCTAAACGGCCCGTGGTGACTTGTATGACCCGTTTAGGGGTCCTTACAGGTCACCCATCAACTTTAAAGTTAGGATTGATTTGGTCTTTTTTCTATGTGTTTGATACCTAAGTTATGTCATTTTAGCTCATATTATAAGCCCTATATAAGTGATTTAAGTCCTAAAACTACCCATTCTAAATCATTCTCCCAAAATCACAAATTCCATCCAAGTTCTTCCCCAAAATTCTCTTTCTAGAGCTAAGGAAGAAGAAAAAGGGTTTCACTTCAAGGTCTCCAATCTACCATAACTTTTGGGCTTTGATCATTGAGTTATGTTAGCATTCACCTATGGAGTCCTTTCCTCCATAGGGTTCCCAAGATTTCTAATTTTACAAGTTAGATTCTCAATTCAAAAGCTAGGGTTTTATTCAATCTTCATGGGTTCTCTTCAATTGTGATTTTATTGATTAGTTTCTATTTTTTGATACATGAATTGAATTAATTACATGATTTTGAGTTAAATTTACATGAACCCATGCACGATCCATGATTTTGATTATGAACCCATGATGAAGCTTATGAAATATGAATTTATGAAGATATGCATGCTTTTATGAAATTGATGTAAATGATTTGAGGATGCTTTGAGAAGAAAGCATCAATGTTGTTGTGAAAGGTTTTCTCACATATTTCTATGATTATGATTGTGAAAGGTTTTCTCACATATGAATTCAATAGGTTGAAAGGTTTTCGCACCTAAGTTGAATCAAGATTCAAGGAGCTATCCTAATTAACTTTAGCTTGGACTGGAAATTTAATTTTGCCTTTCCATGGATGATGAATTGAATATGATTAATGACTATTCCATGAGATTATACTTAGCACCGAGAGAATATTTAGATGGAGGCTCTCCCGTTAGTATAGGTTGGGTCTCTAGTAGAAATCTCCTTGTCCCTAACTATGTGCCTATAGAATGTATAGTTAGTGGATCCATGTAAACTAGAAGTTTAAGGTTGTTGCCTTGGCAAGCAATGGTATCTCTTTTTTGGTGTGGGATAGACACCAGATTCCATGTTTTAGCTCACATGGTCTATGTCGGTTAATGGTAAACTTCTCACATTAATGAACTAAGGTTACATTTTAAGTATCTCACAAAGTGTTTTAAATATGTTAAGCTTGCATTGACCATGATTATAACTTATTTTTTCTAACCATTTTATTTTATGATTTAGCTTAGTCATTGCATGTCATGTAAAGTCCTTTTAGCATGATTTCATAACTACTATGCATTGCTATCATACTTAGTACATTCCATGTACTAATGCATACTTGTGCCTATATTGTTTCACTAATGTAGGGTCCGACGCTCCTACCTCACATACTTGTGGCTAGTTGATCTCATTGGCGTTTTGAAGATCAAGAGTTGGTGAATCTTCATGTTCCAAGGACCATGACACTTTTATGGGTTTCTTTACTTCAGTTGTCAGACATTTGTACGTGATGTATGGGTTACGTCCCAATCACTTCTTTTGATATTTTAGATGGCTTGTTGAGACTATGTTAGATTTCCGCTTTGTCAAACTTTTTTATGATATAAGATTATGACTTTTGAAATCTTTATTTCTATTATCTTGTATGATGTATGCTAAGTGGCTTGTGTATGGTTTTTTAGGGTTCTATATGCCATGTTACGCCTAGGGTATACTTTGGGCCGTGACAAACTTGGTATTCAGAGCACAAGGTTTAGAAAGGTCCTAGGATGTCTCATAAGCCACATCAAGTAGAGTCATATTCATGAGTGTGAGGCGCACCACATTTATGAATAAGAGACTATAAAATGTTTAGGAAATTCCACTTCTTTCATCATTCTAAAGTCGTGTGATAGAGTGTAACTCTATATGTCTCTCTCTCCTAATCCTTATTTGATGCTTTTTAGGATATGACCCTTGAAGAGCATACGTTAGAAGGAATGCGGTTGAGAATGTGGAATAAGAAGCTCCTCAAGTTCTAGCCGACCTTTTGGCTGAAGAAGTGACTAATGCGGGGTTCCCTACCACTTTTCAAGTGTTGGCTCAAGCTATGACGCTCAAGCCAATAGAGAGGCTAATGTTCCCGTGAACCCAAATGTGGATACGGCAGCGACAAGGATAAGGGACTTCACTAGGATGAATCCTCTGGAATTTCATGGTTCTAAGGTTGATCAGGTTTAAAAGATAGTGAGATTTATGGAGTGACTACGGTTGAGAAGGCGTAATTGGCCACTTATCAACTCAAGGGTATCGCTCAAGTTTGGTTTGAACAATGGAAGAATGAGAGGGTGGCTGATGCGAGTCCTCTTGATGGGGAAAATGTCACGACCCAGGGTAGCCCCTAGATGTGACACAGCGTACAAGACCCCGAGAGGCCTCATACAAGCCCTTAGCATATATAACATACAAGATAATTGAGAAATAAGAGTTCAAAAGAGAATTTTATATCAAAATAACGAAAGTCTACAACTCATGTCTCAAAGCCTTCTAGTATCATAGAATACGAATAAAAGTGATAGGGACGCAGCCTAATACAATATCCAACATAAGGAAAGACATCAAAGTAAAATCTAACAAGGCTATGTCCTCGGATGGATGAGGACTCACCAAGTCTTCTTCTCAACTCTAAGTCAATGCTCTATCCACGAGTAGGAGAACTGCCACGTCCTACACCAAAGAAGTTGATGTAAGCAAAAGTATGCGTTCGAATAATATTGTACTAAGTATGATAGCCATGCATATAAACTTATAAAACATGCTAGAAACTGATATATAAACATGACATGCAATTGGCCAAGCTAATATGATAAGGCACATAAGCAAATAGCATAAAGCATAAACCATGGCCAAAGCAAGCTAAATCATCTTTCTTTTACTCTTCTTATCTTTACTTAACTTTTAGTAACCCATGCACCATTGTGCAAGCTGGAGTGTGGGAAAAGCCTCAAACCGATCTGTAGACCATGGAATAACTCAACATGGAATTCGGTATCTGCCCTACACCGAAAAAGGGACATTCTACTTGCCAAGGTAGAATCCTGAACCATAGCCTACGTGGATCCACTAGCTAAGCTGATATAATATGGGCCAGTTAAAGACCACCTATGGGGGCACATAGGCATAGGACATATGGGGACTTGTCACCCGTCCACTCGGTTCTATGCATAATTCCCACTATACAATCATAAATATTGATATCCATGGAAAGGTACAACTGGGTTGCCAATCCAAGCTAAACATGACTTCACATACCATGGACTAGTCCAAGCTTACTTCATTGAGTGTTTCTTATTTCATGGACTTGTCCAAGCTTACACCCCTAGAATAGCTTCTTTAAGTTATTGATTCAATTTTAGTTATGCAAACCTTTTAACAAGTTATGAATCCTTTACATGTGAGAAAACCTTTCACAAGCTTAGGTTGAGCATTATATGAGAAAACCCTTTCAAGACTCAACATCAACATATCATAGATTTCACATAAAACATGCTTGATTTTATAAACCTCTTTCTTCATGATTCTATCATGCTTTTTTCTTCATAGCTAACGGGTACATATTGCCTTTATTTTAAGCCATGCAATTCAATGCAAGCTAGCTCTTAAAAGTCATAATCAAGGCAATTTAGTCATACTTGAAGTAACCCACATAAAAGAGGAAAATCATGCTTTTTACTTGAACATGATAAATTCATGCACTTAACCCCAATTTATGCTCAATTTCATAGATGATCCCTCAATTTCATCAATTCTTATCTCAACCCAACAATCAAGGCATATATTATCAAATTGGGGAGAATTTACTTGGGATCATGGGGGTTCATGCAATAATTACAACTAGACATGTAATTCACACTAGATCATGCACTAAATTACTTTACCCACGCTAGATCGTGCATTACAAAGTATAAAATCAGTAATTGGACTCCTACTAGAAGAACCCATAACAATTGATCAAACCCTAGCTTACTTGAAGGGAATTGAACCTTGAAATTCATGAAGAAAAGGGAGGGCCCAATGGACGAAGCAACTCCATTGGTCAATACCATCATACCTTAGCAAAGCCCACTAGAAATTGGATGAAATTAGGTGACCTTCAATGGCGGACTTAGCTTCTTCTTCCTCCTTGAGCTAGAGGGGATTTCTTTTAGAGAGAGAAATATTTGGGAGGTGAATTTAGGGAATGAGTTAGAATGAAGTGATTTAGGTATAGAGAACTATATATAGGACCTTTATTAAGGGTAAAACCTACTTAGTTAATTAGGGAATTAACCAGGGAAAAGACCAAAAAGCCCTTAATTAAAAACTATCGGGGCCCTTTTACGGTCAAGACCTACGGTCCGTACATTCATTGACGGACCGTCCTGTTGAACCGTCAAAAGATTCAGAGAGTTGGTATCTGGGGACCCTGCAACGATGGCTTCAATCTATGGTTGGTAGGTCCATTCACGGACCGTACACCTCAACCGTGGATCACAGCCTGAGGTTCAAGAATTTAACCAAGTCTCGGCGATTTTTCCTATTACTTTCTATGGACCGTCAACTGACTTACGATCTGTCTTGCTACTCCGTAGATCATACTTCAGAGACTGAGAATTACTGAAATTGACAGAGCTATTGACAGCTCATCACCTACGGCCCGTCAACCTGACTACGGCTCGTAAGTGGCCTCCGTAGGTCACTGCCTATTGGTAAATCCTGCATTTTCATTCGTTGGAAAGCTGGGGTATTACAATATTTCCCCCTCGGGACATTCGTCCTCAAATGAGAACCTGGACATCATGAGAAGGGTGATAGACTCGGACTAACAACCCAACCTAACATGCAAGCATATAAATGCACAAATTCGAGGAGGAAACATCAACTCCAAGCTAAAGCATGCTCAACACTAAATTCATGAAGACTTTATGCAACTCATGCTCAATGCACATAAATCGTACTAGACTCTTCATGAACATGCATAAAAATCAAGGAAATCATGAAAATCAACTATGACACATGAGACCAAAAGAATGAACCATGAGGAATTAGGTACCTCAAGCTAGAGAAGGATCGGAAGGAAAGAGATGAGGATAGCGGGACATCATATAAGCCTCGGCCTCCCAAGTAGCACCCTCAACTAATTGATTCCTTCATAGAAATTTCACGTAAGCAATTTCTTTATTTCTCAACTTCCGGACTTGTCGGTCTAAAATCTCAACCGGAACCTCTTCATAGGAAAGACTATCCTTTATGCCAAGAGTCTCTATTGGCACTATAGAGGTCGGATCACCAACACACTTTTTCAACAATGAGACATGGAAAATCGGATGCATTGATGCCAACTCATTAGGCAAATCAAGCTCATATGCAACCTTACCAACACGTCTCAAAAATCTGATATGGGAGTACAAAGCGGGGACTAAGCTTCCCTTTCTTCCCAAATCTCATTACACCCTTCATAGGTGAAATTTTCAAGTAAACCCAATCATCAACATCAAATTCTAGTTCTCTTCTTCTAACATCGGTATAAGACTTTTGTCAACTTTGAGCCGTTTTCAGCCTTTCTCTAATAAGCTGAACTTTCTCCATAGCCTCATTCACTAACTCGGGGCCTATCAAAGCAACTTCCCCAATTTCAAACCAACCTATGGGAGATCTACACCTCCTACCATAGAGAGCCTCAAATGGAGCCATACCAATACTAGAATAGTAGCTATTATTATAAGCAAACTCGATTAAAGGCAAATGGTCATCCCAAGTACCCTTGAACTCAATAACACAAGCTCTCAACATATCTTCTAAATTCTGAATAGTACGCTCCGCTTGCCCATCGGTTTGAGGATGAAAGGCCGTGCTAAGCTTAACACGAGTACCAAGACCTTTTTGGAATGACTTCAAAAATTGAGAAGTAAACTGAGCACCTCGATCGGAGATAATGGATAAAGGCACTCCATGCAGCCTAACCATTTCCTTTATGTACAACTTAGCATAATCCTCCGCCGAATAAGAAGCTTTGACGGGAATGAAATGGGCTGACTTGGTCATTCTATCAACCACAACCCAAATTGAATCATAATGTCATCTTGTGCGAGGCAAAACTATTACGAAATCCATATTCACATCTTCTCACTTCCAAGTAGGAATCTCTATGTCTTGGGTCAAACCTCCCGGTCTCTGATGCTCAACCTTCACTTGTTCGCAATTAGGACACTTAGCCACAAATTCCGCAATGTCTTTCTTCATGCCATTCCACCAATAGATTTCTCGCAAATCACGGTACATCTTGGTAGCTCTCGGGTGGATAGAATATCTAAAACTATGAGCTTCCGACAAAATTTTCCCTCTCAAATCATCAATGCCGGGAACACATAAGCGACCTTGGTAATGAAGAACACCATCTCCCCTTTGGGAGAAAACCTCAATGGACTTCTTGAGAACCGCTTCTTTCAATTCCACCAAATTAGGATCAAGGTCTTGGTTAGCTTTTACATCATGCACAAGAGAGGATTCGGAACCATTGTGAACGATAACTCCACCCTTAGCGGAATCAATCAACTGAACACCCAATCGGGCTAAACTATGGACATCATGAACCAACTCTTTCTTGCCATCCTCAATATGCGCAACACTGCCCATGGATAATCTACTAAGAGCATCTGCCACCACATTAGCCTTGTCGGGGTGATAGAGAACACTCATATCATAATCTTTTAGCAATTCAAGCCATTTTCTTTGGCGGAGATTCAAATCTTTCTGCTTAAACACATACTGTAGACTCTTATGATCGGTGAAGACATCTACATGTACTCCATACAAGTAATGTCGCCATATTTTCAAAGCAAACACCACCGCTGCCAACTCTAAGTCATGAGTGAGATGGTTCTTCTCATGCACCTTTAGTTGCCTTGAAGCATAGGCAATCACTTTCCCGTTTTGCATTAGAACACACCCTAGCCCAATCCTTGAGGAATCACAATACACTACAAAACCACCGGTTCCTTTCGGTAGAGTCAATATCGGGGCCGAAGTAAGTCTGTCTTTCAATTATTGAAAACTCTTTTCACAAGCCTCGGACCACATAAACTTAGCTTTCTTTTGAGTCAAAGCCATCAACGGAGAATCAATTGAAGAAAACCCCTCAACAAACCTCCTATAATAACCGGCTAAACCCAAGAAACTACGAATGTCCGAAGGTGATAAAGGTCTAGGCCAATTCTTGACTGCTTCAGTCTTCTTAGGATCTACCTCAATGCCCTTACCAGAAACAATGTGACCAAGTAAAGCCACGGATCTCAACCAAAATTCACACTTGCTGAACTTTGCAAAGAGTTGTTGATCCTTGAGGACTTGCAGCACAACCCTCAAATGACTAGCATGCTCATCCTCATTTCTTGAGTAGATCAATCTATCATCTATAAACACAATCATGAACATGTCAAGATATTGCTTAAACACCCTATTCATCAAGTCCATGAATGCGGCCGGAGCATTTGTCAACCCAAACGACATAACCAAGAACTCATAGTGACCATACCTTGTCCGGAAAGCCATTTTCAGAATATCATCTTCTTTCACCCTCAATTGGTGATAACCCGAACGAAGGTCGATCTTAGAAAAGTAACTAACCCCTTGAAGTTGGTCAAACAAATCATCTATCCTTGGCAAAGGATGCTTATTCTTGATTGTAACCTTATTCAATTGGCGATAGTTAATGCACATACGGAGTGAACCATCTTTACCCCATGGGGAAACACTTGATCGGATGAAACCCTTATCCAACAAGTCTTTTAGTTGCTCTTTCAACTCTTTAAGTTCCGCCGGAGCCATTCTATAAGGAGGAATAGAGATAGGTTGCGTATCTGGGAGAAGGTCAATACCGAAGTCTATTTCCCTTTCGGGAGAAATACCAGGCAAGTCATCGAGAAACACTTCTGGAAACTCACTAGCAATGGGGACCGACTCAAGAGTAGGGGTTTCGGAATCTGCATCCCTCACCCTAACTAGATGGCAAAAGCAACCCTTAGAGATCATCTTTCTAGCCTTTAGATAAGAAACGAATTGACCTCGAAACATAGAATTCCCCCCCTTCCACTCTAGGAAAGGCTCATTAGGGAACTAAAACTTGACCACTCTGGTCCTACAATCAATAGAGGCATAACAAGCATGCAACTAATCCATCCCAAGAATGACATCGAAACCTAGCATATCTTACTCTATGAGATCGGCAAGAGTAACTTTATGGGATAAGGAAATGGAGCAACCTCTATAAACCCTTTTAGCTAAAATAGACTCTCTTATCAGAGTAGAAATAAGGATAGGATCTAGCAACATATCCGGTACAATATCAAACCACATGGCCACATAGGGTATCACGAAGGACAATGTAGCACCGGGATCTAACAAGGCATAGACATCAAAATGGAAAACTTTCAACATACCGGTGACCACATCGGGTGAGCTCTTTTGCTCATGACGAGCCTGAAGTGCATAAAATCTGTTTTGCTTAGGAGCACCTGAACCCGAACTACTTGGGGTAGCTTGCTTACACTCTCTTCCTTTAGCCAAGAGAGATGGGCAATCTCTCATCATGTGACCATCCTTACCACAAGTACAACAACCATCCGAACCAGCTTGGAATTTGCCTTCATGCTCCTCCCACATCTAGTACAACTAGGCAAAGAAGATCCACCACCGTTCCCTCCTTGAGGCTTAGGATTTGGCACCCTATCATTGTTGGATCTCGGAGGATCCTTGGAAGAACCTTGATTAGAGAACCTTTGGCGAAATCTTGAATGACCACGTCCATCGAATTTTGCATGAGAAAAGTTGCCATCTCCGGTTCTAGCCCGCTTAGTCTCTCTAGATCTCCCTTTAAGCTTTTCTTCTTCAATTTGTTCGGCATAAACCATGAGGTGAGAAATATCCATGTCATGCACAAGCATGGCGGTGCGGCACTCTTTCACCAACATATCGAACACTCCCGACACAAATTTGCTCATTCTTGCCCTTGGGTCGGCAACTATGGACGGAGCATATCTAGCCAATTGTGTGAACTTCAATGCATATTCTTTCACACTCATACTCCCTTGACGAAGATTAATAAACTCAAGAACCTTGGCCTCTCTCTTCTCAAGAGGGAAGAGTCGATCAAGGAAAGCACTCTTAAACCTCTTCCATCCTATGGAACCTTCATCAATAGCCCTTTCACTCTTCCATTGATTGTACCAAGTTTAGGCAACACCTTTAAGTTGATAAACGGCCAACTCCGCCTTCTGTTCCGGTGTCACACCCATTATCATCAACACTTTATAAACTTCATCTATAAACTCTTGAGGATCCCCTTCCACCTTAGAGCCATGAAATTCTGGAGGATTCATCCTTGTAAAGTCTCTCACCCTCGGCGCCGCTGTACCCATATTTGGGTTCATGGGAATCACCAATTCTCTATTGGCTTGGGCCGTCACGGCTTGGGCCAAAGCTTGGAAAGCAGCCCTAAATTCTGCAGGGGTCACTTGCTCAGCCAAAGGGTCGGCCAGAGCTTGTGGAGCTTGAGGAGGAGCTCCTTGCCCTACATTCATTCTTGCATTCCTAGTAGCGTAGGCCCTTCGAGATGCCATATCCTGAAACGCGTAGGATATGTGATTAGGAGAGAGATGTAGAGTTAAACTCTATGGCACGACTCAAGAGTAACAAAAGAAGTGAAGTTTCCTAAACATCTTGTAGCCTCTCATTCATAAGTGTGGCGCGCTTCACACCTATGAACAAGACTATACTCGATGCGGCTTATGAGACATCCTAGAATCTTTCTAAAACCTTGCGCTCTGAATACCAAGTTTGTCACGACCCAGGGCAGCCCCTAGATGTGACACAGCGTACAAGACCCCGAGAGGCCTCATACAAGCCCTTAGCATATATAACATACAAGATAATTGAGAAATAAGAGTTCAAAAGAGAATTTTATATCAAAATAACGAAAGTCTACAACTCATGTCTCAAAGCCTTCTAGTATCATAGAATACGAATAAAAGTGATAGGGACGCAGCCTAATACAATATCCAACATAAGGAAAGACATCAAAGTAAAATCTAACAAGGCTATGTCCTCGGATGGATGAGGACTCACCAAGTCTTCTTCTCAACTCTAAGTCAATGCTCTATCCACGAGTAGGAGAACTGCCACGTCCTACACCAAAGAAGTTGATGTAAGCAAAAGTATGCGTTCGAATAATATTGTACTAAGTATGATAGCCATGCATATAAACTTATAAAACATGCTAGAAACTGATATATAAACATGACATGCAATTGGCCAAGCTAAATATGATAAGGCACATAAGCAAATAGCATAAAGCATAAACCATGGCCAAAGCAAGCTAAATCATCTTTCTTTTACTCTTCTTATCTTTACTTAACTTTTAGTAACCCATGCACCATTGTGCAAGCTGGAGTGTGGGAAAAGCCTCAAACCGATCTGTAGACCATGGAATAACTCAACATGGAATTCGGTATCTGCCCTACACCGAAAAAGGGACATTCTACTTGCCAAGGTAGAATCCTGAACCATAGCCTACGTGGATCCACTAGCTAAGCTGATATAATATGGGCCAGTTAAAGACCACCTATGGGGGCACATAGGCATAGGACATATGGGGACTTGTCACCCGTCCACTCGGTTCTATGCATAATTCCCACTATACAATCATAAATATTGATATCCATGGAAAGGTACAACTGGGTTGCCAATCCAAGCTAAACATGACTTCACATACCATGGACTAGTCCAAGCTTACTTCATTGAGTGTTTCTTATTTCATGGACTTGTCCAAGCTTACACCCCTAGAATAGCTTCTTTAAGCTATTGATTCAATTTTAGTTATGCAAACCTTTTAACAAGTTATGAATCCTTTACATGTGAGAAAACCTTTCACAAGCTTAGGTTGAGCATTATATGAGAAAACCCTTTCAAGACTCAACATCAACATATTATAGATTTCACATAAAACATGCTTGATTCTATAAACCTCTTTCTTCATGATTCTATCATGCTTTTTTCTTCATAGCTAACGGGTACATATTGCCTTTATTTTAAACCATGCAATTCAATGCAAGCTAGCTCTTAAAAGTCATAATCAAGGCAATTTAGTCATACTTGAAGTAACCCACATAAAAGAGGAAAATCATGCTTTTTACTTGAACATGATAAATTCATGCACTTAACCCCAATTCATGCTCAATTTCATAGATGATCCCTCAATTTCATCAATTCTTATCTCAACCCAACAATCAAGGCATAGATTATCAAATTGGGGAGAATTTACTTGGAATCATGGGGGTTCATGCAATAATTACAACTAGACATGTAATTCACACTAGATCATGCACTAAATTACTTCACCCACGCTAGATCGTGCACTACAAAGTATAAAATCAGTAATTGGACTCCTACTAGAAGAACCCATAACAATTGATCAAACCCTAGCTTACTTGAAGGGAATTGAACCTTGAAATTCATGAAGAAAAGGGAGGGCCCAATGGACGAAGCAACTCCATTGGTCAATACCATCATACCTTAGCAAAGCCCACTAGAATTAGAAGAAATTAGGTGACCTTCAATGGAGGACTTAGCTTCTTCTTCCTCCTTGAGCTAGAGATGATTTCTTTTAGAGAGAGAAATATTTGGGAGGTGAATTTAGGGAATGAGTTAGAAGGAAGTGATTTAGGTATAGAGAACTATATATAGGACCTTTATTAAGGGTAAAACTGACTTAGTTAATTAGGGAATTAACCAGGGAGAAGACCAAAAAGCCCTTAATTAAAAACTATCGGGGCCCTTCTATGGTCAGGACATACGGTCCGTGCATTCATTGACGGACCGTCCTGTTGAACCGTCAAAAGATTCAGAGAGTTGGTATCTGGGGACCCTGCAACGATGGCTTCAATCTATGGTTGGTAGGTCCATTCACAGACCGTACACCTCAACTGTGGATCACAGCCTGAGGTTCAAGAATTTAACCAAGTCTCGGCGATTTTTCCTATTACTTTCTACGGACCGTCAACTGACTTACGATCCGTCCTGCTACTCCGTAGATCACACTTCAGAGACTGAGAATTATTGAAATTGAGAGAGCCATTGACGGCCCGTCAACCTGACTACGGTCCGTAAGTGGCCTCCATAGGTGGCCTACAGGTAAATCCTGCATTTTCATTCCTTGGAAAGCTGGGGTATTACAGAAAAGTCTAAGGTTGCTTTTCTTGATAGGTTTTTTCCTTTTGAGATGAGGGAGGTAAAAATACTTGAATTCATCAATTTCCATCTAGGAAATATGTGTGTGAAGGAGTATGCTTTGAAGTTCACTCAATTGGCTAGGTGTGTTCCAACTATAGTTGCCGACTCTAGGGCAAGAATGAGTAAGTTTGTTTCAGGTGTGTCCAAAATGGTGGTTAAGGAATGTTGTACCACCATGCTCATTAAGAAAATGGATATATCCCGTTTAATGATTCATGCTCAACAAATTGAAGAGGAGAAGTTTAAGGAAAGATCTAGGGAGGTAAAGAGGGCAAAGACCAGTGATTGTGACATTTCACATTCGACATCTGATGGACATGGTCGTTCTAAATTCTGACAGAGATTCTCCGGTCAAGGTTCCTCTAATGCTCCAGCTCTGAAATTCATCAAGGATAGGGTGTCTAACCCTAAGCCTCAAGGAGGAAATGGTGGTGGATTTTCTTTGTCTACTTGTGCTAGGTGTTGAAAGAAGCATGATGGTAAATGCTTAGCCGGTAAGGATGATTGCTTTGGTTGCGGTAAGAGTGGTCACAAGATAAGGGATTGTCTTTCACTTGCTACTAAGGGAAGAGATGGTAGGCATGCTCCGCCTAGTGGTTTGGGTTCAAGTACTCTTAAGCAAAACCGATTCTATGCACTTCAAACTCGACATGATCAAGAGGGTTCTCTCAATGTGGTTATTGGTATGTTGAAAGTCTTCCATCTTGATGTTTATGCTTTGCTTGATTCCGGTGCTACTTTGACTTTTGTGACGCCATATGTGGCTATGAGATTTGATGTTCCTCCGGATGTGTTGTTAACCCTTTTTTCTGTCTCTACTCCTATAGGTGAATCTATTGTGGGAAAGAGAGTCTAGAAATTGTTTCGTTTCCTTATCCCATAGAGTCACTCATGTTGATCTTGTAGAGCTTGATATGTTAGATTTTGATGTAATTCTTGGTATGGATTGGCTCCATTCTTTTTATGCTTCTGTTGATTGTAAAACCTGAATGGTTAAGTTTCAGTTTCCAAATGAGCCCATCCTAGAGTGGAAAAGGGCAAATTCCATGCCTAAGGGTCAGTTTGTTTCTTGTCTTAAAACTAGATAAATAATTTCTAAGGGTTGCATCTATCATCTTGTCAAGTTAGGGATATAGATTCCAAAACCCCTACTCTTGAGTCGGTCCCCGTTGTAAATGAATTTTTGGAAGTTTTTCTAGATGATCTACTGGTGTTCCTCCTGAAAGGGAAATAGACTTCGATATTGACATTTTCCCAAATATGCAACCTATCTCTATTCCTCCTTACCGTATGACTCTAGCAGAACTTAAGGAATTAATAGAGCAATTGAAAGATTTGTTTGATAAGGGTTTCATTCGATCGAGTATCTCTCCATGGGGTGCTTCAATTTCGTTTGTTCGTAAGAAGGATGGTTCACTTTGCATGTGTATTGATTATCGGTAATTGAACAAGGTTACCATCAAGAATAAGTATCCTCTTCCAAGGATTAATGATTTGTTTGATCAACTCCAAGGTGCTAATTTCTTCTCTAAGATTGACCTTCAATCGGGTTATCACCAATTGAAGGTGAAAGAAAGTGACATTTCGAAGATGACTTTTCAAACTCGATTTGGTCATTATGAGTTTTTGGTGTTGTCGTTTGGGTTGACTAATGCTCTAGCAGCGTTTATGGATTTGATGAATAGGGTCTTCAAGAAATACCTTGATATGTTTATGATTGTGTTTATTAATGATATTTTGATTTACTTACGGAGTGAGGATGAGCATGTTGAGCATTTGAGGATTGTTTTGAAAATTCTCAAGGATCGTGAGTTGTATGCTAAGTTTAACAAGTGTGAGTTTTGGTTGAGGTTTGTTGCTTTCCTTGGCCATATTGTCTCTAGTGAAGGTATTCAAGTCAATCCTAAGAAAATAGAGGCAGTTAAGAATTGGCCTAGACCTTTGTCCACTTCAGATATACGGAGTTTCTTGTGTTTGACCGGTTATTATAGAAGGTTTATGGAAGGATTTTTCTCTATTGCTTCGCCTTTGACCACATTGACTCAAACAGGTGAAATTCCTATGGTCGGAAGCTTGTGAAAAGAATTTCCAAGAGTTGAAGGATAGACTCACTTCAGCTCCCATTTTGACACTAGCGAAAAGATCAGATGGTTTTGTGGTCTATTGTGATGCTTCACTGGTTGGTCTTGGTTGTATTTTGATGCAACATGATAAAGTCATTGCTTATGCTTCGAGGCTATTGAAAGTGCATGAAAGAATTATCCAACTCATGATTTCGAGTTTGGGGCAGTGATGTTTGCTCTAAAGATTTGGAGGCACTATTTGTATGGTGTATATATAGACGTGTTCACGGACCACAAGAGTTTGAAATACATGTTCACTCAAAGGGAATTGAATCTTCACCAAAAGTAGGTGGCTTGAGGTTCTAAAAGATTATGACATGAGTGTCTTTTATCACCCGAGCAACGCCAATGTGGTAGTTGATGCCTTAAGTCGGTTGTCAATGAGTAGTGTGGCTCATATTGAGGATGATAAGAAAGAGTTGGTTCGTGATGTTCATAGATTGGCCTGACTAGGTGTTCGGTTGGTTGATTCAAGTGAGGGTGGTGTAGTTGTTCATAATGGTTTGGCATCGTCTTTTGTGTCGGATGTGAAAGCAAAACAAAGTCTTGATCCAATTTTGGTTGAGTTGAAGGATGCGGTCCTTAAAAAATCCATTGAGGCTTTCTCCCAAGGGGGATATAGTGTGCTTCGATATCAAGATCGCTTGTGTGTTCCAAATGTTGATGACTTGAGAGAGCAAATTTTATCAGAAGCCCATAGTTCTTGATATTCTATTCACATGGGAGCCACTAAGATGTACCATGACTTGCGGGAGGTCTATTGGTGGAATGGAATGAAGAAAGATATTGTAGAATTTATGGCTAAGTGTCCTAATTGTCAACAAGTGAAAGTTGAGCATCAACAGCCGGGAGGTTTGTCCCAAGATATTAGTATTCCTACTTGAAAGTGGAAAGATTTGAATATGGACGTTATTGTTAGTTTACCCCGCACCCGGTGAAAATATGATTCAATTTGGGTTATTGTTGATCATATGACAAAATCAGCTCATTTCATTCCCATTAAGGTTTCTTATTCGGCGGATGATTATGATAGGTTGTACCTAAAGGAAATGGTTAGGTTCCATGGAGTACCCCTATTTATTATCTCCGATCATGGTACCCAATTTACTTTTCAATTTTGGAAATCTTTCCAAAAGGGTCTTGGTACTCGTGTTAAGCTTAGTACAACCTTTCATCCTCAAATCGATAGGCAAGTGGAGCATACTATCCAAACTTCGGAGGATATATTGAGAGCTTGTGTGATTGATTTCAAGGGTAATTGGGATGATCACTTCCCTTTGATTGAGTTTGCATATAATAATAGCTATCATTCAAGTATTGGTATGACTCCATTTGAGGCTCTTTATGGTAGGAGATGTAGATCTCCTATAGGTTGGTTTGAAGTTGGCGAGGTTGTCTTGATATGTCCTGAATTGGCTTATGAGGCTATGGAGAAAGTTCAACTTATTAGAGAAAGGTTGAAAAAGGCTCAAAGTTGACAAAAGTCTTATGCCGATGTTAGAAGAAAAGACCTTAAGTTTAATGTTGATGATTGGGTTTACTTATTGATTTCACCTATGAAGGGTGTCATGAGATTTGGTAAGAAAGGGAAGCTTAATCCCCATTATGTTGGTTCTTACCAAGTATTGAGGCGAATTGGCAAGGTTGCTTAAGAACTTGATTTGCCTAGTGATTTTGCATCGGTACATCTGATTTTCCATGTGTCTTTATTAAAGAAGTGTGTTGGAGACACGATATTTATTGTACCATTAGAGAACCTTGGTATAAAGGAAAGTCTTTCATGTGAAGAGGTTCTGATTGAGATTTTATACCGACAAGTTAAAAAGTTGAGCAACAAAGAGTTGCATCCGTAAAAGTGTTGTGAAGGAATCAAATGGTTGAGGGTGCTACTTGGGAGGCCGAGGTTGATATGATGTCCAGATATCCTCATATATTTCCCTCCCATCCTACTTTAGCTTAAGGTATTTAGCTCCTCATGATTCATTCTTTTGGTTTCATGTGTTTTAGTCATTCTCATGTTTCTATATGCATGCATATATGTTTTATGAAATGATGTTTTGAGTATGCTTTAACTTGGAGTCGATTTTCGTCCTCGGATATGTGCATTTTGATGGAATTGCATTCATGTTGGGTTGTTAGTTTTCCTACTACTCTTTTCGTGCTAGCTTGAGTTCCATTCGAGGATGAATGTTCCCAAAGGAGAGATATTGTAACACCTCGGACTTTGGAAAAGGTTAAAGTGGGTTAACGGGCAAGTTCATGAACCTAAAATAGACTATGAACCCTTCCAAGAACCCTAAACAGTCTGTTTAGGGGTCCAAGGCCCGTTTAGGCATCAGTAGCCTAACCGCTTAGGGCTGCTAGGAATTGGGTCACCATGACGAAACCCTAAACGGCCCGTGGTGACTTGTATGGCCTGTTTAGGGGTCTTTAGATGTCGCCCGCCAGCTTTTAAGTTAGGATCATTTTGGTCTTTCCCCTTTGTGTTTGATACCTAAGCTATGTCGTTTTAACCCCTATTATAAGCCCTATATAAGTGATTTAAGTCCTAAAACTACACATTCTAAATCATTCCCCCAAAATCACAAATTCCATCCAAGTTCTTCCCCAAAATTCTCTCTCTAGAGCTAAGGAAGAAGAAGAAGAGTTTCACTTCAAGGTCTCCAATCCACCATATCTTTTGGGCTTTGATCATTGAGATATGTTAGTATTCACCTATGGAGTCCTTTCCTCCATAAGGTTCCCAAGATCTCCAATTTTACAAATTAGATTCTCAATTCAAAAGCTAGGGTTTTATTCAATCTTCTTGGGTTCTCTTCAATTGTGATTTTATTGATTAATTTCTATCTTTTGATACTTGAATTGAATTAATTACATGATTTGATTTGAATTCACATGAACCCATGCATGATCCATGATTTTTATTATGAACCCGTGATGAAGCTTATAAACTATGGAAATATGAATTTATGAAGATATGCATGCTTTTATGAAATTGATGTAAATGATTTGAGGATGCTTTGAGAGGAAAGCATCAATGTTGTTGTGAAAGGTTTTCTCACATATTTCTACGATTATGATTGTGAAAGGTTTTTTCACATAAGAATTCAATTGGTTGAAAGGTTTTCTCACCTAAGTTGAATCAAGATTCAAGGAGCTATCCTAATTAACTTTAGCTTGGATTGATAATGTAATTGTGCCTTTCCATGGATGATGAATTGAATATGATTAATGACTATTCCATGGGATTTTACTTAGCACCGAGAGGATATTGAGATGGAGACTCTCCCGTTAGTAGAGGCCGGGTCTCTAGTAGCAATCTCCTTGTCCCTAACTATGTGCCCCGTAGGATGTATAGCTAGTGGATCCACGTAAGCTAGAAGTTTAAGGTTATTGCCTTGGCAAGCAATGACATCTCTTTTTGGTGTGGGATAGATATCGGATTCCATTTTTAGCTCACATGGTCTATGTCAGTTAATGGTAAACTTTTCACAATACTGAACTAAGGTTACTTTTTAAGTATCTCACAATGTGTTTTAAATATGTTAAGCTTGCATTGACCATGATTATGACTTCTGTTTTCTAACCATTTTATCTTATGATTTAGCTTGGTCATTGCATGTCATGTAATGTCCTTTTTCATAACTATTATGCATTGCTATCATACTTAGTACATTCCATGTACTAATGCATACTTATGCCTACATTGTTTCACTAATGTAGGGTCCGACGCTCCTACCTCACATACCTGCGACTAGTTGATCTCATTGGCGTTTCGAAGATCAAGAATTAGCAAGTCCTCAGGTTTCGAGGACCATGACACTTTTATGGTTTTCTTTACTTCAGTTGTCTGATATTTGTACATGATGTATGGGTTACGTTTCAATCGCTTCATTTGATATTTTAGATGGCTTGTTGAGACTATGTTAGACTTCCACTTTGTAAAACTCTTTTATGATATAAGACTATGACTTTTGAAATCTTTATTTCTATTATCTAGTATAATGTGTGCTAAGTGGCTTGTGTAGGGCCTTTCGGGATTCTATACGCCATGTTACGCCTAGGGTATACTTTGGGTCGTGACAATTATGATACCTGAAGGGAAATGCTGATCATTCACTATGTTATAATGGATCTGATTTATTCATAATAGGTTATACAGATGTTGATTGGGCTGGTGACCAAAATGATAGAAAATCAACATCCGATTATGCTTTCTTACTTAATAGTGATGCTATTTCATGGAAAAGTAAGAAGAAAACTTTAACAACTCTTTCAACAATGTAATCTTAATTCATTGCTTGTGCGTCTATAGTACAAAAACCTGTTTGGTTAAAGAGATTCTTTGATCATTTGAACATTGCAAAGAATTCTAAGGATCCCATGATTCTATATTGTGACAGTCAAGCAACTATCGCATACACAAAGGATCCTAAATATCACAACAAGATCAAACACATTAACATCAAGTATAACTTTGTGAGAGACATAGTACAAGTGGAGAAATAACTTTGCAATACATTCCTACACGTGAAATGATAGCTGATCCTTTTACAAAGGTGATCCCTAGAGACTTGTTTGAGAAACATGTTAAGGCTCTAGGTTTGCGTAGGATTTGATAATATTTCTATTTTGTAATATAACTTGGTTTTTATAATATTCTCATCTATATAATACTATTGAATTTATGTTTATTATCGTATGCATGTGATATTGTGTTAGAAATAAAGTGTGTCAACAAGTCACGAGATTGGCTCTCTCACACAAGCAATTGCCTCTTACATTTAAGAACGTGAAGAGATGAGTTTCACCACCATATCATGACTTGTTTTATAAACCAGACAAGAGTCTCTTTAAAAAAATGAGTTTGAGGATCACTAAAGAGAGAAACTGGGGTTAAACATTTGGAGGTGTTTAGACCAAGGTCTGTACGATGTTGGATAATCGAAAAAATGAGACACATGCACCAGTACAAGGTGAAAACATTGTAGCAACTAGCACGTGTTTCATACCACGTGTGTCAAGTGACCAATGGGTTAATGAAAGAATGGTTCCCTGCTTCTTCATTGTGTGAGACCTCGAAAAGTTAAAATGTCTTTTCAATGGAATATCCTTTGACCTTTTGCTATTTCTTGAAGTTTCAATCGATGTTGCTATTTTAGCATATCACTAATAGTCATGAATGATTTGACATTGCAGTGCATGTCTAAGAAAGTAGTTGAATTGGAATAGATAGATTCGAGTAAAAAGGAAAGACGATTAATTTAATAATAATGTCACTTGTATACACAAATCGACTATTACACTAAACATATTGGTATCGAGTGTAATTGTATATGTAAAGTTAAACATGAACCCGAGTTAACCTCTTTAAGAGGATGAGGGATCGAATAAGCAACTACTGAAGTAGTGAATGATGTCTGGGGTATTGTGAGTAATAGTTTCCTTATATTAGTAGTGAATTTTTTTCACATGTGATTGGATTCCTATGTAGAGCTTGTAAAACCTTAAAGGTAAGCTCTTGATGCTCACAGGTCACATGAACTATTTGTCGTATGAATTGTGTGTTTAGTTGATGTTGCGTTGGCTTGGTCTTGTCCACCATGTACGATGTGGGAGATGTAAGTTTTGGGTCGTGGGTCGCCCATGTGGACCGACCCGATTTGACCCGATCCAACCCAAAATTATTTTCTGAAAGAAAAAGATAAGTACAAATTGAAAAGGGGTGGGAACAGTTACATAGTATCTGCTCCAACGTAATTATATTCCCTTTTAAATTAGTTTTTCACGCTTCTCAGAAGAGCAAGAAAACAAAACAAAAACATAGAAAACAAATTTCCTTCATCTTAAGAACATCAGCAAAAAAATTGATATTTAGTTTGTGAATCATAAACTTTAATTCCTTGAGATTCAAAGTCGAACTTGGAGCAGCTATTTCACAAGATTTAATTATCAATCCGTTGTTGTTAACAGGTACTCAACCTTGTTCCTATTACGTAAATCTTACAAAATTGAAGAACTTGTTTCTATCTGAAAACTATAATAATATTTAATTTATTTGCAGGTGCATTAATTGTTTGGGAATTTTGAAGATCGGTGGAAACATATGACAAATTTTGAAGGAGGATTGACTTTTAAAGGTCTTCTCTTTTAAATCCTTTTGAATGCATTAAATTTGAATTTCTTCAAAAGAATATGTAGGTATTTTTTTCCGATTATTAATAATTGAAATATTATAAAATATAAGCAATATACTACAAGAAATATAGACAAAATATAGAGAGTAGAATGTAGAGATCATCTTATTCGAAAGTCTTCATGTGTCCCTATGGTGAATGACAACCCTATTTATAGGTTGAATACATTCTTATCCAAAATGGTTTATAGAACTTTGGGAAATATATACTTATAAATGAATGTAAGTAGTTCATGTATTGAGAATATGAACAATCCACTAATTCAACAAATTTATAACAAGAAACTCCATACTTATATTATACTCCATCCTCCCTCCGTTCACGTTTACTTGTCACTTATTCCTAAATTAGATTTTCATTTTTACTTGTCACTTTTGACATATCAAGAAAAGATAATTATTTTTTTCATGTTTTATCCTTAGCATTAAATACTATTCTCCATATCATTTACCAAGACTCAATACTAAACATTAATTGGTAGGGATAGTGTGATAAAAATATTTATATCAATAATTATTTTCTTAATGGGTATGCCTAGTCAAACAATCACAAGTAAAAATGAACGGAGGGAGTATTTGTAATAAAGAAACAATTAGTTAGAGTTGTTACCCTAATTCATAGACTTGATTTAACTGAAGCATGTTTAACCAGAAAATATTGATTTTATAGATGTTGATCACTAAAATATTCCATTAAATAGATATATTTATGTTGGTTAGTTAAAATGTAACTAAGTAACGTTTAATTTTTTTTTAAAAAGTAATTGTACTTGAACTCTAAATTCTTAAAAAACAGCATTATTCAACACTAATATTTAGGACATGCAAGTTTATCCTAGGATTGTCTCCCTTTATCAATCATATCAAACATGCTCTTAAGAGTTTTATTATTGAATCGATCATATTAAAAAATAGAAATTATGGGTTCAAACTTATTATTTATTTTAATTTTAGTGAACTTTAATTGATACTTCGCATCTAATATTCAAATGAACTCAGTGCAATATAAGATTACATTCACCCATTTTATCAATAATTAAAAGAAGATGTAGTATACATAGCTACAACACGTTTGGCAAATCATGTTATGATCTTTTGTATAAACAAATTAAAAATTGTTATACATGAGAAAAATTGATAATGCAATTGTACTAACAGGGGTGGAGTCAAGTGGGATGAACCCCTTGAGTGAATAATTACACTATATATTCAAGATTAAAATTATATTTATATATATGAATTTGTCTGATTTTTTTTTGTGTTTACTTCTTTATATTTTAAACCCGTTGATGAAAAAATTTTTCCGTCTAGTGCTTACTAGCACTACGTATTACGTACTAGGAGAACTTAGTAATTTTATAGGTAAAATAAAATCTCCTTTTTTTCATGAAAATGTCTCGACTTTTTCAATAAAAAAATAATTTAACTTCACCACCTAAGAAGAGGGACGATAACAAATAAGTAAAGAAGTAATATTTCTGGCATGATTGATCATCGAAGGTCATAAGGATCTTAACTATGATAACCGGGCCAACTTTTTGTATACTTTAGTATCTATTTTGTACTTGAGAAAAATATTTTCAAAATTTCACACGAAATTAAAAAGCTATTATGTTAAGACCTTAAATTCAATTAAGTAAAATTTTACCAACTTCTTTGTAAGGGGGACTATTTTAATGTTCTCCATTGCAAACTATAATGAGAAAATTTAATGACGTATTTAAGAGTGGATATTACTAGTCCTAACAAGAGTTTTTAGATTTCAATACATATTATTAGATTTCTAACAATATCTAACAAATAATAAATTAATTAAAAAATAAAAAATAGAAAATGAATTAAAATAATTCTTGATTAATTAATTAACAATATCTTTTCCTTAAATATAGCGTTTTATAATTGTCATAATATATTATTCCCTTGATTTTCTTCCAAATAGTTGGTCACTATTTTGGTTGTTTCAATCTTCTAATTAACAGTATCCATCTCCTATTTTGGTTCTTCCTTCATCCTTTTTTCTAGGATTTTCTTTACTGCTTTGAAAACTGATATCATTTTTTATTTATTTGAAGATCGTTTTTTTAAAAATTTCTTAAATCTGTTTTTTTTTTAATACGCATCTTTTTGTAATATATTTTTTTTTGTAGAAATCTACATAAAGTTGACAATGAATTTCGGTTCGAAAGACTGCATAATTTACAATTAGCATCTTATATATATAATTTTCATAAATCGAAGGTTTTTTTATTTAAAAATTATTTTCTCAAAAAAAATTAAGTATTCTCATTTCTTAAATCTGCATAATTTACTATTAGCATCTTATATATATAAATTTGTCACGACCCAAAAATGAGTGTGATGACATTTGTCTTATCCCACCAGGACAAGTCAGTCAAAACTCAAACATAACGATAGGATGCAAAAAAACAATTATTAGCAACATAAATGCGACAAGTCAATCTCATAAATACCCCTAAAATCTGGTTCTAATGTGTACAAGCCTCTATTGTATTACAACTGAATTGAAAGGAAATACAAGTCTCATTTGTCTTTGTTTCTAAAGTAGAACAAGAACATAATAAGGAACAACAGAGCCTACTGAAGCGACAAGCAGCTACCTCTCTAGTCTCCAAATAAAGCCTCAGACGAAGTAGGGAAGAAGAATAATCACATTGATTCAGGCTCGAAACCTACACAAGTGCAAAAGCAAGGAGTGAGTACCAAACAATACAGTACTCAGCAAGCAAACTACTAAATGCAAGGTAAAGCAAAATAGAATACGAGTACCCTTTTCACACCCAACCAAACCTCCACAAACTACAACCTGCACGAAAATCAGCCCAATTTAACTGGTCACAAATCACAAAGCACATAGTTTAATAATATCACCTCAACAGTAGAGAATCAACCACAGTCAGGTATCAGGTTCATCAACCAAAGTTTCCACTCTACAAAGCAAAACACATAAAAGGGTATCTTGAGTCGCACCTCAACACCATTACTATGTCATCACAGTATAACACAATAAAAAATCACAATAATATAGATTCAATAATCATAATCAATAAAGTGCGATGCAATGATATGCAATGTCATATAGAGTGATGCATGTATGTCCTAATGTTATACACCCGCTGCCTCGCATCACGGGATCCATAGGGGACATATCAGTCCATGCAACTACCACAGCGTATGGCACGTCCCCCGAATATAGTATAAATCATGGCGTGTGACACGTCCCTTGAATATAGTATCAAACCACGGGGTGTGTCACGTCCCTCAAATATAGTATCAACCACGGCGTGTGGTACGTCCCTCAAATATAGTATCAACCACGGCATGTGGCACGTCCCTCAAATATAGTATATATCAACCAAGGCATGTGGCACGTCTCTCGAATATAGTATTAACCACGACAGGTGGCACGTCCCTCGGATATAGTACATCCTTTTTGTTCCTCTTTTTCCAACATTTCACCAAGTACCAAGCACAACTGAGTTTCAGAATAAATGCAAATAGGTATACTCACACAATAATGAGGAGAGAACAACTTTCATATTAACTCACAAATCATAACCACTCAATCACAATATTTCATCAATAGCGTATCAATATTACCACTGAAATCATCCATAGCATCATACACATCAAATTATCATCACGTTGCCTTTTTCATTATCCCCTTTTTATTATCATTTAGATCAATCGAAGTGAACAATTCAACCCATTACCAATTCCCATTACTCCCCAAAAAAATAGACAAGGAAAATACATGATTCTACAAGCTTAACAGAGGTATAGAAATCCACTTGCCTCAATTTAAGCACATAATCATTTTGTAACTTAGGGCTTCCCCCTTCTTTGAGTCTCCAAATCAACACAAGCTATTCAAATACAAAATCACAATAAGAATTCAGAACTATCAACACCCATATAAATACTTTTGTAAAATTGGGTCAAAATGACCTAAAAACCCAATACCGGAAACGAGGGGTAAATCTGGAATTTAGTATAAAATTGTGTTACCCAAAACATTTGGAAACCAACAGTGAAAACCATTTCAAAAATGGAATTGTATTCCACTCAAAATCACTATTTTATCAATACTTGGAGTTCTCGAAAATTTTGTTAGGTTTGAATCTAAAATAACAATTTAGATGATAAAATCTTGCAATAATTCATGAACAATAAAGAAGGGGAGTAGAAATCCATTACCCAATCCAAGTTTCTTGAAAAATTCTTTTAAAATTGCCTCTACCGAGCTTCTAGGGTTGAAAAATGGAGAAAATGAAAAGAAATCCCGATTTTTGAAAAGCATTCTGTCCAGGGGCTCCTCGCGAATGAGGACTGATGGGACATTAAAGTTCGCAAATGCGGAACTGATTCTGTAAACGTGGAGGCCAACCAAATGACCCTCCACGAATGTGGTGGCCTTTTCACGAACGCAGAGCCCCCAGACCCGGCCCTCCGCGAATGTGGTGGTCTACCCGCGAACGCGATGGACACCCGATTCATCAGCAACTCAACAACCCCCAAACACTCCGAAAGGATCCTCGAGATTCGTTCACAACCCCTTACACACAAACCAAACATGTTACCCAACTAAACTCTATGTTCAAGACTCAATGAAATCATCAAAACATGAATCTGAGGTCTCCTGGACCCAAAACCCGTAAAAGTTGCGATAGACTAAAATAACGCATAAAAAGACCAAACTAGGTTTTGGACCTCTGAAAATTCAATCAAGACCTCTCCTAGGCCAAGAATCATCTCCTCAATCTAACGGAACTATCAAAAATCTGATCCGAGCATCCGAACTCCGAATATTTACCAAAGTCAACTCAAAAGCAAAAATTCCATAAACTTCCATAAACTTCCAACTTAAGACCTCAAATCCATGAAACTACTCCGAATCTGAAATCGACAACTCTCTTAGATCAAATTTCACATTTCGGGACTGATAAAACTGACAGAATTTCGTCCTAAGACTCGAAATTCTGATTGACACCAATAGTCACTTTTAACCAACTTAAGCCTTCCAAAATTAAAAACTTCCAAAAATCTCAACCTTTTACTCAAATTTCAAAACCAACTTCACAAACTGATCGGAAATGACTCAGGACAACTATCGAGAAGGGCAAAATGATAATTTTATAAAAAATTTCAAAAATGACCTTATGGGTCATTACGTTATCTACAATTAAACACTATGTTTGTCCTCGAACATAAAGTAAACAAATTTACCCGAACCCTAAAAAAGATGAGGATATCTAGCACATATGTCAGACTCTGTTTCCCAAGCCGCCTCTCCGACTAAGTGGTGCTTCCACTGCACCTTCACTAAAGCAATCTCCTTGGTCCTAAGCTTGTGAACCTGCCTATCCAATATAGCTATAGGCTCTTCCTCAAAGGATAAATCTGGACCCAACACTACTGAATCGAGTGAAAGCACATGAGACTCATCCAACTTATACTTTCGAAGAACGGAGACATGAAAAACAGGATGTACAGCTGACAAGCTATGTGGCAAGGCCAACTTATAGGCCACATCTCTGACTCGTTCAAAATCTCAAAAGGGCCAATGAATCGAGGGCTAAGCTTGCCCTTATTCCCCAATCTCATCACATCCCTCATGGGCGACACTCCGAGCCAAACATGATCACCCTCCATAAACTCTAGAGTTTGAACTCTCCCTGCATAACTCTTTTGTCAACTCTGAGCCATCAACAACCTACCCAAAAGCATACGGACCTGCTCCATGATATCTCTAATGCATATTAGTATCCAAAGAGTCCATCTCAACTTAATCAAATCATTCGATCAGAGATCTACACCGTCTGCCATACAATGCCTCAAATGGGCCCATCTGAATACTGGAATGATAATTGTTCTTGTAGGTAAACTCCTCTAATGGAAAGTGCTGATCCCATCGAGCACCAAAGTCAATCACAAAATGCTCAAATCATGTCCTCCAACACCTAAATCATCTGCTCGGACTGACCATCTGTCTGAGGATGAAAAGTTGTACTCATGTCTAACCGAGTACCCAAACCATACTGCAAGGCTCTCCAAAAGTAAGAAGTAAATAGTGAACCTCGATCGGAGACAATAGAAATGGGTACCCTGTGAAATTGGACTATCTGAGTGATGTAGAGCTGGGCTATGTTCTCTGCCGTATACTTACCCGAACTGGAATGAAATTGTCAGATTTGGTCAACCTATCAACAACCACCCAAATAGAGTCATAGCCACCCACGGTGGTAGGTAAACCTATAACAAAGTCCATGGTAATACGTTCCTACTTCCAAGTAGGAATTGGCATCCTCTATGACACATCTCCGGGCCATTGGTTCTCACACATGACCTGTTGGCAAGTCAAACACCTAAACACGAACTCTAAAATATCATTTATCATGCCACACACCAATAGTGTTGAATCAGATCATGATACATCTTGGCCATTCCTGGATAAATAGAATATTGAGAACATTGAGCCTCTTCTAGAATCAATCTAACCAACTCACCTACCTTGGGTACACACATCCTACCTCTGATCCTTAATATACCATCAGAATCAAGCACAACCTCCTTGGCTTCACCTCTCAACACCTTGTCTCGAATAAGACATAACTTCTTATCATCAAACTGACGCTCATAGATCTGCTCAACCAAAGAAGACCGAGCCTCAATAAAAGCAATCAAACCACCACTCTCCTCTGAAATATGCAATCGGACAAGACTGTTGGCTAACCTCTGACCATCTCTAGCCAACGGTCTCTCCTCAATAATGATCATGGCAAGACTCTCATGCTAGATGTATTCCTAATCAAGGCATCGGCCACCACATTGGCCTTTCCCGGATGATATAGAATAGTCATGTCGTAGTCCTTCAGCAACTCAAGTCATCTACACTGTCTCAAATTCAGATTACTCTGACTGAAGATATACTGAAGACTCTGGTGATTGGTGATTGGTGATTGGTGAAGACTTCACAATGTACCCCGTACAGATAGTGATGTCATAACTTAAGCACAAATACCACAACCGCTAGCTCCAAATCATGAGTAGGGTAATTCTTCTCATGGGTCTTCAACTGTCTAGAAACATAAGCATTCACTTTCCCCTTCTACATCAAGACACCACCCAACCCAACTCCTAAAGCATCATAATTCACTATAAAGTCCACACCCTCCTCAGGTAGAGTCAACACAGGAGCCGAGGTCAACAAAGTCTTGAACTTTTAAAAGATCTCATCACACTCATTGGACTACTAAAACCATATCCTATTGAGTCAATCTGGTCAATGGGGCTGAAATAGTGGAGAAATTCTAAGCAAATCGTTAGTAATAGTAACCCAATAAAGCTCTGAATCTCGGTAATTGAAGTAGGCCTCTTCCATCCTTTTACTGCCTCAATCTTAGCCGGATCAATCCTAATACCCTCCTTGGACACCACGTGTCCCAAGAATGTCACAGAATCAACCCAAAACGCACACTTCAAGAACTTGGCATACAACTTCTCCTCCCTCAGCCTCTGGAGCACAGTTCTCAAGTTTCGAACATGGTCCTCCTCAGTCCTAGAGTATACCAATATATCATTAATGAAGACAATCACCAACAACTCCAAGTAAGGCCGAAACACCCCATTCATCAACTCCATGAATGTTGTAAAGGCATTAGTCAACCCAAAGGACATCACCAAGAACTCATAATTGCCATATCGAGTCTGAAAAGCTATCTTAGGGACATCCGATGCCCTAATATTCAACTAATGATAGTCGGACCTCAATTCAATCTTAGAAAACAACGACGCTCCTAAAGTTGATCAAATATGTCATCAATACGCAGGAAATTATACTTGTTCTTCATTGTCACCTTATTCAACTGCCTATAGTCAATACACATCATTATGCATCCTTATAGACCCATCATTCACTTTACAAACAAGATAGGAGCACCCTAAGGAGACATACTAAGGCGAATAAACCCTTTACTCAACAGATCCTGCAACTGCTCCTTCAAATCCGTTGGGGCCATGCGATAAGGAGGAATAGAAATTGTCTTAGTGCTCGGCTCCAAGTCAATAGCAAAATCAATATCCCTATCATGAGGAACACCTGGAAGATCAGAAGGGAACACATCTAGGAACTCTTGAACCACGAGAACGTTATCCATGGGAGGTGACTTAACACTAATATCCACGATGAAGGCTAGGTAAGACAAACACCCTCTCTCTACCAATAGTTGAGCTCGGGGGAAGGAAATAACCTTGTTAGGGTAAGAACCACTAGCACCCTTCCACTCAACCCTTGGAACACCAAGCATCGCTAAGGTCACAGTCTTAGCATTATAGTCAAGAATAGCATGATAAGGAGATAACCAATACATATCTAATATAAATCAAAGTCTACCATACTCAGAATGATCAAGTCTACCTGAGGGTCAAACCCCGCCAGAGAAACAAGACAGGATCGATACACTTGATCCACCACTAAGGGCTCACCCATAGGTGTGGAAACATGAATAGGCACAGACATTCTATCACACATCATATCAAACCCAATAGCAAAATATGCAGAAACATAAGAGAATGTAGACATAAAATCAAATAATACATACACAGGTCAATGGCACACTAGGACGATGCCTGTAATAACTGCATCGGAAGCCTCCACCTTGGGCCTCCCCATAAACGCATAACATTGGGCTCCTCTGCCACCTCCAGTTTGGGTGGTACCTCTACCCTAGTCTGCTGAGCTACTGAACCACTACTAGAAGTCCGACCACCTCTACTGGACTGAACTCTGCATCGGCCTCTGGCATGTGGTCCGGTGATCTATTCTAGACTGAATAGATGGGCTGGGACCCTCCCTGACCCTAAATAGGACACTGTCATATGAGATGATCTAGACTCCCATAACCATAATAATACCTTTGAGCTGGTGACTACTTAGATGATCAAGATGAGCTACCATAGCTACTTCGACCCGTATACCGTTGTTGTGATCCAGATGAACCCTGACTAGTATTGTAGGACCCTCGAGGTGTCTGACCACCCTCAGATGCTGGAATGGATGCATGAATGGGCCCCCGATGATGGAAAGAGCCACTACCTCTGTACGATCCTCTGCCTCTAGATAAGGTGCCAGAAAATTGACCGGAGGAACGGGCTCTCTTAGAGTCCCCAAACTCCTCCATCTCCATCAAATCCACCTCCTTGGCGACACTCCTAATGGACTGGAAAGAAGCCCCTTCTCGAGCTTCTCTGAACACATGCAATCTGATAGAATAAGTCAACCCCCTCACAAACCTCTGGACCTTCTCCATATAATCGAGAATAAGAGATAAAGCATGTCTGGCCAACTGACAAAAATGGGTCTCACACTCTGTCACAAATAAGTTGTACTGCCTCAACCCTTTGAATCTCAAATGGCTCTCCTCTCTCACGTTCTAAGGGATGAAATGATCATAGAAAGCACTGGCGAATATCTCTAAAGTTACTAAAGGAGACCCAGCTGGCCTAGACCCTGAATATATCCTCCACCACTCTAGAGCTGGTCCGTGAAGCTAAAGTGAAGCATTCCAAACCCCATATGAAAAAGCCAATCCCACTGCCTCTAGTAACTCTTTGTATATGATCAAGAACTCATGAGCATCCTCGCTCTTTCCACCCTGAAATTGGGGTGGATCCATCTTCCAGAAGTTCTCATATTAGCACCGCTCATCCTCAGATAGAACCACTAAAGGAGCACCTTGAACTCCAGTTGATGGTGCAGGGTCACCCTCAACCACATGAACTACTGGTGGCTAACCCATCGGGTCCTAAACCACTGGAATATGTCGTTGCTCCGGGGGTCTGAGCCCCCGCTCTGGTCTCAAGACCCTGTGGTGTGCCTGATGCACTACTCTGAGTTAAGCCCTCTAGAACACCCAACACTCTCAATAGGGTATCTTGAAGCAAAGGTGTGGCGGCATACTCTGGAGAAACCTGGTCCTCTCTAACATCAACATATGACTCTGGAGAGACCTCTCTAGCATGGTCTCTAACTGGTGTTGCTCCATGCGCACGACTTCTAGCTCGGCCCCTACCCCTACCCCTAACTGGGACCTCAGCAACTGCCTCCCCTCTACCACTGGCAATAGTAGCTCTGGTCCTCTCCATATGCCAAAATAACACACTACACTTAGAACTAATGAAGGTAACCACGCACGATAAGAAAGAATGAAGAAAGGGAAGTTTCCTCACAACCTTCGTAGCCTCTCAAATATAAGTACAGACGTCTCCATACTGATCCTCGAGCTCCATACTGATCCTCGAGACTCTACTTAGACTTGGCTTATATACATGTGAGACCTATGACCTAGCTTTGATAACATTTGTCACGACCCAAAATGAGTGTGATGTCACTCGTCTTATTCCACTAAGACAAGTCAGCCTAAAACCCAGCTAAAACCCAAACATAATGATAGGATACAAAATAAATAATTATTAACAATATAAATGCGGCAAGTCAATCTCATACATACCCCAAAAATCTGGTTGTCACGTATATAAGCCTCTATTGTATTATAACTTAATTGAAAGGAAATACAAGTCTCAAATGTCTTTGTTTCTAAAGTAGAACAAGAACATAATAAGGAACAAGAGGGCCTGTTGAAGCGACAAGAAGCTGCCTCTCTAGTCTCCAAATAAAGCCTCGGACGAAGTAGGGAAAAAAATAATCACGCTGGTCTGGGCTCGAAACCTACACAAGTGTAAAATCAATAAGTAAATACCAAACAACACGGTACTCAGCAAGTAAACTACTAAACGCAAGGTAAAGCAAAATAAAATATGAGTACTCTTTTCATACCCAATCGAACCTCCACAAACTACAACCTGCACAGAAATCAACCCAACCTAATAGTTCATAAATCACGAAGCACATAGTTCAAATAATATCAACTCAACAGTACAGAATCAAACAATAGTCTGGTATCATGCTCATCAACCAAAGTTTTCAACAGGTTCCACTTCACAAAGCAAAGCACATAAAAGGGTATCTTGAGTCGCACCTCAACACCATTAGTATGTTATCACATTATTCCACAATCAAGAATCACAACAACATAGATTCAATAATCATAATCAATAAAGTGTGATGTAATGATGTGCAATGTCAAATATAGTGATGCATGTCTGTCCTAATGTTACACACCCGATGCGTCACATCACGAGACCCACGGGGGACATATTAGTCTATGCAACTACCATGGCACGTGGCACGTCCCTCTAATATAGTATCAACCATGGCATGTGGCACATCCCTCGAATATAGTATTAACCACGGCATGTGGCACGTCCCTCAGATATTGTATCAACCATGGTGTGTGGCACATCCCTCGAATATAGTATCAACTACGGCGTGTGGCACGTCCCTCAAATATAGTACATCCTTTTTGTTCCTCTTTTTTCCCAACATTTCACCAAGTACCAAACACAACTGAGTTTTAGAATCAATGCAAATAGGTTTGCTCACAAAATAGTGAGGAGAGGACAACTTCCATATCAATTCACAATTTATAACCAATCAAGCATAGTATTTCATCAATAACGTATCAACATTACCTCTCAAATCATCCACAACATCATACACATCAAATTACCATCACATTGCCTTTTACATATCCCTTTTTATTATCATTTAGATCAATTGAAGTGAACAATTCAACCCATTACCAATTCCCATTACTCCCCAACACATAGACAAAGAAAATACACGATTCTACAAGGTTAACAAAGGTATAGAAATTCACTTGCCTCAATTTAAGCACACAATCACTCTGTAACTTGGGTCTTTCCCCTTCTTTGAGTCTCCCAATCAACATAAGCTATTCAAATACAAAATTACAATAAGAATTTGGAACTATCAACATCCACATCAATACTTTTGTAAACAGGGTCAAAATGACCCAAAATATAATACGAAAAATGAGGGGGTAAATATAAAATTTAGTATAAAATTGTGTTAATCAAAACATTTGGAAACCAACGGTAAAAACTATTTCAAAAGTGTAGTTGTATTCTACTCATAATCACTATTTTATCAAAATTTGAAGTTCGTGAAAATTTCCTTAGGTTTGAATTCAAACTAGCAATTTAGATGATAAAATCTTGCAATAGTTCATGAACAATAAAGAGGGGGAGTTGAAATTCGGTACCCAATTGAAGTTTCTTGAAAAACTCTTTCAAAATTGCCTCTACCGAGCTTCTAGGGTTCAAAAATGAAGGAAATAGGAAGAAATGCCAATTTTTGGAAAACATTCTGTCCAGGGGCTTTGTGCGAATGCGGACCCTGTCCACAAACGTGGACTAATGGGCCATTAAAGTCTGCGATCATGGAGGCAAACCAAATGACCCTCCGTGAACGTGGTGGCCTTCCCGCGAACGTTGAGCCCCCAGACCCGGCCCTCCGTGAACCCGGTGGCCTACCCACGAACGCGGTGGGCGCCAGATTCAATAGCAACTCAGCAACTCCCAAGCACTCCGAAAGAATCCTTGGGATTCAATCACAACCCCGTACATACTAACCAAACATGTATCTAACTAAACTCAACGTTCCAGACTCAATAGAACCATTGAAACACTAATCCGAGATCTCCTTGACTAAAAACCCGTGAAAGTCGCATAGACTAAAATAACGCCTAAAAGGACCAAACCAAGCTCGGGACCTCTGAAAATTCAACCAAGACCATTCTTGGACTTAAAATCATCTCCCGAATCCAATGGAACTATCAGAAATCCAATTTGAGCATTCGAACTCCAAATATTGACCAAAGTCACCTCAAAAGCTAAAATTCCATAAACTTCCAACTTAAGACCTCAAATCCAGACAAAACAACTTCGAATATGAAACCGACAACCCTCCCAGACCAAATTCCATATTCTGGGACTGATGGAACTAACGGAATTCCATTTCAAAACTCGAAACTCTGATTGACACCAAAAATCACTTTAAACCAACTTAAGCCTTCCAAAATTAAAAACTTCCAAAAATCTCAACTTTTTACTCAAACTTTAAAATCAACTTCACAAACTGATCGGAAATGACTCGAGGCAACTATCTGGAGGGATAAAACAGTTATTTTATGAAAATTTCTAAAAATGACCTTCTAGGTCATTACAAAATTTTATAAATCAATTTTTTTTTAAAATTGTTAAAATAAATCAAGTTTATCAGTTTGTATAGAATTTTATACTAAATGAAATGAGTATACCTTATTATATATTAATTCACACGATAAATTTAAAAGAAGTATCATTTCTTGTATGTAGTAAGCATATAATCTGATTTTCTTGATTAACTTTAACTAATACTATTGAAATCAATTTATATACCAATTTCATACTTTAAATAATAATTTTTTTTTGATAACTCACTGTCCTTTAAACACTTTTTTTCTTTACATTTTCTCTATTTGAAAAAAACTAAATTAATTTTTTATCTAACTATATTTTACCTAACTAATTATTTGGGTTGAGTGAGACATATTAATTTTTTTAACCACAAGCTTGTGTATATAGTTGTTATATTACCAAAGTTGGTATCTTATAAGAGAAAAGCAATATTACAAAAGTTGATACCAAATTTATTCAAAAGATTAACCACGAGCTTGTGTATATAGTTGTTATGAAATTGGATTCCAATGGCACACTTAACGAAATTTAAACGAATTCATGTTGTGTGTGCAATTGGTATACAAGTAGAATTCCAATGTATAACTAATGTGGATATAAAAATGCAAATTACATACCATAATCATACAAATATATATTGTGTATATAATTTGTATTCAGTTAGTATATAAATAAAATTCCAATGAATAACTAATAGAGAAAATTACGCGAAATGACAAACATCTAGAGTATATTATGTAATATAGCTATAGTGTCAATTATTTTTAATCTGTGGCTACAATTTCGCGAAATTTTACTATTCGTTTTCCTAATTGTATAAATTCAAAATTTGTATAATTCGGTCCTTGATTGTATAAATTTAGAATTTGTATAATTCGGTTCCTGATTATATAAATCCATAATTTTTATATGCTTACCTTAGCTATTTATATATAATTTATGAAAAATTCATAATAAATTACCTTGTTTGTCTATTGGCAAGCGAAATATACAAACGGGTTTCTAAAAAATTCCTAAATATAATTTGTATATACTTACCCTGTTTGTATATTCGCAAGCGAAATATACAAACCGCAACCTCCATTTGTATATATTTACCCTATTTGTATATTTGCAAGCAAAATATACAAACGGGCAAGCGAAATATGCAAACCGCAGCCTCCATAGAAAACAAAACTATAGCTATGAGACGTAATTACCGAAACTATAGCTATAGAGCCTTGTGATGTCTATTATCTTTGCTATTTCTGAAATTTTCTAAAACTAATATGGATAGAAAAATGCAAATTCATACAAAATTCATACCAATTTACTTTTGTGTATACATTTGGTATGTAACTGGATTTCAATGGTATAAAGTGATTTACTCATAGTATATGCAAAGATTACACACACATAATCATAATTTTTAATTTCACAAATCATGATCAAAAGTACGAAAACATGTTTAATATTGCATAGTACCACTAATAAAACAAAGTATTTGTAGTTTAATGTGAAAAACTAAATTAATATTCAACATCTTAAAAAAAAGAGAAGGTATCAACATGTTGATATCTTCTTCTTCAATGGTGTTTGATTCTTCTTGTAACCATCCTCTAGTCGTTTTATGAATTTTACTTGTTTTCTTCATTTTAACCATTTCCATAGCTTTTATATGTGGTTTATGACTTGCGAGGATGGATGACACAATTTTCAAAGTAATCATATGAGTTTCATAGAAGATAATTTATTTTAAAAATATGAATGGGACATACGTAGTGAATGTTTGTAGCATGACACTTTTGATACATTTTTTGAATATATTCGTTATTGAATATTATTTTAAGTGGAAAACTATAATAATCCATATTTTTAAGAGTTATTTGGTAATTTAACCAAAAGGGAAAAAAGATTTAAGAGATTTATTTTTTTAAAAAAAAGAAAAAAAAGGGGGCAAAGCCCAAAAGGAAAAGGAGAGAAAATAAATAGACAAAAGAGTTTAAGTTTGGATGTTGTTGTTCGCATTATTTCAGTAGAATCAAAACAAAAAAAAATACACAGTGCAAAAAAATAAAGGAAAGGGAGAAAAAAAAGCATAAAAGAGAAGAGAAAAATAGAAACTTCATCCCGAAGTATTAAGGTAATTATTCTGTTCTTTTCAATGAGATTTTTATGTGATTATGAGTAGATTTTTAAGATAGAAATGTGGAGAAATTGTGCTGAATTAAGAAAAAATAGCCCTAGGATTCTTAGAACAAAACTTTGATTTGCGGGTCGAATAACGATCCATTTTAGCTTATATTTGACATGCAAGCTTATTTTATTATGGGTGAACATAATCTGAAAGAAAATTTTTAATTTGACTTTGAGGGCTTGGGGTGACATTTTGACCCAATTTTCAAGCCAAAAATAAATATAGCAATATGGGTGTCATTAGATTCGTATTCTTATGAGGATTATGTATTTGAATAGATTGTGACCATTTGAAAGCATTGCGAAAGAATAAATTCATAATTTGATGTTTGGGCTTCGATTTGAGGCAAGTAGAGATTTTTTACTTCTTTGAAGTGTTAGCTTTGATGTAATAAATGAATTTGAGGGTAATGAGTAATAAAGTGGTCTTGTATAAATGAGATAATGAGAATTTATGAAGGTACTAGTGCCATGATATGGGAAAATTACATGAAATTGATTATCGATTGATAGTATCTCATGAGTCGTGATATGATTGACTTGTTCAGACTTATGAATTATAACTTGATTGTGACTAGATAATCCTTAGTTATGGGGTCGATTGATGAACTCTTGTTATATACTTGTTCATATATATTCACACCACTCTTATTGTTGCATGATAATTATTGGTTGATATTACCCATTGATTATTTGTGAAATTCATATTCTATTATACCGATGGGAAATGGTTCCGGCAAGTTATATCATGCAAAGCCAATGGAAAATGGTTCCAGGGGTGGTATTGTACCGATGAAAAATGGATCCGGTGAGTATTGTTGTGCCGATAGAAAATGATTTCGATGATTGATATTGTGTCGATGGGAAATGGTTCCGGCAGGTATATGGACCTCATGGTCCCCCTGGGTCCGGATTATTTGACAGAGGAAGCAGGTGTATACTGGTTTTTGGCTAGTGCATTGCATTACATTACATTAAATTTCACCTACATTGCATTTCATATTGATTTGATGTTGAGTTGTTGAGATGATTGTGGTCCTGATTTGACTTGATACGTCTACGACATCTTGTGATCTTATCAGTGGTGTAACTACTAATTTTGAAAAAGTACATGTTTTAATTGTTATGTTGAGGTGATTTGTTTTATGAAATAATTATACTCATCGAGAAAGAATTTTTAAGATATATCTCGGTATCGCTTCTAAGAAGGGTTAGTAATCAAAGCTTGCTCTGTACACGTATTTTCCGTACTTACTCTATATTTGCTACACCTTTTTATGTGCAGGGACTGAGCTAGGTACTAGTGGTACTTGAGTTGATGCTACGATTGAGATTTGTGATTGTTAGAATTCAGGGTGAGTTGCTCTCTCTTCAGAAGTACTTGATTCTAGAGACTCTTTTTTATTTTGTCTTATTTCTTTCTATACAGTTGTTTTAGTTTTTCAGATTTATTTTGTATTCATATATGCTCTTGTACTAGTGTCACCAGGTTTTGGGGTAGTTTGATTTTAACTTGTTTATTCCGAACTTATATGAGTTAGTTGCTTAATTCAGTATAATTTCTATAGTATTTAAATGGTTAATGGTTAATGGTTAATAGAGAAATGGTGTTCGCCTAAGGGAGTGGTAGGTGCCCTCATGGCTTAATGAGATTTTGGATCATGACAACACGGTATCATAGCATGGTTCATAGGTCCCACTAAGTACAAGAGCAGAGTCTAGTAGAGTCTTGCGGATCGGTGCAGAGACGCCCGTTACTAATCGTCGAGAGACTATGGGACTTTAGAAAACTTCCATTTTTTCATTCCTTATCTTGCGTATGTGGTTCAGTTTAAGGTCTAAACTTCACTATTTCATTCTCTCACCAATAGTAATGAGACATTCTCAAATTTGTATGCTAACGACATTAATGATGATATGCGGTGTAGTGTGAGATATTGTGATGTGGCTAGCAGATAACTAGGTAATAAGCATTGTGACTTTCAATAATTCAGTAACGGGACAATAGTAATGTCTTGAAGACAAGTGTAAGCTTAGAAGGATCAATCAATTGAATAGGAGTGTAGTGGCCATGATAAGGCTTCGATGAGAAGTTAAGGAGTGACAAAGACAATAAAGTTGATTCTTTGTGATGAAGTTTGAGGTAGTAGGACTTGTTATAAGATTTGTATCAAAGATTTTCTTTCTATCCTTTGAAGTAGATGTGTACTAAAAAGAATCCAAATAATTTAAGTTGGTGAAATAATAGCCATGTCGGTTTGATGTTCATTTTATGGAAGCCATGAGGTGATCTCAGTATAATATGTGAAGAGATTATGAAAAGCTAAGTTGAGTATCAATTAGCAAGGACATTTAAAGTGATGATTAATGGTAGATATTGACATATTCAACTTGTGAGGTATCTTTCAAAAATTGAATCGATAATCAGCAATATTAGTTGAAACTAAGAGGGAAACACGATTCGTTAGTTAAAGAATTTTAGACAAGAATATTTGTATGAAAATATGTGGGAACATTAATAGATGCATGAGTATAGTGGTAAAGAATCACCCTACAAATCATGGACCAATGTTGTGATGGTTGAAAATTTTATATTGACATATAACTAGCTCTATTAAAGTAACCAAGGTTGTCCTAAGTGCTATTTAATATGCTCTCGATCTTCTGCATTTTTATTTTGACCATGAATCTACTTCCTTTTGGATGGATACGCTTCATGACCCTCCTTTTTTCGTTTGTATGTATTTTTACACCCTTAGATGTTTTTTAGTGGTGGATCGATTATATTGATCTTAAGTTATTAATTTGGTAGCACAAGGTATGTGGATAGACTTAAATATTCAGAGTATGATAGGCATTGATATCACATTGGATTTAGATTAACTTTCTCCATAGTATGCAATTGTAGACTGTTACGCAAAGAAAATGATCTTAGATATGTTAGGTACTCTTAAACTAAAGTGGTAGGTCACTCTCAGTATCTATCTGAGGAAAGTAATATTATTTTCAAAGGCTCAGGATATGATTGAGAAGGAATGTATCACCCTTCTAGCTTAAGTTTGGGATACTAGTGTCGATACTTCTCCATTAAAGTCAGTGCCATTGTAAATGAGTTTCTAAAGGTTTCTAATTGACCTTTTAGACATTCCACCTGATCACAATATATTGATTTTGTCTTGTAGCTGAGAACTCAAGCCATTTCAATCCCACCATATCGAATAACCCCAACATAATTGAAGGAGTTGTTATGAGATTTGTAGAGTGAAGTCTTTATTAGGCTCAATGTTTCCCAATAGGATGCTCTAGTACTATTTGTAAAGAAGAAGGATGGCACCACAAGGGTGTGCATCGACTATAAATAATTGAACAAAGTGATTATTAAGAACAAGTATCATATTCCATGTATGATGACTTACTTAGCCATTCAGTAATCTCTAAGATTAATTTGAGGGTTGGTTACCATCAATTGAGGGTGAACAGAGTATATCTTTAAAATAACCTTCAGGACCCTCTATGACCACTAAGAGTTCTTGGTTATGTCTTTTGGGCTGACTAACTCCCTAACAACATTTATGAAATTGATGAATAAGCTAATTGGGTTCTATTTCAATTTTCTTTGTTATAGTCTTCATCGATGATGTTTTGATATACTCTTATAGTATAGAGAAACATGAGCAATATTTGAAAGTTGTGCTTCAGACTTTGAAAAGGAGCAATTTTGTGTAATTTATTTTTTGTAAGTGTGAGATCTAACTCAGTTTTGAAATATTCTTGGGACACGTTATGACCAATGATGGTATTATGTTATATTCGAGAAAAATTAAGGATGCCAAAGTTTGGGTTAGGCCTATTTCACCTATTGAGATTAAGAATTTTGTGGAATTTGACTTTTCAGTGATCTAAGAAATGTGAGGCGAACTTTGAAAAATTTAAGACATCGTTGACTTTAGCCTTGATTGTGATCTTGTCAATGAAAGATGAAGGCTTCACGTTGTATTGAGATGCTTCGCAGATTGATCTTGAGAATGTTTTGATGTATAAAGGTAATATAATAATGTATGCTTTAGGCGGTTGAAGGTATAGATGAATAACTTCCCTACTCGTTATTTTAGAGTTGGTAGTGATGAGTTATGCTTTGGTAACTTGGAGGCATTATTTACTTGGAAGCATTGTGAGGTGTTCACGAATCATCATAGTATTGTATTTCTAGTCATAGGGATCTAAATTGAGACAATTGAGATGGTTAAAGCTGCTTAAGAATTATGATATTACTATCTTATATTACCCGAGCAAGACAAATGTAGTAGCAAATGCATTAAGTCGAAAGTCAATTAGTATGGATAACTTGATTATGTTGCGAACGGAATAGATGTTCAATCCTTGGCTAATAGATTTGTAAGACTTGATATTTCAGAGTCTCATAAGGTTCTTGCTCATGTTGAGGTACACTCTCTTCTAGTGGATCAGATCAAGGCTAGACCATTAGAATATTAGAAGTTGAATATAATTCAAGACAAGACGATAAATGGTGAATATGAAAGAAGGAATTTTGGATTCGAAGGGCGTTTTGAGAATTAAGGGTCATATTTGTCTTTTAAGAGTTGGTGATTTGATTAAGTTAATTTTGAAAGAGACTCATAGTTTTAGATATTATTTTCATCGAGGAGTAGAAAAAATGTATTATGATCTGAAGCATTATTGGTGATGTCAAATAAAAAGGAACACTATAGAGTATTTCTCTCGATGTTTGAACTGCCAGCATGTAAAGTATAAGCACCAGAGGAGGTGATGAGACTCAGGGGATGCCTACACATGAGTAAAAATGGGGGTGAATGCCATGGGCTTTGTGGTAGGATTAGTAAAGACTTTGAGAAAGATCGATGAGATTTGACTTATTGTAGATAGATTGACCAAAACAGGTTACTTTATGTCGGTTCAGACTTCATACATGCGAAAAAATTGACTAAAAATTACATCCAAGAGATGGTGTGTTTTCATGGTGTGTCCATTTACATCAATTCAAATTGGAGTACTAGTTCATAATCAATTATAGAAGTCCATGAAAAATGAGTTGGATACTCAAGTGAAGCTTATATAACTTTTCATCCACAAACAGATAGTCAGTCTGAGTAGACTATTTAGGTGTTAAAAGGATATGCTACGAATGTGTGTGATGTATTTTTGTGGTCATTGAGGCCAATTCTTGTTGTTAGCATAGTTTGGTTATAATAATCATTACCATTTTAGTATTCGGATGGCCTTATTTAAGGCCTTGTATGGTAGAAGATGTCGTTCTTCAGTGGGTTGGTTCAATGCATTCGAGGTCAAGCTTCGAGTAAAGATCTGTTGAGAGATTCTTAGATAAGGTCAAGTTGATTCAGGGGAGATTTCTCATAGCTTAGAGCAAAAGAGATATGTGGATCAAAAGATTTGTGATTTAAAGTTCATGATTGGAGAGAAGGTTTTAGTGAAAGTATCACTCATGAAGAATGTTATGAGGTTTGAAAAGAATGGCAAACTTAGTCCTAGGTTCATTGGTCCATTTAAGGTATTTTAGCTTATTAGGGAGATGACGTATGAGCTCGCTATACCACTGAACTTATCAGATATTCATCTGGAATTCCATGTTTTGGTGTTGAGGAAGTACTATATCGATGACTTTTATGTGATTCAATAGACTCGGTACATTTAGATAAAAATTTAGCATTTGTGAAAAAGCCTATATTTATTATGGATAAACAGGTTAGAAATCCACTTGGAAGGTTGAGTCCAACATGCAGAGTAGGTATTCTACACTATTTGACATTTCATGTACTTTCTTTCTCTTTACGTTCGAGGACAAACGTGCATTTTAGTGGTGGATGAGGTAACAACCCTTTAGTCGTTTTATGAATTTTACTTGTTTTCTTCATTTAAACCCTTTATGTAGCTTTCATATGTGGTTTATGACTTGCGAGAATGGATGACACAATTTTCAAAGTAATCATATGAGTTTTGGAGAAGATAATTTATTTTAAAAATATGAATGGGACATACATAGTGAATGTTTGTAGCGTGACACTTTCGATAACATTTTTTAATATATTTGTTATTGAATATTATCTTAAGTGGAAAAAATATAATAATTCGTATTTTTTAAGAGTTATTTGATAATCTAACCAAAAGGGTAAAAAAATGATTTAAGAGGTTTTTTTTTTTAAAAAAAAGGAAAAAAAAGGCAAAGCCCAAAAGGAAAAGGAGAGAATAAATAAACTAAAGGGTTTAAGTTTGGATGCTGCTGTTCGCAGTGGTTCAGCAGAATCAAAACAAAGAAAATACGCCGTGCAAAAAAGAAAGGAAAGGGAGAAAAAAGGAGAAGAGAGAAGAGAAAAATAGGAACTTTATCCCGAAGCATTAAGGTAAATTATTCTCTTCTTTTCTATGAGATTTTTATGTGATTATGAGTAGATTTTTAGTGTAGAAAGGTGGAGAACTTGTGCTGAATTAAGAAAATATAGCCCTAGGGTTCTTAAAACAAAAAATTGAATTGGGGGCGAATAACAATCCGTTTTAGCTGAAATTTGACGTGCAGCTTATTTTATTATGGGTGAACATAATCTGAAAGAAAAATTAAGATTTGACTTCGAGGGCTCGGGGTGACTTTTTGACCCGATTTTCAAGCCAAAAATAAATATAGTAATATGGGTGTCATTAGATTCGTATTCTTACGAGAATTATGTATTTGAATAGATTGTGACCTTCTTCTCATCTAATTGGAAAAATTATATTTTTTATTCAAGGAACAAAAATTATTTTCCTTCTTCCTATAAATAAAGACAACAGGCTATATAAGTTCCTATAATTCAACCTGTCAAGCCTTCTCATATTCTCAAATAAGTCTTTCTTATTATTTTGTTAATAATCATACAAGTAACTAAAAGGTCATATATACTGGTATGAATTAGATTAAACAATAGTGTCTTCATAAGTTATATGAAATTAACGATAATTTTCTGGTTATGTGTATTCAAATTTATGATGCCCTAATATCACTTAAATATTTATCTAGCTTTTTGTGTTTTGCATCTTTCTCTATCATTTTAGAGTATCACGTGCGAGGCATGGATATAGAAACTAGTATATCTATTATATATACTCCATCTATTTCAATTTGTTTGACATACTTTCCTTTTTAGTCCATTCCAAAAAGAAATGACCTTTTTGTTTTTTTAGAAACTCTTTAATTTCAACTTTCCACATGGAATGTTTAAAACTACAAGATTAAAGGATATTTTGATACATTTGACATACTTTAATTTTAGACCACAAAATTCAAAAGTCTTTTTTACATTCTTAAACTCTGTGTCAAGTCAAAATAGACTAAGCACATTAAAACAAAGTATATCATAAAAGCATGAATAATTTTTGAAATGTTGATCGAATAAAATATCCCTCAAATATTGATCATCCTTTATGTCCTTAACAATTTAAGTTAAGTCAGGATAAAATTATTTTTAAAAAAAAGGAAGGTAAAGGAGTATTCTAATTTATTTTGAAAAATAATTTCTTCAATTTGTATTGAAAAAAAAGAATAGGTCGAAAAAGATTTCACGAGGCAAATGAGTATCCCAATTTATTTTGGACAATGGTTCTTCAATTGTATGGAAAAAGAATATTTCAAATACCTCTATAAATGAATTCATTTGTACTATATTATTTATTGACGGAGTTTCTTACTTGTTTGTCTTTTTGCCTCAGAGACTCTACCATGCTGTCGTGCTTAGGTTCTTATCTTTCAAGGTGTTGTAATAGTGATTTTAGGCAATCAGTGGACCTTGACGATATTGATATCCTTGCAAGAGAGACAGTTTTTAGCGTCAATGAGATTGAAGCTCTTTACGAGCTCTTTAAGATGATTAGCAGTGCAGTGATTGACGATGGCCTAATCAACAAGGAAGAGTTTCAATTGGCACTATACAACACAAATGCGAAAAAAAACTTGTTTGTTGACAGAGTATTTGACTTATTTGACACAAAGCATAACGGAATTTTGGGCTTTAAAGAATTTGCTTGTGCACTTTCTATTTTCCATCCAAATGCACCTATTGATGATAAGATTGAGTTTTGTTTTCAAGTATATGATATCAAGCAACAGGGTTTCATTGAGAGACAAGAGGTAAAACAAATGGTGATTGCTACTCTTGTTGAGACTGATATAAAACTTTCAGACAATATAATAGAGAGCATAATTGACAAAACTTTTGAAGAAGCAGATACCAATTGCGACGGAAAAATTGATAAGGAGGAATGGAGAAATTTAGTCTTGCATCATCCTTCACTTTTGAAGAAGATGACCCTCCCATATCTCAAGGACATTACTACAATGTTTCCGAGCTTTGTCTTTCACTCAGGAGTTGAGGACACCTAATTTGGGATTGAAAAAGGTAATATATTAGTTTCCTTTTTGTTTTCTGGGAATCACAATTGGCTGGTTCAATGGTATATATAACATTATGTTTGCCTTTTCTATTTCTTCATGCTAATTTTTGACATTAGGATTTTTTAAAAAAAGATTCAATTTTGTTCTTTTTTTTGCTTGATTAGTTGATTCTATTTAGGATTTTTAAAGTAATTAAGATTGAATTAAATGAAGGTAAATCTCATTCAAGTTCGTTATTGAATTCTTATATGCTATGTTAGTACCTTTGTTTCTAACTGCAATAGGATTTGTCTCAGATAGACATTAGCTAGTGGATCCACCTTAGCTCAGTTTTTATGGTCCTTACCTAGGCAAGTAGGACACTCTCTTTTCGGTGTGAGAGCAGTACATTAAACTTCTTGTTGTAGCTCACATGGTTTATGTTGGTTAACAGTATCTCCCACACTATGATATGATTTTCAGATATTATATGACCTTGTATTATATTTTTAGATCAAATCATTAGTTTTCATGTTATGCTTACTTGGTCATTGCATTAGCACATTTTACGGACTTATCATGTTATCATGTCATATTTATGCATTTTGCCCATACTTTGTATATTTTAAGTACTGACCGCCTACTTTTCTACCTATATTGTTTCATAATATAGGTTCTGACGTATCTCATCAGGCCTACGGTTAGTGTTGATCCGATTATCCAGTTAGCAGTGTTGGTGAGTCCTCACCTCCTCGAGGACACCACTTATGATTTCCTTCTTGTCTTTATCTTCAGTTTTCCAACAGTTTAAAGTTAGCTAGGGACTTGTCCTAGTAATTCACTATGATTAGAAGCTTTGCAGACAGTTAGTTGTTTCTGTGTATGTTGTCCTTATATCAAATTTCTCTTTTATGATATTATAACTAATTGAGACTTATTCTGCTTTCTAGTTTATTTCAGTTATGTATGTTATCTTAGTGTCATGCTATGCCATGTGGTTAGCTTGGAGTCACTCGTGGCTCTAGGCACCATGTCACGTCTAGGGGATAGTCTTGGATCGTGACATTGTTGGATTGTAATATCTTGTGCGGAAAGGATTTGATTCATTCTTGTATATGCATGTTGTCTAGAACTTGCCCCAAAATAAATTTCAAGGCGAAATTCTAGATTTAACTTGGCTTGAAAGATGAACCTAGGCCCTTTTTGAATAGCCACTCTATACCAAATTTTCCCTCCATTGATGTAATCTTAGTCAGTCCTATTTAGCCTAAATCGAAATTCTTGTCCACCATGATGCACACCTTGATCCTTTGTGACCCTTTGTTTTTGACACCCTCATGTCTCCCTAGTTGCTAATGATTTGTGATATAGGCTAAAAGCCTAAGTTTGGGAGAGAAGAAGTGAGTCATATCCGTATACTAACAATCAACAATGATAAATTTACTGAAATATAATCAAAGCAAAAAATATATACATCCAATAGCGTCCATAAATGGTACATACAACTATTAGAAGTTTTTTATTCCTACATATATCCAAAAGATACAGTGCATCCAATAAATATAGAAAGCGTTCGTACAATAATATTGAATGAATAGATACAATGTATTCAACTAAATTGAGAAGACATACACATCGAAATTGAACGAACAAATACAATGAATTATTGTATCATTGATAGGGGTGTGCATCGATCGGTTTGGTTCGGTTTTATGTATTATCAGTTTGATTTATTGATTTTTAAATATGCTAAACCAATAACAAACCAATAAGATATTCTTTATCGATTTTTGATCATTAACGAATCGATTTTCAGCTTACCCAATAAGAAAATGCTCATAAAATAAATATACGACTTTTCACTTCTTTAACAATTTGGCGTGGTACAGTGAAACAAGCAAATCAGTTGTAAATGCTTTGATATAGAAAAACAAGAAATACAATGAGAAATTGCATTAATAAGAGTTGATGTAATATGAAGGCTACAATTACATGTTATAGCAAAAACATAATATGAAATTTCTGATGTGAAGTAGAAGTACTGTATAGTGTGAAGTGTGTAGACTGTAGTGTAGAGTACTGATATAGTATGGAGTTATGTTAAATTATTAATATTTAATATTTATGTATGGTAAAGTAACAAATTACTATTGTCTTAATGGGTTATTGGTTTACCCATTTACCTAATACTAAAAATCGACACTGAACCGATATCCCAATATCATTGAATTTTATAAAATCATTAAAAACACGAATATCATTGATACAACAAATTTTCAAAGCTGTTTTTACGTTTGCCAATTATCTAAACTATCGTTATGTTTGATAATTAGACATTAGAGTACCACTATTCATAAAAGTTACCCTAATTTATTACCATCTTAAAGCATGTTTTAATATTTATTATTACCCTAGTAAAAAAAAAATTTATGACATAAAAGTTGTTTAAATTCATAAGACAATAAAAATTCATATCAAATAATAAGATTGAAAAAAGAAAAAGAAAGAAAAAAACATTTATGTGGGACGACTTGAAGTCTTTGCTATTACATGTGTTTGTTCCATCGCTCTATCCCACACTGTTTTCCATTTCGAATAGTATATTCTATTAATCTAGTAAAATTTGTGAATAATTTAATTAAATATGAAATTGTAAATTATATTAAAATTATGACCCATGGTCATAACTTGTAAACAATTAAACACATGCAATTTTTTTCGTAATTACAACACTTGTGAGAAATTTAATAAGATACTTAGAAGTATCATTGTGAAAGTGTTTTTTTTTTGGGCCTTGCTATTTGTGATTTTTTACAATGATTTAATAGATTATTTTGCATATTTTTTTCTTAAAGGGGCAACAAAATTTAAATATTAAGTGATCTTTTTGGGCAAATCTCCCAAAATTTATTCCTTGCTCATCAATCATTATCACAAATCACAAATCACATATTAGAATATTTCTTTATTCCTCTAATAACATCTCTTCATTTTCAAGCCCCCAAATTTGTGGTAGAAACCCTAGAAAACTCTGGGATTTAGTGCAGATTATGAGATTAAAGTCATTCAAAGTGCTCCCTCTTTGTCCGTAGCTGCTACAATTTGGAGTACGAAGACAGAGAAGGTATGTATGTGGCTGCATTGCCTCCTACTTATAATGAGATATTCCGAGCTGCATGAGTCTTTTATGGTAATATGATTGATTGATCGACTTTACTTTGTTTATTGGAGTAGAAGGAATGGCTGATGTGCCAGAGAGATGGTGTGTGGTGACTGGAGGAAGAGGCTTCGCTGCTCGACATTTGGTGGAAATGCTGATCCGATACGAAATGTTTCAAGTTCGAATTGCAGATTTAGGTCCAGCCATTAAGCTGGAGCCTGATGAGGAGGAAGGCACAGTTGGAAAAGCTATGCGATCAGGCCGTGCTAAGTATATATCCATGGATCTTCGTGACAAGTCCCAAGTACTCAAAGGTCTTTCCGCCTCTTAATATTCTACTCCAATTTTTTGTTTTGATAACTGTGGTATCGTGGTCAACTTGTGTGAACCTCCACTAATTCCACGGGTACATGCTACCCTCAACAACACAGCGATAAATGAGAAGAAATCATCTACTCGTATTTTTGACCTCGCTAAAATTTGAACCTAAGATCTTATAGTTCTCAACCCACTTCATTGATTACTAAGTCACACCCTTGGTGCATCCAGTTTTATTTGCTTATAGTAACTCTTTAACTTGCTCCCGACTGCCAAAAAACAGATTTTTGATTCTCCAAATGAGATTAATTCCCTCCTCTCCCCTCCAACCTAAGACATTTGTGACATTTAGAACCTCTAGTTCTAAAAACTTCTATTTGTCGTAAAAGAAAAATCATTGAGTATTGGAATGAGATATAGCTAAAATAGAGCTAAGTACAACATAGAGGATATATATGACCTACCCATTTAGTTTGGGATTGAAGTGTAGTGGTAGTTCTTATTGTTGGTTTTTATTTTTTCTTAAAAAAATTCCTTAGTTAGCTTATCTGTGATGTTCTTTTAGTTTATCCATTGTATAAAATGTAAGAGCTATAGATGTCAAAGCTTTGCCATAGCAGATCCTAGTGTTAGCAGGTCTATCTGCTGCCAGTAATGCATGATTTTGGTGTAAGAGAAGACTGAATCAAACCTTCTGTTCGACACCTTTTTCTTTATCATTGAACATGAGTGTTTGTCCATATTGATAATAAACAGATGTAAGTTAAGGTAGTGAGAAAACTATTTGTTGTAAGGTTCCTGAGAAAATGAGCAGCATGTTTATTATCGACTGGCATTTGGTCCTGTTTTCAGCTTTTTGGATAGAAGAGTAAAACATGTGGAACTTCCATATGTACATATATTCCTTCATTCCCATATTGATTCAATTAGAATAACATCTGCTCATTAATGTTTCCCTGTAAATTTAATTTAGTATCTATATTAGTAATTTTTTTGATGGGTAAAGTGTAACATCTATTTATAGAACCAACATAAATGTTAGCGATACATCTGTTTTTTTGATGGGTAAAGTGTAGCTTTTATTTATAGATCCAACATAAATGTTAGCTATACATTTGTAGATTCCATGTAGTGCTAACATTTTTTATAACAATGTCTATGCTTAGCAATGGATTACAAATTTATTCGAGAGCCATTGAATTTGCTGATCTCGATAACTTGGTCTCTAGCTGAAAATTGAAAAATGTAGCTTATCAAGGGTATAAGTTTTGAAGGACCAAGCAGTTTCAAAAAAAAAAGTTTTGAAGGAGGTTGACAGTGCTTCCAATTATGGCTTGTGATCCCTTATACACCTTTAAATGACATTCCATGCCCTTTTAACCATAGTATAAAAGCAAAAATGTGAATTTCCACATTTGAGAACGTTACAAATAAAATTAGCCTGGTATCAAAGCACATTACCAAATTATGACATAAATTGTCCAAGACCATCTTATTTGGGTTAAAATATTCAAAATAGATTTTGTTAAGTTATGTAGTGTCATAAATATTCAATTGGTAACTTGCAGCGTGTGAAGGAGCTGAGGTTGTCTTCCACATGGCTGCTCCAGATTCATCCGTCAACAACCACCAGCTTCATCATTCTGTTAATGTGCTAGGTATTGTTCACAATTAGGGAAAGCTTTCATTGTCAGAAATTTGACTTGTTAATGTATTTTTCTTGTTTGCTGTTTCCTGTATGAGAGTTTCACTCTCCACTTCTGTTGAACAAATATAAAGGAACCAAGAATATCATTGATGCTTGTGTTGAGCTTAAAGTGAAGAGACTTATTTATACCAGCTCCCCCAGTGTGGTGTTTGATGGAGTTCATGGTATTATCAATGGGGATGAATCATTACCATATCCTTCTAAGGTATAGACTTTGTTTCCTGTTTAGCATCCAAATGAATCTTTGTCAGATTTGTTTATAAACATACTTTGTTACTGAATGTTTTCAGCATAATGATTCCTATTCTGCAACTAAAGCCGAAGGAGAGGCACTTGTTATCAAGTCAAATGATACTAAAGGGCTCCTGACCTGCTGCATTAGACCTAGCAGTATTTTTGGCCCTGGCGATAGGTTGTTGGTTCCATCACTAGTTGCAGCTGCAAGGGCTGGAAAATCTAAGGTGATTATATAATAGGTCAAATTTAATGTTCAGTAGTTTGATTAGAAAATGTGTTGTGAGGAACTTTCTACTAGTTCACTATTATTTTTTTTGTTTGTCCAAATTTTTTGTAATGGTGAAAGAGTGATGGATTTTAAATGTCTTCTATTCTCTATCTACTGTTTGAATGATTTTTGACAACTTGTTTGATTCTTAATTGTTCCAGTTCATTATTGGTGATGGCAACAACATGTATGATTTCACATACGTAGAGAATGTCGCACATGCTCATGTATGTGCCGAACGAGCTCTTGCATCAGGGGGTGCAGTTGCAGAAAAAGCATCTGGTCAGGTAACATTTCGAATTTTATTAATTTCTATGTTCTGTATAAGCTTCTACTATGATCTCATGCTTTGCCATATGCTTTCAATCTAATGTATCCTATGAGGTTCTGACTCTTCAAAACTGTTAATGGGTGCATGTCAGATCCTCCAAAAGTGGTGCATTTTGGAGTCCATTGCAATTATATGTTTTGACTCGTGAAGTTGTAGCCAACACATGGAAGTAGCCAGGATTAAGCAATGTAATAGAAATTCTTGGGTTGCACCAATAGAAAAAGAAGAAGAAAGTCTTTGAATTACTATTGGAGTACCATTAATTTTTGTACTCGCCTTCATTGCGACATGTGTTTAATGTCACAATAATATTAAGATGAATATTATATCTTGCAGCAACAAAAGTTGAGCCATCAATCTATGGTTTTAATTGAAAGATCTCAAATCAAGGTTTAGCAAATGTTTATACTGCATCATACAACTCCATAGGTTTGGTGAAGCTCATTACTTTCCTTTAGGTCCATGTAGTTTCTGGGTTCCTTTTTTCTTTAATATCTATCTTATTTATTGACGTTTTCCACTAAGGACTAAATGCCTAGTTCATTAAGGGTCATTGGCTATTGTGTGGTAATATATAAGTTATACTTCTTTTGTAGGCAGAGCCTGCAGAGGTTTCCTCATCATCTCACTTATCTTAATATTGTTCTTTGCTTCTCTGACAATGCATTTAAAGAGTAATGACTTATCACATTGCTGGTTATGTGGAACTATTATAAAACTTTATTGGGTAACACAGATTATGCCGGTCGTTGTAGTTGACAACACTTGTGCATCCATTATTATCTAGCGTACAGTTTCAGCGATCAAATAAGAGACCTCGCTTGTAGTTATTTTCATGAGCTGTTTAGGGAGCTTCTATACTTGGTTAAAGTCATAAATACTCATAATATTTGCCTTTCCCCTCCTTCCTGTTACAGTCATACAGTAAACGATCAAATAAGAGCACCTTTGTCGTCTTCCTTTTCTCTAGCAAGTGTGGGAACTTCCACCTTAGATTTAGTCATAATTTTCTTACTCCCTTCCCTGCCTTATTATGGTTAACACCTCTTTGTGAGGTAAGGTTAGATATGAAAAATGGTCATATTGTCCATGTAGACTTATGAGTAAATAATGTTTTCTTATATTATCAAATTTCCTCTGAGAGGAACATATTAGGAGTTCTTTTGCTATTTTTTCAATGTTAGCTCTGTCGAATAATAAAGCCTTGATAAAAAATTGCTGTCGGCAGGCATATTTTGTCACAAATATGGAGCCAATAAAGTTTTGGGAGTTTGTTGCACTTATTCTTGAAGGTCTTGGCTACGAAAGGTATTCTTATTTTATGGCTCTGGCTTTGCCAGAAAATTTTCCCTCCACAATTCTTATCTCTATCTACTTTCTCTGGATCACTTTGTGGTCTTATTATGAAAAGCACTCTACAGCTTGTTCTAGTATAATTCCTACTTTGCAGATGTCTGGAATTTTATCCTATGTTGCATGGATCCTTCATTTGTCTTGACATATCGGTGTCTAAATTCTAACGGGTCTGATAAGGGTGTGGATACTTCATATGATGTCTTCAAAATATACTGAAAATTAGCAAAATAAGTTGATGTACCCGTATAAGATACTTCCATGCAACGTACCGAGTACTTACCTGTAAACAAGTTCGAGAAACATAGATTTACCTGCTTTATATTTTTTGTGATTTGGAGATCAGTTTTACCAAAAAAATTCAAGTACATTACATAAACAGTTGAGAAGGCATCCTCTGTCACGGAGAACTAGGGAAAAACATTATTTCTGAAAAGCTTTTAAGTTCTTTCTGTTCATGCGCTGTAGCTTTCACGAAAAGTAAGTAATTACAGAAACCACTTGCTGTAACCTATTGAAGCCTTATTTTGATTGTTTAACTTATAGAGCAGAATCTCTGTTATGCTTAAAGGTCTGTCTTGCTGGGCATCTGAGCCATAGTAGAGGGGTTCCACAAATTATGGTGGTATATTTAGTTTTGATTATGACCACCAAGTATGAGGCATCTTAAGTTTGTACATCAGAAGAAAATAGAATGTCAATTTAAATATATGGTTAGCTATGTTTGGTTTTACTGCTGATGACAAAAAGTAGATACTAAATTGTTAAATGGCCTAGTAAAGTGATAAAAATGTGCCACCTAGTAAACCCACACATCCATCGCAACATCTTCTTCTCCGCAACCTTCATCTTCTGAATGTGAGAGTTCTTGATTAGCCAACACTTTTCCCCATACAATATAGCTGGTCTAACAACCACTCCGTAGAACTTGCATTTAAGTTTAGGTGACACATTTTTATCACTCAAGACTCCGGATGCAAGCCTCCATTTCATCCACTCCGCACCAATATGGTGAGTGACATCCTTGTCTCTCTCCATCTCCCTGGATAATAGACCCAAGATACTTGAAACTACCTCTCATTTAACCTAAACCCTTTAGACTCCAGGGTGTACTCCAAACTTCCAACTTAGCATTAACTCCTTCGTGAGTGTCTTCAATCTAAACTACGTTCTTTGCAAATAACATACACGATGACACCTCACCTTGAATTAGCCGCGTCAATACATCCATCACCAAGCAAATAAAAACGGGCTAAGGGTTGATCCCTGGGGCAATCCCATCAAACAGGGAAAGTGCTTCTAGTCTCCTTACTCGGGATTTTTATTGAAAGAAATCAGCTAACATTTATCGTCTTTGCTAGGATTTGAACTTTGATCTCCCATAGTCTTTCCCCACTTTATTGACTGCTAGGTCAGACCTTGGATGTTGGCTAAGGGCTTAAGTGTCTGAAAAGTAGCATGTGAGCTGGTGACATAAAATATTGAGTATAAATGAGGGAAGGTGAAACGGTGTTGGCAAAATCAAATATAGAATGTCCTAAGAGGGCATTGTTGAATGAATCAACTTATGTTTGATTTCTTGTAACACAAGCAAATCGGAACAATAGAACTACTAATAGATTAAACAGAGACCACATTCGTGAGGTAGTTTTGAACTCATCTTTTTTTGCTAACCGTGGTGTTCGAGCTAGCTTGCGCACACCTCAACTAATTCCATGGGTACTTGCTACCTTTCACCAACACAGGTACCGGGTAAACTCTATCTACCAAAGCTTGGACATATAGGAAAAAATCATGTAGTGTTTTTTGTGTCTGCTGGGATTTGACTTGAGACCTCATGGTTCTCAACCACTTCATTAACCATTAGGTCACACTCTTGAGTGCAATTTTGAGCTCATTTTAAATTCTTTTGGAGAGCCAATTATGGGTGAAACCCATGTTCAACCCTTTTTTGTAATACTAATCACCCAACTTGCTGAACTATGGGGAATCTTTACACATATAGCCGGTCGGATTCAATGTTTATTTTTCCTAGCCGGTATACATAGATTTTACACCAATTATACATGGATGGTTATACGCATATTACATATGGATTATACATATATTATACATCTTCTGACTATTTTTCGTTTAAGTGTTGGGGGAGCAGCTATTTAGATTAATTCTTCAAATAGGGGTGGTTTTGGTGACTTTAAAAAATTTGGGTTGAGATGATCTAAAGAAGCCTGCGTTTCCACGGACTATATTAAGGTTAAGTAGCGAATCATTTTTTCCATTTATGTTCCACAAGTAGAACTATCCACGCAAAGAATCAACAAGCAAAACTATCCGCGTATAGGGTAAAATCTGATTTTGGCTATAAGATTATGTATATGTGCATAAGCATGTATCTTAGTGCAAGGGGTGGCTCGCTATGGTGGATGTTGTACATTGTCTGTAGCCAATTTGGGAGGGATTGATATCTTAGGTGCTGTTTGGTTAGTGTTTTAAGAGAGTTATGTGAATTCTCAAAAAAGAGAGTTAATCTATGTAAAAAAATCAACACAATGTCGTACAATGTTTGATTGGTGATTTTAGTAGAGTTGATCTTTGTGATTTTAGCATAGCATATGTAGATTTTTTAAATGTTTTTTTATACATAATACCCACATAAGTTAATGAGGGAACTTATCTATTATTTTAAGCTGGTAGAATAGTAATAAGAATACATGTACTAAATAATAAATAATACATGAATTAGAACATTAAATGACAAAATAAACGATACACTGTTTATTATTTTGTGATATATCAAACTAAACATCCAACAAGAGATAATCCCTTCATCACAGTCCGTGCATTGCTAATACATGCGTTACTAATCCTTGCATTTCTAAACCAAACGGCCCCTTAGTATTTCCTTCTTTTGCTTCATGCATCTGATGAAGACGTACCTTTTGGTGTGAATTGAGGAATAGTGTGTTTAACTTGGTTTCTTAATGTCTAATTTAGTTTTATTCTTTTGATAAGATAATGGATTTCATAGAAGGCATCAAGAAGATGCATCATTTACAAAGCATAGAAAAGTACAAGACATTGTTAGCTCTATTACAAAAGGCTAATCTAAAGTTAAGGAGCTAACAAAGTTCAAGAAAGTTTCAAGGGAATTGACTGAGGGAAAAATTGCTCCAGCTGCAGAGGGTTGTTAAAAGTCTAGACTTAAGAATGTAGCTTGGGGAAGAGGTGTCTTCAAAACATCTATTGTTAATTTCTGTCCATAAACACCAAAAAGTGCAAGCTGGGATCATCTTCCATACTTTCCTGATGGGCTTTCCAACCTTCCACGAGCTCCTGCTAACCAGTGCATCTTTAATACTACTTGGCATAACCCATTTTAGACTAAAAACTGAGATGAACATGTTCCATATGCCTGTGGCTGCTGTACAATGAAGAAGAAGATGCCTGTTGGTCTCTAGGGCCTGGTGACACATGAAGCATCTGTTGACAATGTGGATTTTTCTCCTGATGAGGTTGTCTTGGGTGAGGGAGGCTTCATGAAGGGCTAGCCAGCTAAAACAAATCACCTTGGGGGTTAACTTGGTTTCCCAGATTAACTTCCATGGCCAATTAACTAGCATTTCATTTTGAGCACATAGTGAATAGTATGCTGCCTTCATAGAATATTTACCAACTGCTTTATCCTCCCAAATGAGTCTGTCAGGTGATTGATCATTGATCTGGACAACTCCTAGTCTCTCCAGTGAGCTGAGAATGTCTTGTAGTTCCCAGTCTTGGAAGTTCCTCCTGAATTTAGTATTATTCTTTCACTTATGCTGTTTAGATGGTTGAGCTGGTTGTAGCTCTGAGATTGGTTATCAATCATTATCATCTCTATTGTGTTAGGACCAAGTGGCACTGTGTGGTTTGACTCTAAATCCAGAGTTGCTTATGAAAATGATGAAGATATATGTAACGTATTAAGTTAAATGGGTTCTGACAGCTTCAGATTTACTTTTTTTTTTGTTTCTTTTTTCTATTTGGTCATATTACTCAACATTTGTCAGCATGTTTGTATATGAGTGTGTGTGTGTGTGTTTTCTTGGTTATCTGTTACCTGTAAAACCAACTCACTGTAATTCCTAGCCAACTGAAGCTGTCTATGATGCCCATTGACATTTGCAGATGCAATTGAATAACAGACCTGATTTTATCTTGTGCATTCATGAAAAGGAACTATGGCTTCACTGTTATTTCTAGGCAATTTTTGTTTGCTTCACACTCTAGTAGATACCATTGGTCTTTTCTGCTTTTCGTTTACCTCATTTCTTGCGATGTATATCTTTATTTCTGATTGTTCAAAGTATGCAGGCCAAGAATTAAAATTCCTGCTTCTGTTATGATGCCAATTGCACATTTAGTGGAGTTAACTTATAAGCTGTTGGCGGCATATGGAATGAAGGTCCCACAGTTGACCCCGTCAAGAATCAGACTCCTATCTCGTAGCAGAACATTTAGTTGTTCAAAAGCAAATGATCGCCTTGGCTACACACCAATTGTCCCACTTCAGGTTCCCGTACTTTCCTTGAAATTGATCTATTGGGTTTCGTAATTCCACATATAAACCATAGTTCCCGCACTTTCCTTGAAATTGATCTATTGGGTCTGGTAATTCCACATATAAACCATAAATGCCATGCTGTATCTGTCTCTCACTCTCTGAAGTGTTAGGGGTTGTTCGGTATGGGGGATGGGATAAACAAAGTTATCCCTCCAAGCAACCCCTTAAGGTATTCTACTCATAATCTTCTGCTTTGAATAGTCCTTATTACCTTCCTAATGGATGCTTTCATTTCTTATGTGGTCAATGTTTTCAGCTAAACCATATTCTTGGACTTTTGGTGCTCTGAGTTTGAACTTTCTATAGATACTTATTACTTCACAGATGCATCAGTTTGAACTTCCACTATGAAAGGAATTATGGAATCAGATTATATTTTGTACCTGGATTTTAAGTGTTAAGAATTTTGTTGTAGGCCCTCGTTTCATAACATCACTATAAATGATTATTCATTTTCCCACAGTTTCTTTGGGTTTTGTTCTAATTATGTACCCAGTGCTGATGCGATTCTAATTCTTTAGGAGGGCCTAAGGAGGACAATTGAATCATATCCGCATTTGAGAGCTGAACAGCGGCTAAAAAAGGAAGGCCCTTCTAAAGCTTCTCTATTTCTCGGAAGTGGGAGAGGTATGCATTTGACCTCTTTCTCATAACTTGAGCCTCTTGTGTCTCCCATCTGAAATTTAACAATTATCTTACTTCTCTGATGGATTATTTAATTCTATAGCCAATGTATTGCATCTATCTATGGGATCCCGCTTAGGATAGGCCTTCCAAAATTTATTACATAGTATTTTTCTTGTAGAACATCTCATTCAGGTCAAGAAATTGAATGTGACTTGTCTGAGTAAATGCACAGATTAAATTTCTTGTCTGAGTCAATGCACTGATTAAATTTGTCAGAGATTCAATTACCAGGGCAAACACACAACCTTGAACTGGTCCCCTATTGTACATTGTTATATGTCAAATTAAATGTACGAGGAGTATGCGTCTTGCCTTATTACAATATCACACTTATTTACCATGTTTGAAGAATGAGCAGAAAGACATCCAGAACCAGTAGTTGGTGGATGGTGGAGAGAGAAATGTTTGTATTATCACCATCTCTCTTTTTGCATTCTTGTGGAATGATTTTAATAAAGCTTTTCAGCTCTGATGCTGACCATAGTAGTGCACACAATTTTGTAAAATTTTAAGCCCCATGAAGTTGTTTCTCCTCTGTCAGCATCAAGTTGATTTCTGTTTCTGTGGTGAATTATCAGTTGGGAGTTGAATTTGAATTAGTCATGAATCTGAAACTGGAGGCTTACAAACTAAGCGTCTGAAGGCAATTGCTTGGTTCTCTACAATGAATAAAGTACAAACTTTACATGTGGGAGGTATTAGGGCCCATTTGGACATGCAATATGGAATCATAATTTGAAGTTGAAGTTCTGTTTGGACATGCAATTTGGATTGTTTAAGTTGTATTTTTTCTCATAAACATGAAAACCCCATAAGTTGTGAAAACTATCAAAATTTTCCTTATTTTTATACAGTGTTACCAAATGTGTAAACCCTAGTTCATAAACAGGATATCGGAATATCCTAAGGCACCACATTGGTAAATCGTATATCTTCATGTTCCTTTTATAAATAAATGTTTGCGATTACAAACTTCCAAATACACATAATTTTATAAAGATCCACTAGTCAACAGTAGTAGTAACTAGTTACTCTTTAATATAATACTTTCACGTGGTACGGACAATATCCTCACGGCAAGCACGAGACTCTTTTTTTTTGCAAAATTTAAAAAGATGGTATTTGTTTTACAAAATATAAACTTATAGGTCTAGTTTTACATTTAAAAAAAATTGAAATCATGATTTGGAATCTCAAATCATGCTTTTTGGAGAATTTGGGGTATGAAATCATGATTTCAAATCACATACCCAAACACGGATTTGAAATCATAGTTTCAAATCAAATCATGATATGGAATTGCATGTCCAAATGCAAGCTTACTGTGCAATCTCAAACTGGCTTTCCCCTTGTTTAGGCTGTTTGTCCAGTATTATCTGGGAGACATGGATCAATACTCTCCACTTATTCATCTGCATACTGAGCACAATTTCAATATTTTGAAACTTCTTAGTTAGATTGCATGTTTGTAGAAGATTTTGTGTGTTTAATGTGATAAACTGTGAATGGCAAAGACTTGTATTCTATTTTAAGAGAAAAAACGAAAATTCTGACTCAACCTGCATGACTATATTTTGCAGTTGCTGACACACTTCTTTGGAGGAATAAGAAACAGACACTAGCAGCAGCATTAGTTCTAGCTGCAATTTATTTCAATTTCATTGCTTCTGGCTTCACCATAATAACCTCTATATCAACGATTCTGTTGGTGGCATCGGTTTTCTTGTTCATCCACGGGAGACTGCCTCAGAGAATGTATTCATCTGTACTCTCTCTCTCTCTCTCTCTGTCCGTCCTTGTGTTTGTCTGTGCAGCAGGCATCTATATATATTGGTATCATGTTATTGTTGAAATTTGTTTCAGTTGCTGCTGTATTTTTTTAGCATAATAAGTTGCTTAGGGTTACTTAGGATGAATCTACTTTTTTAAATTTTAAATTTCTAGTAGATTTTGTGTAGTTTATTGAGATATTCTAGTTTTTTTTTTTTGAATTTTTGATAAGCATAATTTCTGCAGATTATGTTTTTAAGTTGGCTATTTAAAACCCTCAATGCTTGGTAAAATTATTGAGAGACATTTTTAATCACACTTTAAACCATTTTCGCTACACCATCTTTTAACAAACCAACAGTGATATCAGAGCTTTATTGGTTTCATCTAAGGAACCATTTTTTTTTTAGAAAAGCCCTTTGAACTTTTCAAACCCTTTTTAACCAATACCAATTTTTAACCTATTTTTCAAACATGGCAAGCAACAGTCTCTCTTTGCCTGCCCCATAAATTTTCTCTTTCTCTGGTGAAAACTACCAACAATTTTTTGCAAATTCTACAATTGTCCATATTAAAGAATTTTCGAAAGAGCTTTTAAACTGGACAAGGTTATTGAGGGTTCCTCTTTTTGCACAAAACCAAAAGAAGAAAAAGAAAAAAGAAGAAGAAAGAGCAATGTTATGAAAGTCTGTAGGTTCAAAGACTCTCAAAAGTCAAAACGATCCTCAAAAACAAACTGTAGAAGCAGAATTTGAGGATCAACATTTTTTAAATTGTAGCAACTAAAGCTTAAGGAGGAGTGTTGAAGTTTGTTTTAGTTACTATAGTAATTCTTTAATATAATAAGTTGATTAGATTTAGGATAAATCTACTTTTTTGAATTTTAAATTTCTAGTAGATTTTGTTTAGTTTATTGAGATATTTTAGTTTTCTTGAGTTTTTGTTGTGCATAATTTCTGCCGATTATGTTTTCAAGTTGTCTATTTAAAGCCCTCTATGCTTAATGAAATTTTTGAGAGACATTTTTAATCATTCATCAAATTATTTTTGCTGCACCATCTTTTAGAAATCCAACAACTACCATGGTTCTACTGGAAGTGTTAACTATCAACTAAGACTGCAGGTTTGTGAGAAATATTCTTTTGTACTTTTGCTTGGCAAACCAAACTTTTTTCCCTTTCTCTTCCTGTCTCTACTCTTGACTAATGATGATTGTTAACTCGATGGATTTTTCCTATAGCCACAATTCTTTTAATAATTATACATTTTCTTAGTGCGAGTTATTGATCATTTAGTTCTAGATTTAAGAAAGTTTATCTGTTCAGTTGATTTCTAGCTGGCTTTTAGAAATTATTCAGCATTATGTTAATGGTCAATTCTGATATATACATGTTGATGAAGGTGCAGTCTATTGCATATGTATTTTAAGTGGAGTCGCCAGGGAGCTGGCATTGAGTCAGTTTAAGGAGTGATGATCTGTGCCTTTTTTTTTTCTGGTACAGAATGGGTTATAAGTTTGACAAAGTCCCTGTATCATGCTTCCATGTATCGGAAGAGACATCGCACCAAGTTGCTCTGTCAGTGGTCTCAGGGTGGAATTCTGCAGTTAAGGGTTTAAAATCTCTTTGTAAAGGGGCTGATTGCATGCTCTTCCTTAAGGTAATTGCCAACACATGCAATCTATTTTTATTTTTTTTAATTAGTGCACCAAGTCAGTGCTATATTGGCTTTATAAAGTAATTCATCCTTACGCCATGAACATCTTCCTAGTTACATAAAAACTCAAAATGTATAGGCGCTTCAATCTGTTTCTTTTAAGTGATACACTTTGATCAAAACATCTACTCCATCCGTTTCAATTTGTTTGGCCTATTTTGACTTGACACAGAGTTTAAGAAAGTAAAGAAGACTTTTGAATCTTGTGATCTTACATAGGCCATGTGGAAAGTTGAAACTAAAGAGTTGCTAAAAAAGGAAAGGGTCATTCTTTTTGAAACGGATTAAAAAGGAAAGTAGGTCAAAAGAGGGAGTATTATTTAGTACCAAAAGTGATGCAATGTTTCACTAATATTTGGCTGGCTATAAATTGGTTATGCAATCTTTGTTTTCTTTTTGATACGTATGGATATTATGCATTCTTTTTCTGGAACACATGACAGTCTTAGTAGCTGGACAGATAGGGGGAAGTCTGTAAGTATTACAGCAAGAAGCTCAATTGAAAGTAGAAAAAGAGTGCACAGGATCGTGGACACCTGTGCAGTTTGGTCCATCTGGAATCGTAAAATCACCTAAAAACTTTACATCACAGTTTGTTAAAACTTGAAAGTGTTCAACAACATTGATAAGATAACAATAACAAAACAAGTAGCCTATTTAGCAATGAACGAAGCCCCCTTCTATGGACTAGATACATCCTTTGGCACTAGAAAACAAAGCAATAGTTACTCATGAGTTGTTTCACCCATGGAATAAGTAAGACAGGAGGAAGCTGGAGGAGCATTAGTCCCCATGGAGGTATCCGATTGGTTCAAAAAAATGTTTCTTGATGATGACTCACCACCTGAGAGTTCGTCTTGAAGGTTCTAAATATTAAGAAAGAATTGAGGACAAATGGTGAAGGGTCGGAGGATTGACTGTCACGGTAACATCTTCATCATAATGTAGAGTTAAGAGGGATGTAAATTCTAAGTTCCTTCTTGAATTATGACTCTATGAGGCTGAAAGTAAAAGAAAAGAGCAGGTTCTAAAAAATATTTGACTTTCAACTACAATGTATGCAAGGTTATGGAACTTTGACATTCATAGAAAATGAAAAGGTTAAGATGCCATTAAGGCACTAGAAAAGGGGGATTGTGTGCTTAGGGAAGTAATGTCTCACAATAATTGGTGAGAGAGTTGTGGAGTAGATGGGTAGTTTAGCTTGATGTTGCATATGTGAGATGGGGGAGGCATACTGTTAAGTTGGAAGAGTGTACTGTTCTATGATGTTTGAATGATCTTTGGGTGTGTATCTTCTTAAAACAAATGTTCTCTGTGTAAGGATCTGTGTATCTTCATAAAAAAATATTCTTTGTGTGAGGTTCTTTAGATTGAATTTATGTGTAAATTGTGGGAGGGTTAACAACAATCCATTGCTGGTACTTGTTCCTTTTTTTCTTTTGGGGGGGGGGGGGGGTAATGTTTATGTCACAACCCAAGGTACCCCCCCGAAAGGCCTCATTCAAGCCACTTAGCATGGATAGACAAGAGAATGGAAACCAAGAGTATGTAAAACCAAGTTCAAGTCATAAGAGTTTTTTTTTTTTTAAAAAAACGAAACGGAAGTCTACATAGTCTCAAGCCATCTATTACATCAAAGAGTGACAGGGACGTAACCCACACATCACACACCAAAAGTCTAGAATAGAAAGACATAAAAGAAATGAAAGAGTCTCGGTCCTCGAAGCATGAGGACTCACCAATCTTCAAGAATTCTTCAACTAAGCTCTAGCCATGAATAGATGGAGAAGAGTCGTCACGCCCTACATTATCAAATCAATGTAGGCAAGAGTATGCGTTAGTACAATCAAGTATCAAGTATGATAGCAATGCACCAAATCACTTAAACATGCTAAAACGGGACATTTTCATGACATGCAATGACCAAGTTAAAACATGAAAAAGGTTAGAAACATAAGTTATAAACCATGGTCTAATCAAGCTAAACATCTTTACATCACTTGTGAAATATCTTACAAAGCACTTTAGTTCATTGTTGTGGGAAGTAGCCTTAACCGACATGTAAGACCATGTGAGCTATCCACATCGAATTCGATGTCCTCCCTACACCGATAGGGCCATCCTACTTGCCAAGGTAGGACCCTTAAACTTCTAGCTTACGTGGATCCACTAGCTAATGTCTATCTAGACAATCATTCTATGGTGGCACATAGTTTATGGGATAAAGAGATTGCTACTAGAAACCCGGCCTCTACATACGGGAGAGCTTCCATCTCAATATCCTTTCGGTGCTAAGCATAAATCCCACGGAATAGTCATAATTCTTTTTCATCTTATTATTCATGGAGATGTACAACTAGAGTTACCAATCCAAGCTAAAGTTCATTTGTATAGACGTTTCATTTTCCATGGACTAGTCCAAGCTTACGTCATTTAGAATTGATCCTTAATCTTTGATTCAACTTTAGTTGAGAACAGTGTAGTCAAAGGCGCGCTTTAAGCCCTGAAGCGAGGCTCAACACGTGTTGAGCGCTTCGCCTTGCCTTATGTGCGCTTCAGTGTCGTCATCAAGGTTCTAAGGCAGACTTCAGTTTCTTTGGTCATATATTTGTCATTCATGTTTATAATTATTAGTCTTGGACTAAACATACATATTTATATTTTTTTCTCCCTTTGTGCCTTTTTTCATTAAACCCATGCTTTATCTTAAAGCCCGAACGGACCTTAGAGCTTTTTTGCACTTTTCGCCTTAAGATAACACTGGTTGAGAAAACCTTTCAACATGTTATGAATCCTTTATGTGAGAAAAATCCTTTCACATTCATAGGTTGAGTAATATATGAGAAATCCTTTCAACACTCAATAACAACATCAATATATCAACTTTGATGCTTCAATCTCAAAGCACCTTTAAATCATCATTAATTTCATAAAAGACATGCATGATTTCATTAACTTCGCCTTTGCATAGTTCATCATAACTCATAACTTGAAAACCATAGATTTCACATGGGCGCATGAGAATTCATTTTAAAACATGCAATTCAATCCAATTTCATGCTTAGAGAACCATAAACAAAGCAATTTGATCATAATTGAAGGAACCCACATGATAGAGGAAAAATCTTAGTTTTTGATTGAACATGCATACTTTCATAAAACCACCTTTTTGGTCATTCATTTACTCATCATAAGATCATAACTTTAGAAATCATAACTCATACATGGGTTCACATAAAGTTCATAAAATTCATCTCTTAAAAGTTCAACCATCAACAAATCATAATTTCGAAATTGGGGAAAACACATGGGTTCATGGGGATTCATCTTAATTCATGAAATTCAACTCAATTCATGCTTCATAGTTCATAAAACAATCAATTAAATCAACATTGAAAAGAACCCATGGCATAGAAGAAAAACCCTAACTTCAATGGAGGATTTCTAACTTGTAAAATAGAGAATTTTAGGAACTCTATGGAGGAAAGGGCTCCATAGATGAAGACTATCATACCTTGGGTTCAAAGCCCTTAAGCAATTTGAGGAATGGGAGCTTGATTCTTGAAACTCTAACCTCTCTTCTTCTTCTTCAAGCTTTTCTAGAGAGAGACTTATTTTGGGAGAGAAGATTTGGAGAGAGTTTGGGAATGATTAAGAATTGGTAGAATTAGGCTTATAAGGTTTATATAGGGGCTAGGTTAAAGGCCAAACCGACTTAGATTAGGAATTAAACACCTAGGGAAAAGACCAAAAAGCCTTTCTTAATATAACTGTTAGACCCCTATCTACGGTTGGACTTACGGTCCGTAAGTCAACCTACGGACCGTCTTGTTCAACCGTAGATAGATTCAGAGACTTTCCAACTTTGGACCCCCAACGACGGGACCCCATGTTACGGTCCGTGGATCAACCTACGTTCAGTACATGGCCACCGTAGGTCCAGCTCTTGGCCCTGAAAATTTCACTGTGTGGGTCTCACCTACGAGACCTACCTACGGCTCATACATAGATCGGCGGTCCATCCTGGCAAGCCGTATAAAAGTACTGAGGCTTAACATTTGAAGGAACCTGGACTAGCCAACCACGTGCCTGACCTACGGACCGTAGGTCAGTCCACGGGCCGTAGGTGGCTCCATTGGTACAGGCACCAGAAATTCCAGAAAACCTGAAATTCTTTCCTTTTCAAATTCGAGGTGTTACAGTTTTTGTTCAAATAGATGAGGTTTGCATATTTAGGAGACAGGGAATCTGTTTTTTTTGGGGGGATCATTTAGGTTTCTTTTTCGTTGTCTCATTTTCGAAAGTGACAAGGAGCACTGGTTTGTTATGTTTTCGGAGCTGTATTTTAGTTGTGATTTTCTGAATTCCCCTCGAGTGCCACTGTACCAATAGTTTACATTTACCTAATTAGGAAACCCCAACAACGTGAAAACATGTAGAATGAGCATTTTTTGTTTCACTGAATTTGAAAAATCCTGACAAGATATTGAATGCAAAAGGGATAGGACTTTCTAGGCCATCTTGCTTCTGTTTGCCAAAATGAGTAATTATATATGCACCTTACTGTTACTGGAACTTCCATCTATTAGTTTGTGAAAAAATCTTTCATTTGGATGATGAAACAGGTGGCTCTCTCTCTATTGATTCTAAGTATCCTTGGAACAATTTCTCTGCAGAGTTTGTTTGCCATAGGTAAGTGGTCTCTCTTACCTACTGACACTGAATTAGCACATTTATCCTTGAGCCTACATGTAAACAACTCATCTGCATCCAGAATTTGTTATACTTTCTCCTAAATTACGCAAATAGCAGCTCGAGCTATGCAAGTTTAATCCCATATTTGGGTGCTCTGACCATCTTTTGTCAATTGCAGGAATCCCAGGTGCCTTTACTTTGTTTTTCATATATGAGAAAAAAGAGGAAGAAATAGATTGTCTACTTCAAGAGATTGTCTCATTTACATGGAAATTGAAGTCTGATATTTCTGGGAGAATTTTCAGCTCTGCAAAAGACCGATAATAGGCAGCAAATGACCGGATCAAGCTTCTTCCTTATCTTGAGAAGCTTTCTTAAGCAGGTTCTTGAAGTTCAAGGACTTCACACTTATCCTCGTGTGTAACATATTCATGGTTGGGAACCTTGCCGAAAGCCAGTTTTTCTGTGTGATCTGATATCAGGCTGCCGTGTGTCAAGGCATTGTCTTTTGTTTGCTCTTCTCATTTCTCTCCGCTTCCCCTCTTTTGCCAATATTACTAGAGTATATTTGGCTCTCGCTGCATTGGTGTGAATGGTTTCGTTCTGGTCCTATATTTGTTGGGGCAGAGTTGGAGGTAGAAACAAATTTTTGTGTCTATTGTGATAATGTGTAATTTTGCTGCTCGTGAAGAATGAGGCTGTTTTGTGTTAGGACAGCTTTCCTCTAATTTTACTTAAGTTCAAAGCCAGCATCTTAAATGTTATATGTTATCTGTAATTTCTTTCTAATCTATAACAGTTGTAGAAAGGTCGATCATGATTGGATGTTTAGTATTTTGGCGTCTTGATGTTTGTCTATTTCCATTTTACCTTGAAATGTTTAGAGACTTAAAGAGGATAATTGTCTATTTATTTCTACTGGGAGATGTTTTGTTCTTTAAAAGTTTTGTTTAGTAATTGTGTTTCTCACAAGATTAGCAAGCTAAGTGAGTATTTATTATTGGCAGAATACCTAAAAAACTCCCAACTTGATAGTACCATTCACTCGTTGTTCCAATTAATCCTCGCACTTGTCTATTTGTAGTGTTTTTTTTTTTTAAGAAAAAAAATCACTAAATATCACCTCAAACGATTACGAAGGAGCACGACTAGGCAAGAAAATAGTAGAAGATCTATGGGTTTAGTCTAATGACAAAAGAATCCATATAGGGGTTGTTTGGTACCGAGATGGGATAGACAAAGTTATTCAATGGATTGAGATATCTCATGAGAGTAGTTACTATATATATATATATATATATGTTGATGGGATAAATAGTTCTGAAACTAACTAATACTCCTAAACAAAAATATGATAAAATAATCTTACATTTTAATTTGAGATTATTATTCCTTATTACTCATATCAAACAATCCCTTATAATAGTTTAAGTATAATTCCAAAGAAATGAATGGAAAAGAAAAATTGACGAGCCTCTAATGAAGTTCATGTATAAATAAAATAAACCAATTATCCTAATCTAGCTCATAGAACGTAAGAACAGACAACCAGTATAGAAAATGAACAAACTGAATCATAAAATATAGCTAATACAAAATCTAAATCTAAAATAACTGAAAAAAATACTAAATTTCAATCTAACATCAAGTGTTGAAATGTAACAACAATAGTATACTAGTAGTTCTTATGCGCTATTATGCCCCTCTCAAGTTAGGTGTGAAGAGGCAACACTTAATTAACTTGGGAATTGAAGCATGTGGTGGATGACCAACTTGGACAATGATTTGATGAGTGGATCATCAAGTTTATCAAGCTTATCAAGCACACTGCTTTACGCCCATCAATTTTTGGTGCTCCCTCATCAACCTATAGTTTTTGTTTTTCTATTAAGCTCGAGGAGAAAGTTCCATGATTCAATTGTTAATAGTTGATATATAGAAGGAAAAATGTCGCTAACAAAATCAAGTCTGAACTACATACCTATATTATGATCATACGTTTAGGTTCTTAAAATTTTGGACTAAACACCATCAGTTTAAGGAAATAATAGCTCAGAATTGGAAGGTGGATTTTGTTGGAAGCCCTTTTGTGGAATTTCAAGCCAAAATAAGAAAAGTGAAGAAAGCTCTAGTGAGTTGGAGCAAAGAAGTTTTTGGCAATGTTTTCCACCAGATCGCCATAATCGAAGACATCATAATGGTTAAGGAGATGCAGATGGAGATGCAACCCTCAGCAAGGAATAGAGCGGAATTACACATAATGGAGGCAGAATTAAAAAAATATCTCAGAATGGAGGAGGAATTTTGGAGGCAAAAAACGGGGATAAAATGGTTCTCAGAAGGAGATAGGAACACAAAATTCTTCCATTCATGTGTCAAGGGGAGAAGGAAGAAGCTACACATATCAGAGATTGAGACAGATCAAGTCAATACTGTGCATACCAATGAGCAAATTGGGGAGGAGGCTGTTAAGTTCTATGTGGAGCAATTTAAGGAATAATATAATGGTAGGAATTTTGCAATGCTTGAGCATATTCCTAGGAGCATCCCTGAATCTGAAAAAAATGAGGATATGGTGAGGCTCCCTGATCAAGATGAAGTAAAAAAAGGCCATGTTTGAATTAAATGGGAATAGTGCTTGTGGACCTGATGGCTTTTCAAGACTTTTTTCCAAAGCTGGGAGATAGTTGGAGAGGATATTACCAAGCTGGTGAGAGCATTCTTCTGTGGACATGAGCTACCAAAGTTTATTACTCACACAAATTTGGTATTATTGCCTAAGAAGGATGTGGTGAAGAATTTTTCAGACCTAAGGCCGATAAGCTTAAGTTCTTTTACCAATAAAATTATTTCCAGGGTGGTACATGAAAGGGTGCTAGTAGTACTTTCTAAAATCACATCGCCTACTCAGTCAGGTTTTGTAAAGGGCAGAAGCATTACTGAAAATGTTCTACTAGCACAGAAAATAATTAGAGACATTCACTTGAGGAATAAAAATATCAGTGTGGTAGTAAAACTGAATATGACTAACGCATACGATAGAGTATCGTGAATTTTTCTAACCAAAGTGCTAAGGAAATTCAGTTTCTCTGAGGTTATTATTGATATGATCTAGCGGCTAGTGTCTAACAATTGGTATTCAGTACTTATCAATGGCAGGTCACATGGATTTTTCCAGTCTACAAGGGGATTAAAACAAGGCGATCCGCTATCTCCTACTTTATTTATCATTGCTACAGAGGTACTTGCTAGAGGACTGAACAGTTTACATAGGGATGTTGATTTCAAGGGTTTTGGATTACCTAAGTGGAGTCCTGAAATTAATTATCTTTCATATGTTGATGATACTATTCTTTTCTGTTTCGGAGATAGAACATCAGTGATTAAGACGATGACGTTATTAAGGGATTCTGGACAGATGATCAACAAATCAAAGAGTTTTTTCTATTTACATGATAAGACTCCTCTGATAGTGACGATCAAAATGAGAAGACTAATAGATATAAGACATCATAATTTTCCTTTTGTTTATCTGGGGTGTCCAGTATTCTATGGGAGAAAGATTGCAAGCTACTTCGAAGATCTGGTTAGAAAAATTGCCAGGAGAGTCCTGTTGTGGCTTAATAGATTTCTATATTTGGACGTAAGTATGTACTTATCAATCATGTACTTCAATCTATGTCAGTCTACCAATGGTCAGCTATGAACCCACCCAAAATAATAATGGAGCAAATACATCAGATATTTGCAAAGTTTTTTTGGGGAAGCATGAGTGGAGTTAGAGGTAAACATTGGGTATTTTGGGATGATATGTGTTCTCCAAAAGAGGAGGGAGGTCTAGGTTTCAGATCTCTAATTGACACAAACAAGGCCCTATTTGCGAAACTGTGATAGAATTTTAGAATCTCCACAACATCATTATGGGGCAAGTTCATGTGAAACAAGTACTGCAAAAAGATTTATCCTGTAATTGCCAGAAATACATGAACCTCTCATGTTTGGAGAAAAATGATCAATGTGAGGGAGGAGGTGGAGCATGATATTTGGTGGCAACTTAAGGCGAAACTCTAGCTTCTGGTTCGACAATTCGACTAGACAAGGGGCCCTATCATTTACAGAAGGGGATGTGATAAGAGGGAGGAATTGGAGGTCAAAGATTTCATTATGAATGGAATATGGGATGTCAACAAACTGAATGATCATATATAGGAGGAAACTGTCAATCACATTATAGAAAACATAACACCTAAAGTGAACCTGGACAACATAGACAAGGCCTGGTGGACAGGAGACAACAAAGGGAGGTTCACAGTGAAGTCAACTTTCAATAATTTGAGGAGAAGAAGAATGGAACAAGAATGGGTAAAAGAGATTTGGATTAAGGGTCTTCCGTTTAAAATTGCCTTATTTCATTGGTGATTGTGGAAGAGGAGAATTGCTACTGATGATAATCTTAAAAGGATGAGGCTGCAGGTGGTTTCAAAATGCTATTGTTGTGAGCATGGAGAAATGGTAACAATGACATATCTTTTACTAACAACTCCTATAGCTCAAAGGCTATGGAAGCAGTTCGCTTCATGTACAGGGTTAAAGATTGAAGGAATGCATCTACAACAACTCATTATCACATGGTGGGAACACAAGGCATCAAACAAGCTAACATAGATATTGAAGACAATTCCAGCTATCATAATGTGGGAACTTTGAAAAAAGAGGAATGCAAGAAGACATGAAAAGGAACATTTGTTTAACTAGATGAACCATCATTGTCAAGTAACAATACATCAACTGATTAGATGGAAGTTTCCTTGGCTCAAGAAGGTTCTATACCAATGGAAGGAAATGGTGGACATGCTGCAGAGGTATAAACCTACACTCCATTACCACATAGTGAATTGGAAACTACCGAAGGAAGGATGTGTCACATGCAACACTGATGGTGCTAGTAACGGTAATTCGAGACAGAGTGCATACAAATTTTGTATTAGAAACAGTGATAGAGATCTAATGTATGCAGAAGGAGAAAACATCGGGGTGGCTACCAATATGGAAGCAGAGACAATGGCTATATGGAAGTCTTTGCAATTTTGTCTAAGGAATGGATTTCAACAAGTCCACCTTGAGACAGATTAGCGTAGCTTAAAGAACATGCTAATAAAAAATTGGAGAATACCATGGGAAATAGCTGAGAGAGTGGAAGATATCCAGGAGATCATGAAGCATATAAATGTCCAAATTAAGCATATATTCAGAGAAGCAAATCATTTAGCGGATTATATTGCTAATGTAGTTATTGGAACAGAGGAAAAACAACAATTTCAGGATTATAATCCGTTGCCAAGTTGTGGAAGGAGAATACTTAATATAGACAAACAACAAATTCATTCAATAAGAGTCAGGACAAGGAAAATTAACAGCTACAACAACAACGACTAACATGCTTAGATACATAATAGACGCCATAGAGTTTCACAACTATATTTACAAGTTAGGTGATATCGATATCAGGAGCAAAAAGTCTGCAAGGGGACTGTATATCCTAAGCTATGATAGCCAGCAAAAAGTTATACATGCACCAACAAAACATGAAAGTCAAGGAACCAGATCTGCATTCTTAACATGCATCCAGCTAGGAGATCAAAAGGAGGATCAGGAGAGACCTGGTTTTCTCCTATTTTGCTTCAGCTACAGGAAGGAGGAGGAGGAGGTTAGAACATCAGCGGTCACACAAGGTAGGGGAGAGAACATATACTTACAAGAATCTTCAAAGCTGGAATACAGGGTTCTGACTCTCTTCCGAGCGCTTCAGGAGCTCATACATTCAAACTGGGCAGTACACCTACAAGATGAGAAGAATCAGTAGAGAAAGGAAAGGAAGGTAAAGCTTGGAGAAGCAAATGAACAAGTACCTTTGACTGCTGATCTCGTCAACATAGGACAAGACCATTGATGGAGTATGTTGATTAGGGATGTCAATGTGGCGCTGCGGGGCGGGGGCAGGGTGGGTTGAACTTAACCCGCAAAATTTTTAATCCGTCCCGCATAACAATTTTTTTCATTTTCAACCCACCCCGGCTCGCATAAATTTTTTAATATTTTCTTTTTCTAGTTAAGTTTGATACTAAAATAAAATTCATAAAAAAAATTCATTTTTTCATTAAGTTATATTAATTTAATAGATAATGACTTAAAAAAAATTATTTTTTAGAGATCAATTGGAAACATGTCAGAAATTGTATTATTTTTTATTGAACAATTTTTATTTACTATCTTGAATATTTGAGTAGCTTTAAAGAAATTATCTTAATAAATAATGCTTTGTCACTCTTATAACTTGTAAAAAATTAAAATTAAGTTTGAACCTGCATAAAATCACATAAACCCACAACCCGCCCCACATTAGTTTTAAAAATAGCCACTTCAACTTGCCCCGCATCCCTCCTGCCCTGCACAACCTTAAACCCGCTCCGCCCCGCATGCATAGCCTTAAATCCACCCCGCCCTGCCCCATTACCATCCCTAATGTTGATCACCCATAGGAGGAGAAAGCGAAGTCCAATGTTGGTGGGAACAAGGCGGAACATCTTCAGTGAGGTAGAAAGGTTAAGGAAAGAAGGAGCTGAAGACTCACATAGGAAACCCTACTTACTAGGGTCTTTGTATATATCCTGGTTTGGTCATTTTTGTCTGTAAGTATAGAGTAGAATATAAATAGTAACTTTGATATTATACATAACAAAAAGAGAATTATCACACTCAAGACATTTGAAATCCCATTTAAATCAAAGAATCAGAGGGTGCATCATATCAACTATCAAGCCTTAGGAGCTTGTGAGCCCATAAATAGCCTTTTTTAGATGACATACATAGTTGGGACTATCCAGATTTTCATAGCCAGGAAGCAAAAACATATATATACACATCTTCATGATTTTTCTTTTGACAAAACAAAAAAAAAGAAAAGAAGGTGTTTTAACTGATTACAAAACTGAAAGGTGTTTTAACTGATTAAAAAAATGAACTTAAACCGTTTGTATGGTAAAATTCAACAAAGGTCAACCTTTTATTTTTCAGTACAAAAGAAAATTTTTACCTAAGCAGTTTTTAAAAATATCTATATCTATATATCTATATTCTATATATAATTAAAACGAAGAAAGTCTAGCCTAGGATCATGCCAAGTGGCAGCCTAAGATCAACACATGTGTTAGTTTTAGGACAAATTAGTTTAATTTAGGTTGTAATTAGTTATTATTTTCCTTAAACTTTTAGTTTTTTCAAAAAATATCAAATTCTGATAGTTATTTTATAATTTGTATTTTGTTTATATAAATTAATTTTTTTACAGTTCTTTAAAGTTGAAATCTATTCAATTTAATAGTTTTCTATACTTTTACTATCTATATATCTATATAGATTTATACTGTGTTTTGTATACTAGGTAAAATAGGCCATTAATTTTATTCTAAAAATAAATTTAACAAGTACGTACAATACTTTTTTTCTCCAATGCACATTCAGGACTCCTTTTTAGTTAGAAGTTATAAAATTATGTGGAAAAAATATCTTAGGCTAGGACTGCGTATCGGTTGGTTTGGTTCGATTTTGAAGTTTATCGGATTGACTTATTGGTTATTGGTTTGTAGAGATGCTAAACCGTTATAGAACCATTAAGATATTGGCTTATCGGTTATTGATCGTTATCGATTCGATTATCGGTTTAACCATTAAGATTTGACACAAAAAAAAAATCAACAAAAATCACTTAGAAATAAGGTGACAAACCAAATGAACCATTATTCACATGAGTTCAAAAATTGCATCTTTCTCAAAAGCAAAAGCAAACACTTTTACATTGTAGAATAACCAAGAGTTTGAGACAACCAAAAATAAATGGAGGAAACTAAACTCTAAATCAAGAACTTTATATACAAAACGGTGTAAATATAATTATTTAATTTACTATCGGATTATCGGTTAACCCGTTAAGAAAAAACCTCAAAACGTTAAGAACCGATAGCCCGATAACAAAAAAAAATTAAAATTATTATCAAAACAGCTAAACCAATAACCCACTAATGATAAACCAATAACATTTTTTCGGTTCGAGTTATCGGTTTTGGTTCGATTTTGAACAGCGCTATCTTAGGCAATGCACGAAAAATACATGTTGCAATCTTGGGACAAAAATTAGTTAGTTAGGAATTTTCAATTTGCATTTAAAAGTATTCAAATATCTAAATATTAAATTATTAAAATGATTATTTTAAAAAATAGTTTTAAAAAAAAAATTAATTCATATTCAAGTTCAAACATTCTTTTAATTCAAATTCAGACCGTTATTATTTTTATTTAGGCAATGCACGAGAAATACATGTTGCAATCTTGAGACAAAATTATTTAGTTAGGAATTTTCAATTTGCATTTAAAAATATTCAAATATCAAAATATTAAAATATTTATATATTTTTAACATATTCTATTTTTAATTGAGAAGTTACCTACGGTTAATATACTCCTATTTATTATTATACAAACTTAATATCAATCTAATAAATTTTAATTTAAATTAAAAAATAATACATATCAAATACATTATCTGAATTTAATTTGAAAAAATAAACATATTTTTTTTAAACAAACAAAAACAAAATACAAAAATTAAGAAGAGAAAAGACAAATTAAGAAAATGATAAAAAAGAAAAAAAGTAAAACTAACATAAGTGCATGTTCCTTACCCCATTTCCTCCACTAACTAACAGGAAAGACAAAAGCAGTATTTTCTCATCAAAATTTAAAATTTAAAATTAATTCAAAATGATTATTTCAAAAAAATAGTTTTTTAAAAAAGTTATTCAAATTTAAATTCAATCAATCTTTTAATCATTCTAATTGTTATCTATATATTCAAATTCATACCGTGATTATATTTATTTATGTATTTTTAAAAAGAAAAATTAAAACCAGAAAAGACAAAATGAGACAATGAGAAAATAAAAATAGGTAAAACTAACCTAGGTGCACATCCCTTACCCCCATTTCCCCGCTAACTAATAGGAAAGACAAAAACTGTATTTTTCAAGAAACTTAAATTTTAAAATTAATTTAAAATTGTTAAAAAACTTTATAGAACAAGAAGAAGAATAAAGTAGGGAGAAAAGAGAAGACTTCTTATTGTTATTTAGGATTCACAAATGTGTTTTACAATGAAGAGAACCCCTCTATTTATAGGGGAAAATTGACTTGGTCCCCAAGTAGGATTCCTAACCATACCCTAAAAGGACTCCACATAGTAGACATTCACTATAACTCTAATATGTTTATAACACTCCCCCTTGAATGTCTATTTGGTAGATAATGTGCCTCGTTAAAAACCTTCCTAAAAAAACTTTAGAAAAAGAAAAACTCTAGTGAAAGAAAAGAGTACACATATCTAATAATACGCATCTAGGCTGCCCCATAAAAAACCTTACAAGGAAAACCCAGTGGGACAAAACCTCGTAAGGGAAAAAGAGTACAACGCGTATTAACTCCCCCTAATGAGAACATCAATCCAGAGACTTGAATCTTCGCATTCCAATCTTGTACACCATCTTCTTGAAAGTTGCAGTTGGTAGAGACTTGGTGAATAGGTCAGCACATTGTCACTTGAACGAATCTATTGTACATTTTGGAGTTCATGTGTGTAGAAATGTTTTGGCGAAATGTGCTTTGTTCTATCTCCTTTTATGAATCCTCCCTTCAGTTGTGCTATGCATGCTGCATTATTTTCATATAAAATTGTGGGTATTTTATCACACTCCAATCCACATTTTTCTCGAATTAGATGTATCATGGACCTCAACCACACACATTCTATACTTGCTTCATGAATGACTATTATCTCAGCATGATTTGATGAAGTGGCTACGATAGACTGCTTTGTAGATCTCCAAGATATGGCAGTACCCCCACATATAAACATATAGTCTGTTTGAGATCGAGCTTTGTGTGGATCAGATAAATATCCTGCATCAGCATAACCAACAAGATTGTGACTGCAATTGTTAGAATAAAATAAGTCCATATCGGTAGTCCCTTTTAAATACCGTAATATGTGGTTGATCCCATTCCAATGTCTCCTAGTAGGATCAGAACTATACCTTGCTAACAAATTAACCGAAAAGGCTATATCGGGTCTCGTAGTATTAGCAAGATACATTAGTGCACCAATTGCACTAAGATATGGTACTTCAGAACTAAGGATTTCGTCATTAGTTTCTTGAGGTCGGAATGGATCCTTATTCACATCAAGTGAATGAACAACCATTGGAGTACTTAATGGATGCGCTTCATCCATACAAAATCTTTTCAACACTTTTTCTGTATAGGCAGATTGATGAACAAAAATACCGTTTGTCAAATGCTCAATTTGCAAACCAAGACATAGTTTTGTCCTTCCAAGATCTTTCATCTCAAGTTCGTTCTTTAAATAATCAATTGCCTTTTGAAGCTCTATTGAAGCTCCAATAAGGTTTATGCCATCAACATAAACAGCAAGTATAACAAATTCCGATGTTGTTTTCTTTATAAAAATACATGGGCAAATTGCATCATTTGTTAACCTTCCTTAAATAAATACTCACTAAGACGGTTATACCACATGCATCTAGATTGCTTCAAACCATACAATGATCTTTGCAATCTAATTGAATACATTTCTCGAGATTTTGAACTATATGCTTTAGGCATTGTTAATCCTTCGGGAATTTTCATGTATATCTTATTATCAAGTGATCCATAAAGAAAGGCTGTAACCACATACATCAAATGCATTTCAAGTCTCTCATGGACTGTGAAACCAATGAGATAACACAATGTTATTGCATCCATAACAGGAGAGTATGTCTCTTCATAATCAACACCAGGCCTTTGTGAAAATCCTTGTGCAACAAGGCGTGCTTTATACCTTTGTATTTCATTTTTCTCATTTCTTTTTTGCACAAAAATCCATTTACCACCAACAGGTTTAATACCATTAGGTGTTTGAACTATAGGTCCAAAAACTTCACGCTTGACAAGCGAATTCAACTCTGATTGAATTGCTTCTTGCCATTTTGGCCAATCATTTCTTTGTCGACATTCTACAACAGATTGAGGTTCAAGATCCTCACTATCTTGCATGATTTTTGTTGCAACATTATATGCAAAGACATAATCAATCACTATTTCTGATCGATTCAGATTAGTTTCAACATCTTTTGAAATTATGAATAGTTCATTATTTTCTTGAGTCACAAGCTCATTGATTCCTTCATGGATATCATAATTATTCAAATTTTGAACTTCCATATAAGATTCTTTCATAGTGTCATCTTGGCCTTTAATTTATCTTTTTCTAGGATTTTGATCCTTAGAACCTAACGGTCTACCACACTTTAGGCGTGCTTTTGATTCATTAGCTATGACACTAGTGGATGGTCCTATAGGGACATCAATTCGAATTGGGACATTCTCTGCAGAAATATGTGATTTAGTAATCCTTTTCAAATCTGTAAATGCGTCTGGCATTTGATTTGCAATTTTCTACAGGTGAATAATCTTTTGTACTTCTTGCTCACAAATAGAAGAACATGGATCAAGATGAGACAATGATAAATTTTTCCACAAAATTTCTCTTTTTATTTCATTATTTTCTCCCCCTAATTTTGGGAAAACTGTCTCATCTAACCGACAATCTGCAAATCGAGCAGTAAACATGTCTCCAGTTAATGGTTCAAGATAGCGAATAATGGAGGTTGATTCAAACCCAACATATATTCCTAACCTTCTTTGAGGGCCCATCTTAGTGCGGTTTGGTGGTGCCACAGGCACATGTACATCACATTCAAAAATTTGTAGATGGGATATATTAGGTTCTTGACCCATAACCAATTGCAATGGAGAAAACTTATGACAATTTGTCGGTCTGAGACGAATAAGTGTTGCAACAAGCAAAATTGCATGACCCCATACAGAAGTGGGCAATCTAGTTTTCATAAGCAATGATCTTGCTATTAACAGCAGATGTTTAATTAATGACTTAGCAAGACCATTCTGAGTATGAACATGAGCAACAGGGTGTTCAACTCTTATCCCAATTGATAGGCAATAATCATTAAATGATTGGGATGAAAACTCTGCAGCATTATCAAGGCGAATAGACTTAATCTGATTATCAGAAAACTGTGCCCTTAATCTTATTATTTGTGCCAACAATTTTGCAAATGCCAAGTTACGAGATGACAATAGGCACACATGAGACCATCTAGAAGAAGCATCTATTAGGACCATAAAGTATCTAAACGACCCACTAGGTGGGTGAATAGGTCCACAAATATCCCCATGTATACGTTCCAAGAACGCAGGGGACTCAATCTCAACTTTCATTGGTGATGGTCTCACAATTAACTTGCCTTGATAACTAGCAGTACAAGAAAATTCACCATTTAAAAGAATTTTTAGGTCCTTTAATGGATGTCCATTTGAATTTTCTATAATTCGTCTCATCATTATAGATCCAGGATGTCCTAAATGATCATGCCAAAGTAAAAAAGTATTAGAATCAATAAATTTCTTATTTACTATAGAATGTGCCTCAATTGCACTAATTCTTGTCCAATACAAGCCAAAAGATGATGCAGGGAACTTTTCTATAACACATGTCTGCCCAAAGACATTCTTAGTGATACCAAGATATTCAAGATTTATTTCGTCCATTGATTGAATATGATAACCATTTTCACGGATATCTTTAAAACTCAACAAATTTCTCCGAGACTTGGGAGAAAACATAGCATTATTTATGATGAGTTTAGTTCCTTTAGACAAAATTATAATGGCTCTTCCAAAGCCCTCAATCATATTAGCATTATCAAAATTGTAGTAAAATTTATTTTGCCCATACTTAAATGAGAAAAATATTTCTCATTTTTGAATATCGTATGTGTTGTACCAGAATCAATCAAGCAAATGTCTTCATAATTAGATAACATGCTTTGGGAATTGTCCATATCTTCAAATAAAATTAAATAAATATTTAAGCCTTTATTACAAAGTAATAGTAAGATAGCATAATAAATTATTAACTATCTTCTATTATGTAATTAATAATGTAATGAACCCATGCACATAGTATACCAATGTATTTTTATTTATTTATTTCATGCTTATATGAATAAGTTGTGTTACTTGACAATGTAAGAAAAACACATTAACTAGTGTACAATAATTAAATAGATATTCAATAACTTTTCAGTAAACTATTTTTGATATAATAGATATTCAATAACTTTTCAGTGCACTATTTTTGATATAATAGATATTCAATAACTTTTCAGTACACTATTTTGATATACTTAATACACTCAATATATAAAAATTTCAACCATTGGAAAAAAATAATACAAAACCTATTAGAATACAAACTAATAGTATTTGTATTATTTATTCACTAAACCAATTAAAGTCCTAGTTTCATATAAACACATAATAGGGTTTAGTGTTTGACTTAAAAAAATATTCCTCCAAAGTTTTTCCAAATATAAAAATCAGCTCAAATATCCGAGATTAAAAAATAAATCAAATGTACATGTAATCAATGACATTAAGAAGATGCAGTGTTCTTTTTTTTTCTTTTTCTTTTCAGCAAGTAAATAAGATATAAAAAAATATTATTTAACTAACCAAAATCAAATTCAGATTCAATTCAATAATGAATTACAAAACTAATTAATACTAACTAAAAAAGAAAGAAAAACTAGCACTCATGTAAACAACTATCTTTACATGTTTTATTTAATAACTACTACCAATAAAACAAAACAAACAAACAAAACATTCACTCCTCCATGGCCACAAAACCATCACCAATCAAGTAATCTATCTTTCCTTCAGGATGTGCGAAGAAATTTGCTACATCCAAATGCGTATGTCAACTTGATTTTCAGAGATAAAATTTGCTTCAGGAATTTCTCTTTCTTCTTTAGCGATTCTTGATAAAGCTCAACCAAGTGTTTGGGTGTACGACAATCACGTGCATAATGACCTCTTCCACCACATCGAAAACAACCTGCCCTAGTTGCTTCACGCTTCTCATCCTTTTTTTTCCTTTTGATTTTTATTTGATGAATTATTAACACCAGGAAAAGAATTTCGTTCTTGACCATAATCACGACCATGTCCACGTCCACGACCACGACTAGGACCGCGACCTTTTCCACGCCTAGCATGGTGGACGTCTGCCTCATTCACTTCAGGAAGTGGTTCAGATCCAGTAGGTCGATTCTCATGATTTTTCATTAATAAATCATTATTATGCTCAGCCACGAGAAGATGAGAAATTAGTTCAGAATATTTTTTGAAACCTTTCTCTCGATATTGTTGCTGAGGAGCACATTCGAGGCATGAAAAGTGGAGAACGTATTTTCCATCATACTAGTCTCACTAACCATTTCTCCACATAGTTTCAACTGAGATGTGATTCTGAACATGGTAGAATTATACTCATGTATAGACTTAAAGTCTTGTAGCCCTGATGCATCCAATCATATCGTGCCTTTGGATGTATGACCATCTTCAAGTGGTCATATCTTTCTTTTAGGCTACTCCACAAAACAAGTGGATCCTTAACTGTGAGATATTCGATTTTTAGAATCTCGTCAAGATGATGACTGTCATGCCCCGAGCCTACACCCTGGACGTGGCCGGCACTCGAGAACCATTACTGGTCCCTAAGCGAACCCTTGGCTTGGCTGACTCTTTAGCGGAAGACTTACTCAAGTAAAAATAGGGACTCTAAGTGCATAATTAAACTTAACAGTCTCAATTAAAACTTAACTCAAATGAACATCAGGAAACACTTAATAAAACATAAGTAATCGTCTCAAGATCTCAAAACATCTCAACAAGGAAAATAGGGAGATACTCCTTAGCTCTAGATATTTATGAAGCCTCTAGTACTAAGATAGATGTCTGAATATAACCCACGGCAACTTAACAAAACTGAAATATAAGTGTGAAGCCCTCTGAAAAGCAAGAAGGCTCACCAAAGCTAGCTGGAGTGCAAATGGTATCAACGAAGCGCCTGCTGATGACCCTGAACATTGAATGTATGAGCATGTAAGGGGAAAACTAAAAACATAGACAACTGAAAGGATAGGGCTGGAAGACAAACTTACCTCAACTCAATGTAAATCATAAATAGAGATAATATCACTTAAAGTTTCACAAAGTATAATGTAATAACTCAAAGAAAATTGTATGTGAAAATACAATGAAAGTACTCTTTACTCTATTTGGGAGATTCTCTAACCGACAAACATCACTTTGAGCTAGGTGATGATACAACGTCTCGCCCACGCTTCCAGAACTGTCCTATACCTTGCCGGGGTATAGAACACCTCAACTAAGTGGATCCACTAAGCTCTACCCGAAGGCATAAGGAAATCATCTAAAAAGTATGAATCATTTACCCATGTTGGCATACATGGTTTATGAGGACTTTGAGTTGTCTGAACTCATCCCCATATCGGTGTTCAATACTACTCCCAATAATATATACTCATGCTCAAACATATAAAACATAACTCTTTCTCAATTTGAGGTAATTACTCAAATGATCCTCTTAATAGAGGTAATACTCTGAAACATCTCTGAACTCATAAACTCATTTAAAGATCAATGCTTCTCTCTTTTAAATGTAAAAGTGTTACATTTGGGAATACTTAGTTCCCTAATACTCTTTTTCAATCGTGAATACAACTCTTCTCATTCTCATATTTACTTTCTCAAGACTTGGTTCAAAACCATTGATAATTACAAAAGAATTCTCAAAATGACTCAAAAAGACCTCTTGAACTTCCCTCTTAAACTTACTTTAGTTTGGAATGTAAATTAAGACATATGAGTAGGATAATTCATGAATTTTCAATGGTAAATGGGGGCCTATAGGAGCTAATATAGAGTGGGGAAGCATAGCCACAACTTAAAGGAACACACCCGAATGAACAAAGAAGAAATGGGCCCTGGAGACCCCTGGCGTACTGCTGGAGTGGGGCGCCAAGCCCTAAACTTCAGAGGAAAGTTTGGGGCATACTGCTGGCGTGGGGCGCCAGGCCCCAAACTTTAGAAGGACAACTCTGGCTCCTTCATGGCGTGCCACGCCACACCCCTACCCAGAATTTTGACGAATTTTCTTGCTCAATTTCGAGTCCTAACTCATCTAGAATCGATTGATTTCTTCCAAGCTCTCTTTGATTCACAAACCCAACACGAAATTATTAAAATCTCAGTCAAATTCTATCAAGAATCACCACTCATTCGCAAAACCCTTGCCTCAAGAACTCAAAACCTCCATTGATAAAGAATGAAGCTTAAAACTCAAGAACTCTTTAAGAATATTTACATAAACGATTATATGGGCGAATTAACGAAAGAATTACATGTTTGGCGTGGGGACGAACAAGTCCATTACTATGGGAAGCCTCACATACCTGGAAAGAATGATTGTTCTTGGTGAAGTTCCTCAACCCTTGAATGAACACTTGAAACCCTCTTTACCTCTTCTTGGAACTTCGCCCTAAAATTCTAACTGTTTAGGAATATGAAAATTAACTTAGCATCTGATTAGACCCCTAAATTGGGTTAGAAAAAACGTGGGTAGACTTATTGGGGTAAGGAAAAGACCGAAATACCCTTTCCTTAAACGGATGAAAGGCCTTAACTAGTTAGGCTTTACTAAAATGACCATAACTTTTCACTCCGAGCTAGGAATTTAGTAAACTTGGCGGCGTTGGAAAGAGGACTCGAAGACCTTCGATTTGATACCTCATGAGCCACCTAACTCTTTATGTGCTAAAACATATGGTCGTTAGAAGTTGACCCAAAATTGAAAATTGATCGAAATCTGAGGTGTTACAATGACGCAAAAATATCATAGCCCGTGCACAGTTCTGCTTTAATGCTTTGTTTTCATCTTTTATGGTGTCTCCAAGACCCATTGCATCAAGGTGGATTTTAGCATCCAACACCCATGAAAGGTAGTTCTTGCCCGAACTGTGAAGGGCAACGAACTCTAGTTTCGTAAGATTGGCCATTAAAATTAAAAGCAAAAGAATAAACAATACCTTATTAATTCTTCAAACTTAACCTTTACTCTTTGAGACGGTAGAGTCTCGTGCTGATAACGTGTTATAAAACTTTATAGAACAAGAAGAAGAATAAAGTAGGGAGAAGAGAGAAGACTTCTTATTGTTAATTAGGATTCACAGATGTGTTTTACAATGAAGAGAACCCCTCTGTTTTAGGGGGAAATTGACTTGGACTCCAAGTAGGATTCCTAACCATACCCTAAAAGACTCCACATAGTAGACATTCACTATAACTCTAATATGTTTATAACAAAAATGATTATTTTAAAAAAAATCAGTTTTCTTTTTTAAATTAATTCAAATCCAATCAGTTTTTTAATCATAGTAATTGTTATTTATATATTCAAATTTAGAAAAGTATTATATTTAATTTTTTACAATTACTTCAATTTTTCAGTTTCTTCATAAAAAACAAATTTAGCACTAATAGTAGAAAAAATTGTGCAAAATAAAACTTTTTAACTAAATAATTAATTGGAAATTTGTTTACACAAAAACCAATTGTGCAAAAGAAAAAACAATAACGGGATAAAAATTATAATAACTTCCACCCCCATGTCTGTAGCTTCTCCACACAATAATTTTCTTATGGGAGAGGTATATACCTCTTTGACTGTTCTTCTTAAAAATTAATTTCTCACAATTAACAATTACTAGTTTTCTTATATTTGCTTTGTTATTCTTCCTTCTCAAAACATTTTCAAGATTTTTATGTTTTTGGATCGATTGTTAATTTTCTATTTGTTTGTAGATACTCAAGTCCCAAGCCTAATTGTTGATATATGGCCCTATGTTGAAACCTCAATACTGAAGAAATTGAGGCAGTCCGAAAATTATTACTAAGCGTTGACTGAAAAATATTGATTCTCTTTACTTGGCGGTAATTGTTATTCCTCCCCCTCTTCATTCTTAATTATAGTTCTTATATTGGTATTTATGTTAATACTTTTTGTCTAACTCATTTAGCAACATAGTTATTGAAATGTAATAGCATCTTTATGTGTTCATTATGTTTTTCTGCATCGACATTCTATTCATATTCAAGTTTAGAGGTATACTTTCTTTTTCAGTTGCACATCACTTGATCTGATAAAATTCATTTTCTATTTTTAAAATAATAAAATAATCCATTGATTTTAATTATACGTCTTGAACTTATGTAACAGATTCTTAGCAAAAAGAAATTCCAAAGAAGTCAAAAAGTCAAGTGAAAAGCTTAAATCCTTAACCTCCTCATTCCCTATTTTCCACATGCATTATCACACACTATAAATATCACAAAAAATTATATTCAATATGTAGGTTTTTTAATATGTGATGCATTATATTCAATTTTTTTTTTATTACTAATTGCATATGTTAAAATATTTATATTAACTAATAATAATAATAACAAACAACAAATTTTATAACAAAGTTAGTAAAAGAACTTTTCTATTTAAATTTAGACTTATTCAAAATTTATAATTTAAAATAAATTATGATATTATTTAAGTTATTGGTACATTAAATAAAAAAGATTAACTAAGATATCATAATAAAGAAATTGATCTGTAAAAGAAAAATAGTATAATGTGAGGTTATTAATTCATTAAATTAATTTGACCAATAAAATACATAAATAAATAATACATCAAAAATAATAATTAAATAATAAACAATGTAACAATGATATGCAAAGAATGGAAATAGAAAAAGCATTTAAAATATTTGATATAAAATTAGAGAATATATTGAAACAATTAAAATTATAATATAAATTTTATGTAATTTTAAAGTTAAGTTGAAAAAAGAAATTAATTATTAATTTCACTTTTATGACAATAACCATAATAACATAGTCACATATGGGGTTTGAGGAAGATAGGATGTACTAAGAGCCTGTTTGACATTGTTGTTGGCAGTCCAGAAACACTTATTTTGAGAAAAAACACTTTTTTTGAAAAATTAGGCGTTTGGCAAATCTGTAGAACTATTTTTAAATGGAAGCAGAAGTAGTTTTTTTGCTGTTGGAAAGAAGCTAAAAATTTATGCTTCTTTAAAAAAGCAAAAGCAGGAAATTATTTTTTTCAAGACTAAAATATCCCTTATATATATTATATATATATGTATTTACCAATATATCTCTTATTAATTAATTAACATATCTCATATGTTTGGTTAAGTTCCATTTAATAATTATATTTTTTATTTTTATATAATACATTTTATATTTTATTTTACGTTTATGTATTATTATTTTACGTATTATTTTGCAGAATTAGAAAAAAAAAAGTAACAACAATATTTTTGCAAGATTAGAAAAAAGAAAAAATAATGATAATTAAAGATTTCAACCCTTCAAAAAAATGTATAATATTGATTGAAAATTTGAATATGAACATTTTAATTTAATAAAAATAAAAATTTAATTTTTTGTAATAGATGTTTAAACTAGTTTCTCTCAAAAAAATATTCTTAATATTAAAAGTAATTAATACTTGTCTTTTATCGTAATTTGACTCTCAAAGCACTTTTTAAAAAAGATTAGCCAAACACAATTTGCTTATAAAAAGCACTTTTCAAATGTTAGTCAAATACAAATTGCTTTTTTTTCAAAAGCACTTTTCTGAAAAGCTATTTTAAAAAAGTGAATGCAAATAGTAAATTTAGACTTTATCTCTAACTATCTTTATGGGATAACAAATTTTTTTCTAATAAACCTTAAGCACAACAAAAAAGTAAATTTTTATTTCCGATTTTTTGCTTAGTTAGAAATAGTGGGTGTTAAAAGCAAATGAGGATAATATTATCTTGTAAAATTGAATTTCTTTAGTTTATTAGTAACTGAAATCAGTGCCCAAAAAAATGTAAAAAAAAATTAAATCTCAATATATACCCTCATCAATACGTTCAAACTAATGGTAAAACTCGAGATCAATTCTAGGGATGACAATGGGGCGGGACAAGACGGGGCTGGTTCATATTATATTTTTTAAAAGTTGATGCGGGATGGATTGCAGTTTATGCGGGTTTAAATAAATATTTTTCTAAAAATGTGAATTTGCCTTATAAAATCCTGTAGCTATAATTTTGCTGAATCAAAATTAGAATATTTTTTTATAAATTCATTAAGACCAGTAAATTTCTTCATACACTAGTCTAATGGACATTTTCTCGTGTTTTTCCTTGTTCATGTTTCAGGAATTAAGAATTTGGAATTTTAAAGTTCATATCATATACTAGTGAACATCACTCACTAAGTTTTAGCGTTTTTCGTGAAAAAAAAGTTATAAAAAGCTATCATTTATGCGGGGAAGATTTACAACAAATCACTCTATGTGGGGTGGGTGGAAGGGTGGATTGAAGTCTTTACGGTTTTATGTGAATTTCCCCTGCAACCGTCCTGCCCCACCTTACTTGTCATCTTAATCAAAACTACAAATAAAGGGTACTTAATTAAGTAAGAAAAAGAATTGAATTTCACTTAGAAAGAACACAAATTTTTGTTGGTCTTTTACCAACTAGTACTCCCAATGATGAAACAATCTAGACAGCCGGAAAGTAAGAAGGGAAACAAGGATAGGGAATTTTTGACAAGAAAGGGAGAAAATGGAAAATAGCAAAACAAAAAAAAAAAAATTAGAAAATAAAAAACGGACCATGGATGATCTTGTGGGCTGGAGAAACGGGACAAGTAGGAGGACGACGAAAGAATACCAGGTGAGTTGGAATGATATGTTTCATTCTGGGAATTGTAAAATATAGGCTTAAATGAAAACACCTTCTTTAGTTTGTGCAACACTATTGGCATTCCTTTTCTTTTTCTTTAGAGAAAGATGAGAAGTGTAAACGAATGAGATTTTTGTGAAATCGAATGTTGATGGCTTCTGATATATAGTGAGGAGTGGAGTTTGAGTGATAAATAGAGATGGGATTAAGAATTTTAGAGATAGTTTAAATTTAAACAATAGTAGTGCATAGATAATAAAAATTTATTAAGGTGTTATTCGGTTCAATAATTTAAAGAAGAGCTTTCAATATATATATATATATACACACAAATTAAAGTATGAAGTGATCCATGAAAAACATAATTAAATGTTATTTTTTGAGTTATAAGTATAGATATGATGGAGTTTTATGTGTTTGTCATCTCATGCATGTTGTATTGACAAATTTAATAGGCTAATTTGTCTAATATATATTAATGCCATTTTTTGAATTCATGCACATGAATACTAAATAGATTACTAATATATGAGGTTATATCATTTTATCATATGGCTAAAATAATGGAAAAGCATTGATGGAATAGGATTTCATCATGCTTAATCATAAAAGGCGAATTCGATATGACAATGAAATCCTTTTATTGAGTTATTTCATGCCAAATCATGTTCTTAGTGAAAATCATATATATTACCTAAGTATTCTGTAACTTGTTAATTCTAGAGTTTAGTTCATAAGTCTAGATTTTGATGAATAAGTTTGTTACTACTTGGTGAGTGATTAGGTAATATCTCTTTTATCTCTTTAGTGAACTCATTTGGAATTCCTTTGTTATGGATTCATTTATGAGTGCAATCTCTTCTCCTTAGATTGATTATCCATTCTTTCTACTAGCTAGTTTATGTTTCTCCCTTATCTAGTTTTTTCGTGTTATCCTCTTTTATTTTATCTTGTTTCTTTACTTGCCTAGTTCATTTGCTCCTACATATTTGAGTTTTTATAATTTTGTAACTAAACATATTTGCAGCCCTCAATTTTTTTCGGAACCCTCTGCTATACAAATATCATGAATCAGCTGGTCAAGTTAGTTAAATTTGTTATATCAATAGTTAGTTATGGGCTGTGGAATTAGTTAGAAGAAATTAGCAAACTAGATTCTTTCTCATTTTTAGAAAAGACATTGTATCATTACAGATCGAATCGTCAATTGAATATACTGCAAATTAGTACTGAAATTCTCTTCTTCATCTTGTATCTCTTCTTCCACCATAACTAAATAACTCAAACTTCTCCACTAAGCTCTTGTCCAACTGCTAGAAACTTGAACTCTATCTCGAATTCCTGTCTTTTAAATAACACCCTCTTACGAGTCTAAAGAGTCGTATTAGTCTTTTCGGCTTTAGTAAGAAGAGTTTTGCCACATTAGCCTCATCGCAAATTCAAAACAAAACTTGGTTGGATTTTCCATCCAACTGCCCCACCCTACCCCGCCTCATTTTCCATCTTAATCAAAACTACAAATGAAAGATAATTAAGTAAGAACAAGAATTGAATTTCACTTAGAAAGAGCACAATTTTTGCTGGTCTTTCGCCAACTACCACTCTAGTAATGAAGCAATCTGGCGGCTGTCGGAAAGTAAGAAGGGAAACAAGGATGGAGAATATCCAATAAAAAAGGGGGGAAACGGAAAATAGCAAAACAAAAAATAAAAAGACATGAGAAAATGAAAAACAGATCTTGGATAATCATGTGGTGGAGCTGAGAAACGGGTCGAGGAGGATGACGACGAAGAAATAACAGGTGAATTGAATGGTATGTTTCAATCTGGAAATTGTTAACCTTAGGTTTAAATGAGAGCGCCTTCTTCAGTTTGTGCTACACCATTAACATTCTTTTTCTTTTTCTTCAGAGAAAGATGAGAAGCAAAGAGAGAAAAAGTGCAAATGAATGAGTTTTTTTTATGAAATCAAATGTTGATGGCTTCTGTATATATGGTGAGAAATGGAGTTTGAGTTATAAATAGAGATGTGATTGAGTAGTTTTAGAGATAGTTTAACTTTAATATTAGTAGTGCACATCTTTTAAAATTTTATTAAGGTGTCATTGGGTTCAATAATTTAAAGAAGAGCTTTCGAAAAATAAATTAATTTTTTTCTTTTGTAAAAGTTGAAGTATGTATATATATATATACACACACACACACGTCACACGTGCTTTACACGTGTATTCCGATCTAGCTCCGATAAGAAAAAAAATTAAGTTATACGCATTTTTATCAAAAAAAAAAATACATTCATCATCTACTCTTAGGTTGCAATATTATACTAGGAAAGATATTTATTTCAATAAAATATCGAAAGGAGAATCTGGACGGTTATTATATATATATATATAAAGTGACTCATGAAAAACATAATTAAATGTATTTTTCTCAATATATACCCTCATCGATACGTCCAAACTAATAGTAAAACTAATTAAGATAAAAACTAGGGATCACAATGGGGCCAGAGGCATATCCAGGAGGGGGTCACCGGGTTCACGTGAACCCATGCTCCCCTCCTGAAATCATATATAGTAATGTTATATTTTTTTTAAAATATTTAAATATAGATGTGTGAACCCACACTTGAAGTATCATATAATGCCGTGCGATAATGATTGAGTGCACCTCTCTAAGTGATGTTAGAAATTTGAATCTTTTATTTATCTTGTTTTATTTCCTTTCTAAAATTGGGTATTGCCTCTCTAAGTGGTTTGGATAGATAAAAAATAATTTTGAACCTATAATTTTAAAATTTTAATGGTTTTCAGTGATAAGAACCTAAATGTTAAACCGATCAAATTTATATCTTAGATCCACCTTTTCGTAATAGTGCACCCAGCATCTCAAAATCTTAGATACACCTCTGAATGGGGCGGAACAAAACGGGGCGGGTTCAAATTATATTTTTCAAAAATTGATGCTGGATGGATTTCAATTTATACTGATTTAAATAAATATTATTCTAAAAGAGGTGAATTAGCCTCATAAAATCCCATAGCTCTAGTTTAGCGGACTCAAAATTATTGTAGAATTTTTTGTTTATAAATTCATTAAGACCAGAAATTTCTTCATACACTAGTCTGATGGACATTTTCTCGTGTTTTTCCCTTATTCAAGTTTCAGGAATTTGGAAGTTCATATCATATACTAATGAACATCACTCCCTAAATTTAAACGTTTTTTGTGAATTGCCACTCCCAATAATGAAGCAATCTAGCGGATGTCGAAAGTAAGAACGGAAACAAGGATGGAGAATTTCCAAAAATAGGGAAGGAAACGGGAAATAGCAAAACAAAAAATAAAAAGAGAGGAGAAAATGAAAAATGCACCTTGGATGATTGTGTGGTGGGGCTAGGAAATGGGACAAGGAGGAGGACGATGAAGGAATAGCAGGTGAGTTGGAATGGTATGTTTCATTCTGGTAATTGTTAATCTTAGGCTTAAATGAGAGCTCCTTCTTCAGTTTGGGCCACACCATTAACATTCTTTTTTTTCTTTTTCTTTAGAGAAAGATGAAAAGCAGAGAAAGAAAGAGTGTAAATGAATGAGGTTTTTGTGAAATCGAATATTGATGACTTTTGTGTATATAGTAAGAAGTGGAGTTTGAGTGATAAATAGAGATGAGATTGAGAATTTTAGAGACAGTTTAACTTTAATATATATATACTTGACACGTGCATTGCACGTTAAATGCACTTTGATTAAAAAAAATTATATTCACCATGTCGCCCTTGGGTTTGCAATATTATACTAGGGAATATATTTATTTCAATGAAATATTAAAAGGAGAATCTAGACGATTATTATATATATAGATTTAAGAAGTGGCGGATTTACGATTTTCATTTAGAGGGTTCGAAAAATAAAAGTATAAACGTGTAAATAAGCCAACAAAACACAATTCCAAGGAAGTTGTAGTATATAGTTTATAGGTACAAAAAATTTGTTCCTTTACAAGAGACCTTTTAGCACGTTTAGATTTTTGTAGGTTTAAATATACTTTTTTAGCACGTTTTTTTAAAAAAACAAACAAACAAAAAAGGTGAAAGATTGGTCCTGAAACTAAAGGAAGAGAAGCTAAAAAAATAAAATATTCACAATGGGGCTTGAACCCTGGCCGCTAGGGTCAACTTAAAAGGAGATCTACAACTATGCTACAATTTGCTTCAGGTTCATGAGAGGATTCAAAATTAATATATCTACATAAATACAGAAAATTTACCTTATGGTGAACCCCTGGAACACACTTAGGTCCGCCCCTGGATTTAAGTATGAAGTGACTCATGGAAAACATAATTATATGTATTTTTTTAGTGTTATAAGTATGGACCAGACGGAGTTTTATGTGTTTGTCATCTCATGCATGACGACTTCACAAATTTAATAGAATAATTTGTTCAGTTTATATTAATGCCATATTTCGAGTTCATGCACATGAATACTAAATAGATTACTAATATATGAGGTCAAATCATTTTATCATATGACTAAAATAATGGAAAAGCGTTGAATAAATAAGATTTCATCATGCTTAATCATAAAGGCAAATTCGATATGACAATCGAATCCCTTTTTGAGTTATTTCGTGCCAAATCATGTTCTAGGTGAAAATCATATATATTGCCTAAGTATTCTGTAACTTGTTAATTCTAGGGTTTAGTTCATAAGTCTAGATTTTGATGAATAAGTTTTTTACTACTTGGTGAGTGATTAGGTAATATCCCTTTATGAGTTCATGCACATGAATACTAGTTTTTGTTTCCCCCTTGTCTAGTTTCTTGTGTTATCTTATCTTGTTTCTTTACTTGTCTAGTTTATTTGCTCCCTCAATTTTTTTGGAAACCCTCTACTACACAAAAATGAATCATCTGGTCAAGTTAGTTAGATTTGTCATATCAGTCGTAGTTAGTTACGGGTAGTTGAATTAGTTAGAAGTACTTAGCAAATTAGATTCTTTCTCATTTCTAGAAAAAGGCATTGTATCATTACAGATCAAATCGTCAATTGAATATACTGCAAATTATTACTGAAATTCTCTTCTTCGACTTGTATATCTTCTTCGACCATAACTAAATAACTCAAGCTTCTCCACTAAGCTCTTGTCCAACTGCTAGAAACTCATATTCTATCTCGAATCCCTATCTTTTAAATAACACCCTTTCACGAGCTTAAAGAGTCATATTAGTCTTTTCGGCTTTAGTAAGAAGAGCTTTGACACATCAACCTCATTGCAAATTTGCAACAAAACTTGGTTGATTTCCCCTGCATTTTCCCTGCCCCACCCTGCCTCATTTGCTATCTTAATCAAAATTACAAATGAAAGATACTTAAGTAAGAACAAGAATTGAATTTCACTTAGAAAGATCAAAATTTCGCTAGCTGCCACTCCAGTGATGAAGCAATATAGCGGTTGTAAGAAAGAAGGGGAACAAGAATGAAGAATATCCGGCAGAAAAGGAGGAAAACGAAAAATAGCAAAATAAAAAATAAAAAGATCGGAAAAAATGAAAAACAAACCTTGAATAATCGTGTGGTGGGACTGAAATACGATACAAGAAGGATGACGACAAAGGAATAGAAGGTGAATTGGAATGGTATGTTTCAATATGGAAATTGTTAATCTTAAGCTTAAATGAGAACGCCTTCTTCAGTTTATGCCACAACATTAACATTTTTTTTTCTTTGTAGAAAGATGAGAAACAAAGAGAGAAAGAGTGCAAACAAAACGTTATGTTCAATCTGGGAATTTTTAACCTTAGACTTAAATGAAAGTGCATTCTTCAGTTTGTGTCACACCATTAACATTCTTTTTCTTTTTCTTTTTCTTCATAGAAAGATGAGAAACAAAGAGAGAGAGTGGAAATGAATGAGTCTTTTTTGTGAAATCGAATGTTGATAACTTCTGTATATACAGTGAGAAGTGGAGTTCGGGTGAAAAATAGAGATGAGATTAAGTAATTCTAGAGATAGTTTAACTTTAATATTAGTAGTGCACATCTTTTAAGATTTTATAAAGGTGGCATTGGGTTTAATAATTTAAAGAAGAGGATTGAAAAATCAATCAATTTTTTTCTTCAGTAAAAATTTAAGTATGTATATATACTTGACACGTGCGTTACACGCGTATGCCAATCTAGCTCTGATTAAGAAAAAAATTAAGTTATATGCACTTTTATCAAAAAAAGTATATTCATCTACTCTTGGGTTGCAATATTATACTAGAAAAGGTATTTATTTCAAATAAATTCCCAAAAGTGAATCTAGACACCCTCTTTTAATAACACCCTCTTACGAGTCTAAAGAGCCATATTAATCTTTTCAGCTTTAGTAAGAAGAACTTTGACACATCCGCCTCATCGCAAATTTGCAACAAAACATTGTCCTGGAACTGCCCTGTACTACCGCACCCTTCCCTGCCCCTCCTCATTTGGTATCGTAATCAAAACGACAAATGAAAGATACTTAATTAAGCACAAAAATTGAATTTCACTTAGAAAGAACACAATTTTTTGTTGGTCTTTCGCCAGCTGCCACTCCCAGTGATGGAGCAATCTAGCGGCTGTCGGAAATTAAGAAGAGGAACAAGTTTGGAGAATATCCAGCGAAAAATATGAATATGAAAAATAGCAACCAATAAATAAAAACTTTGGAGAAAATAAGTAACAGACCTTGGATAACCGTGTGGTGTGGCTGGGAAACGGGAAAAGAAGGACGGCGACGAAGGAATAGCAGGTGAATTGGAATGTTATGTTCAATATGGGAATTTTTAACCTTACGCTTAAATGAAAACGCCTTCTTCAGTTTGTGCCACACCATAAATATTCTTTTTCTTTTTCTTCAGAGAAATATGAGAAGCAAAGAGAGAGAGAGTGTAAATGAGTGATTTTTTGTGAAATCGAATGTTGATGACATTTGTATATATAGTGAGAAGTGGAGTTTGGGTGATAAATCTAGATGTGATTGAGTAATTTTAGATATAGTTTAACTTTAATATTAGTAGTGCACGTCTTTTAAAATTTTACTAAGGTGTCATTGGATTTAATAATTTAAAGAAGAGGATTGAAAAATCAATTACTTTTTTTCTACAGTAAAAATTTAAGTATTTATATATACTTGACACGTGCGTTACACGTGTATACCAATCTGGCTTTGATTAAGAAAAAAATTAAGTTATATGCACTTTTATAAAAAAAAGTATATTCATCTACTCTTGGGTTGCAATATTATACTAGAAAAGGTATTTATTTCAAATAAATGTCCAAAAGTGAATCTAGACACCCTCTTTTAATAACACCCTCTTACGAGTCTAAAGAGCCGTATTAATCTTTTCGGCTTTAGTAAGAAGAACTTTGACACATCCGCCTCAACCCAAATTTGCAACAAAACATTGTCCTGGAACTGCCCTGTACTACCACATCCTTCCCTTCCCCTCCTCATTTGGTATCGTAATCAAAACTACAAATGAAAGATACTTAGTTAAGCAAAAGAATTGAATTTCACTTAGAAAGAACACAATTTTTTGTTGGTCTTTCGCCAACTGCCATTCCCAGTGATGGAGCAATCTTGCGGCTATCAGAAAGTAAGAAGAGGAACAAGTATGGAGAATATCCAACAAAAACGGAGGGTACGAAAAATAGCAAACAAAAAATAAAAACTTAGGAGAAAATAAGAAAAGACCTTGGATAATCGTGAGGTGGGGCTTGAAATGGGAAAAGAAGGACGGCGACGAAGGAATAGAATGTGAATTGGAATGTTATGTTCAATCTGGTAATTTTTAACCTTAGGCTTAAATGAAAACGCCTTCTTCAGTTTGTGCGACACCATAAATATTCTTTTTCTTTTTCTTCAGAAAAAGATGAGAATTAAAGAGAGAAAGAGTGTAAATGAGTGATTTTTTGTGAAATCGAATGTTGATGACTTCTGTATATATATAGTGAGAAGTGGAGTTTGGGTGATAAATAGAGATGTGATTGAGTAATTTTAGATATAGTTTAACTTTAATATTAGTAGTGCACGTCTTTTAAAAAAAATGTAAGGTGTCATTGGATTTAATAATTTAAAGAAGAGGATTGAAAAATTAATTACTTTTTTTCTACAGTAAAAATTTAAGTATTTATATATACTTGATACGTGCGTTACACGTGTATGCCAATCTAGCTTTGATTAAGAAAAAACTAAGTTATATGCAGTTTTATAAAATAAATAAAATTACATTCATCTACTCTTGGATTACAATATTGTACTAGGGAAGGTATTTATTTCAAATAAATATCAAAAAGAGAATCTGGACACCCTCTTTTAACAACACCATCTTACGAGTCTAAAGAGCCGTATTAATCTTTTTGGCTTTAGTAAGAAGAGCTTTGACACATCAGCCTCATAGCAAATTTGCAACAAAACGTTGCCCAGGAACTGCCCTTTCCTACCCCACCCTTCCCTGCCCCTCCTCAATCAAAACTACAAATGAAAGATACTTAAGTAAGAACAAGAATTGAATTTCACTTAGAAAGAACACAAATTTTTGCTGGTCTTTCGCCAGCTGCCACTCTCAGTGATGGAGCTATCTAGCGGCAGTCAAAAAGTAAGAAGAGGAACAAGTATGGAGAATATCCGGCAAAAAAGGTGGGTACGGTAAATAGCAAACAAAAAATAAAAATTTAGGAGAAAATGAAATTCGGACCTTGGAAAATCGTGTGGTGGGGCTGGGAGATGGGACAAGAAGGTTGGTGACCAAGGAACAGCAGGTTAATTCGAATGTTATGTTCAATCTAGGAATTTTTAACCTTAGGCTTCAATGAAAGCGCCTTCTTCAGTTTGTGTCACACCATTAACATTCTTTTTCTTTTTTTTCCAGAGAAAGATGAGAAGCAAAAAGAGAAAGAGTGCAAATTAATGAGTTTTTTTTTGTGAAATCGAATGTTGATGACTTCTATATATATAGTGAGAAGTGGAGTTTGGGTGATAAATAGAGATGAGATTGAGTAATTTTAGAGATAGTTTAACTTTAATATTAGTAGGGCACATCTTTTAAAATTTTATGAAAGTGTCATTGGGTTTTTTAATTTAAAGAAGAGGATTGAATAATCAATTTATTTTTTGCTTCAGTAAAAGTTTATATATGTATATTTACTTGACACGTGCGTTACACGTGTATGCCAATCTAGCTCTGATTAAGAAAAAAATTAAGTTATATGCACTTTTATCAAAAAAATTATATTCATCTACCCTTGGGTTGCAATATTAAACTAGTGAAGTTATTTATTTCAAATAAATATATAAAAGAGAATCTGGACACCCTCTTTTAATAACACCATATTACGAGTCTAAAGATTCGTATTAATCTTTTCGGCTTTAGTAAGAAAAGCTTTGACACATCAGCCTTATCACAAATTTGCAACAAAATGATGCCCTAGAACTACCTTGTCCTACCTTGCCCTTCCCTTCCCCTCCTCATTTGCTAACGTAATAAAAACAACAAATGAAAGATACATAAGTAAAAACAACAATTGAATTTCACTTAGAAAGAACACAAATTTGTACTGGTCTTTCGCCAGTTGCCACTCTCAGTGATGGAGCAATCTAGCGGCTGTCAAAAAGTAAGAAGAGGAACAAGTATGTTGAATATCCGGCAAAAAAGGTGGGTACGGAAACTAGCAAACAAAAAATAAAAATTTAGGAGAAAATGAAAATTGGATCTTCGATAATCGTGTGGTGGGGCTGGGAAATGGGACAAGGACGGTGACTAAGGAAAAACAGGTTAATTGGAATGTTATGTTAAATCTAGGAATTTTTAAACTTAGGCTTAAATGAAAGCGCCTTCTTAAGTTTGTGTCACACCATTAACATTCTTTTTCTTTTTCTTCAAAGAAAGATTAGAAGCAAAAAGAGAGAGTGCAAATGAATGAGGTTTTTTTTTTTTGTGAAACCGAATGTTGATGACTTCTGTATATATCATGATAAGTGGAGTTTGGTTGATAAATAGAGATGGGATTGAATAATTTTAGAGATAGTTTTACTTTAATATTAGTAGTGCACATCTTTTAAAATTTTATTAAGGTGTCATTGGGTTTTTTAATTTAAAGAAGAGAATTGAATAATCAATTTATTTTTGTTTCAGTAAATATTTATGTATGTATATGTACTTGACACGTGCGTTACACGTGTATGCCAATCTAGCTCTGATTAAGAAAACAATTAAGTTATACGCACTTTTATCAAAAAAAATTATGTTTATGTACTCTTGGGTTGCAATATTAAACTAGTGAAGGTATTTAATTCAAATAAATATATACAAGAGAATCTGGACACCCTCTTTTAATAACACCATTTTACGAGTCTAAAGAGTCGTATTAATCTTTTCGGCTTTAGTAAGAAAAGCTTTGACACATCAGCCTTATCACAAATTTGCAATAAAACGTTGCCCTGTCCAGCCGTGCCCTTCCCTGCCCCTCCCCATTTTCTAACGTAATAAAAACAATAAATGAAAGATACATAAGTAAAAAAACAATTGAATTTCACTTAAAAAGAACACAATTTTTTGCTGGTCTTTCGCCAGCTGCCACTCCCAGTGATAGAGCAATCTAGCGGCTGTCGAAAAGTAAGAAGAAGAACAAGTATGGAGAATATCCAGCCAAAAAGGTGGGTACGAAAAATAACAAACAATAAATAAAAACTTAGGAGTAAATAAGAAATGAACCTTAGATAATCGTGTGGTGGGGCTGGGAAACACGACAAGATTGACGGCAACGAAGGAATAGCAGGTGAATTGGAATGTTATGTTCAATCTGGGAATTTTTGACCTTAGACTTAAAAAGAAAGTGCCTTCTTCAGTTTGTGCCACACCATTAACATTCTTTTTCTTAGAGAAAGATGAGAAGCAAAGAGAGAAAGAGTGCAAATGAATAAGTTTTTTGTGAAATCGAATGTTGATGACTTTTGTATATATAGTGAGAAATGGAGTTTGGGTGATAAATAGAGATGTGATTGAGTAATTTTAGAGATAGTTTAACTTTAATATTAGTCGTGCACGTCTTTTAAAATTTGATTAAGGTGTCATTGGGTTCAATAATTTAAAGAAGAGCATTACAAAAAATCAATTACTTTTTATCTTTCGTAAAAAATTAAATATATATGTATATACTTGACACGTGCGTTGCACGTGTATGCTAATCTAGCTCCGATTAGAAAAAAATTAAGGTATATTCACTTTTTATTTTTAAAAAAATTATAGTCATCATCTACTCGTGGCCTGCAATATTATACTACGGAAGATATTCATCATCTTCCCTGCCCCTCCTCATTTGCTATCATAATCAAAACTACAAATGAAATATATTTAAGTAAAAACAAGAATTGAATTTCACTTAGAAAGAACACAGTTTTTTGCTAGTCTTTCGCTAGCTGCCACACCCAGTGATGGAGCAATCTAGCGGCTATCCGAAAGTAAGAAAAGGAACATGTATGGAGAATATCCGACAAAAAATAGCAAACAAAAAATAAAAATTTAGGAGAAAATTAAAAACGGACATTGGAGAATCGTGTGGTGGGGCTAGGAAATGGGACAAGAAGGCAACTATGGAATAGCATGTGAATTGGAATGTTATGTTCTATCTGGAAATTTTTTAAGTTAGGCTTAAATGATAGCGCCTTCTTCTGTTTGTGTCACGCCATTAACATTCTTTTTCTTCAGAGAAAGATGACAAGCAAAGCGAGAAAGAGTGCAAATAAATGAGTTATTTTGTGAAAATGAATGTTGATGACTTCTATATGTATAGTGAGAAGTGGAGTTTGGTTGATAAATAGAGATGGGATCGAGTAATTTTAGAGATAGTTTAACTTTAATATTGGTAGTGCACATCTTTTAAAATTTTATTAAGGTATCGTTGGGTTTAATAATTTAGAGAAGAGGTTTGAAAAATCTATTAATTTTTTTCTTTAGTAAAAATTAAGTATGTATATATACTTAACACGTGCGTTACACGTGTATGCCAATCTAGCTCTGATTAAGAAAAAAATTAAGTTATACGAACTTTTATCAAAAAATATTATATTCATCTACTCTTGGGTTGCAATATTATACTAGGGAAGGTATTTCTTTCAAATAAATAACCAAAAGAGAATCAAGACACCCTCTTTCAATAACACCCTCTTACGAGTCTAAAGAGTCGTATTAATCTTTCGGCTTTAGTAAGAAGAGTTTTGACACATCAGCCTCATCACAAATTTTCAAGAAAACGTTGCCCTGGACTGCCCTGTCCTACACCACCCTTCCCTGCCCTTCCTCATTTGCAATCGTAATCAAAACTACAAATAAAAGATACTTAAGTAAGAACAAGAATTGAATTTCACTTAAAAAGAACACAATTTTTTACTGGTTTTTCGCCAGATGCCACTCCTTGTGATGGAGCAATCTAGCGGCTGTCGAAAAGTAAGAAGAAGAAAAAGTATGGAGAATATCCGGCAAAAAAAGTGGGTACGAAAAATAGCAATCAAAAAATAAAAATTTAGGAGATAATGAAAAATGAATCTTGGATAATCGTGTGGTGGGGTTGAGAAATGGGGAACAAAGTATGGTGACTAAGGAATTGCAGGTGAATTGGAATGTTATGCTCATTATAGGAATTTTTAACCTTAGGCTTAAATGAAAGCGCCTTCTTCAGTTTGTGTCACACCATTAACATTCTTTTTCTTTAGAGAAAGATGAGAAGAAAAAAGAGAAAGAGTGCAAATGAATGAGTTTTTTTGTGAAATCGAATGTTGATGACTTCTGTATATATAGTGAGAAGTGGAGTTTGGGTGATAAATAGAGATGGGATTGAGTAACTTTAGAGATAGTTTAACTTTAATATTAGTAGTGCACATCTTTTAAAATTTTATTAAGGTGTTATTGGGTTTTTTAATTTAAAGAAGAGAACTGAATAATGAATTTATTTTTTGCTTCAGTAAAAATTTATATATGTATATGTACTTGACACGTGCATTACACGGGTATGCCAATCTAGCTCTGATTAAGAAAAAAAATAAAGTTATATGCACTTTTATCAAAAAAAATTATATTCATCTACTTTTGGGTTGCAATATTAAACTAGTGAAGTTATTTATTACAAATAAATATCAAAAAGAAAATCTGGACACCCTCTTTTAATAACACCATCGTACGAGTCTAAAGAGTCGTATTAATCTTTTCGCCTTTAGTAAGAAGAGCTTTGACACATCAGCCTTATCGCATATTTGAAACAAAACGTTGCCCTGGAACTGCCCTTTCCTACCCTACCCTTCCCTGCCCATCCCCTTTTCCTAACGTAATCAAAACTACAAATGAAAGATACTTAAGTAAAAACAACAATTGAATTTCACTTAGAAAGACATAATTTTTTGCTGGTCTTTTGCCAGCTGCCACTCCCAGTGATGGAGCAATCTAGCGGCTGTCGAAAAGTATGAGGAGGAATGAGTATGGAGAATATCCAGCAAAAAAGGTGAGTAGGAAAAAAATAGAAAACAATAAATAAAAACTTAGGAGAAAATAAGAAATGGACCTTGGATAATCGTGTGGTGGGGCTGGAAACAGGACAAGAAGGACGGCGACGAAGGAATAGCAGGAGAATTTGTATGTTATGTTCAATCGGGGAATTTTTTACCTTAGGATTAAATGAAGCGCCTTCTTCAGTTTGTGCCACACCATTAACATTCTTTTTCTTTTTCTTTTTCTTTTTCTTTTTCTTTTTCTTTTTCTTTTTCTTTTTCCTTTTCTTTTTCTTCAGAGAAAGATGAGAAGCAAAGAGAGAACGAGTGCAATTGAATATGTTTTTTGTCAAATCGAATGTTGATGACTTTTGTATATATAGTGAGAAGTGGAGTTTGGGTGATAAATAGAGATGTGATTGAGTCATTTTAGAGATAGTTTAACTTTAACATTAGTAGTGCATGTGTTTTAAAATTTTATTAAGTTGTCATTGGGTTCAATAATTTAAAGAAGAGCATTTCAAAAAATCAATTACTTTTTATCTTTTGTAAAATTTTAAATATATATGTATATACTTGACACGTGCGTTGCATGTGTCTGCTAATCTAGTTTCGATTAGAAAAAAATTAAGTTATATTCACTTTAAAAAATAATAATTTATAGTCATCATCTACTCGTGGCTTGAAATATTATACTATGGAAGATATTCATCATCTTCCCTGCCCCTCCTCATTTGCTATCATAATCAAAACTACAAATGAAATATACTTGAGTAAGAACAAGAATTGAATTTCACTTAGAAAGAACAATATTTTTCGCTGGTCTTTTGCTAGCTGCCACTCCCAGTGATGGAGCAATCTAGGAGCGGTTGTAAAGTAAGAAGAGGAACATGTACGGAGAATATCCGGCAAAAAAGGTGGGTACAAAAAATTTTTTTAGGAGAAAATGAAAAACGGACCTTGGAGAATCGTGTGATAAGTCTAGGAAATGGGACAAGAAGGCAACTAAGGAATAGCAGGTAAATTGGAATGTTATGTTCAATTTGGGAATTTTTAACGTTAGGCTTAAATGAAAGCGCCTTCTTCAGTTTGTATCTCGCCATTAACATTCTTTTTCTTAAGAGAAAGATGAGAAGCAAAGAGAGAATGAGTTATTTTGTGAAATTGAATGTTGATGACTTATGTATATATAGTGAGAAGTGGAGTTTGGTTGATAAATAGAGATGAGATTGAGTAATTTTAGAGATAGTTTAACTTTAATATTAGTAGTGCACATCTTCTAAAATTTTATTAAGGTATTGTTGGGTTTAATAATTTAAAGAAGAGGATTGAAAAATCAATTAATTTTTTTCTTTAGTAAAAATTTAAGTATGTATATAACTTGACACGTGCGTTACACGTGTATGACAATCTAGCTCTAATTAAGAAAAAAATTAAGTTATATGCACTTTTATCAAAATAAATTATATTCATCTACTCTTGCGTTGCAATATTACTCTAGGGAAGGTATTTATTTCAAATAAATATCCGAAAGAGAATCTGGACACCCTCTTGTAATCACACCCTCTTACGAGTAGTCGTATTAATCTTTCGGCTTTAGTAAGAAGAGTTTTGACACATTAGCATCATCGCAAATTTGCAACAAAATGTTGCCCTGGAACTACCCCACCCTTCCCTGCCCCTCCTCATTTGCTATCGTAATCAAAACTACAAATGAAAGATACTTAAGTAATAACAAGAATTGAATTTCACTTAGAAAGAACACAATTTTTTGCTGGTCTTTCGCCAGCTGCCACTTCCAGTGATGGAGCAATCTAGCGGCTGTCGAAAAGTAAGTAGAGGAACAAGTATGGACAATATCCGACAAAAAGGTGGGTATGGAAAATAGGAAACAAAGAATAAAAATTTAGGAGAAAATGAAAAATGGGCTTGGATAATCGTGTGGTGTGGCTGGGAAATGGGACAAGAAGGACGGTGACTAAGAATTTGCAGGTGAATTGGAATGTTATGTTCAATCTAGGAATTTTTAACCTTAGGCTTAAATGAAAGCGCCTTTTTCAGTTTGTGTCACACCATTAACATTCTTTGTCTTTTTCTTTTTCTTTTTCTTTAGAGAAAGATGAGAGTCAAAAAAATTAAGAGTGCAAATGAATGAGTTTTTTTTGTGAAATCGAATGTTGATGACTTCTGTATATATATAGTGAGAAGTGGAGTTTGAGTGATAAATAGAGATGGGATTGAGTAATTTTAGAGATAATTTAACTTTAATATTAGTAGTGCACATCTTTTAAAATTTTATTAAGGTGTCATTGGATTTTTTAATTTAAAGAGGAGGATTGAATAATCAATTTATTTTTTTCTTCAGTAAAAATTTATGTATGTATATGTACTTGACACGTGCGTTACACGTTTATGCCAATCTAGCTCTGATTAAGAAAAAAAATTAAGTTATATGCAGTTTTATTTAAAAAAATTATATTCATCTACTTTTGGGTTGCAATATTAAACTAGTGAAGGTATTTATTTCAAATAAATATCAAAAAGAGAATCTGGGCATCCTCTTTTAATAACACCATCTTACGAGTCTAAAGAGTCGTATTAATCTTTTCAGCTTAAGTAAGAAGAGCTTTGACATATCAGCCTTATTGCAAATTTGCAACAAAGCATTGCCCTTGAACTGCCTTGTCCTACCCTGCCCTTCCCTGCCCCTCCTCATTTTCTAACGTAATCAAAACTACAAATGAAAGATACTTAAGTAAAAACAACAATTAAATTTCACTTAGAAAGAACACAATTTTTTGTTGGTCTTTTGCTAGCTGCCACTCTCAATGATGGAGCAATCTAGCGGCTGTTGGAAATTAAGAAGAGGAACAAGTTTGGAGAATATCCAGCGAAAAATATGAATACGAAAAATAGCAACCAATAAATAAAAACTTTGGAGAAAATAAGTAACAGACCTTGGATAACCGTGTGGTGTGGTGGGGCTGGGAAACAGGACAAGAAGGACGGCGACGAAGGAATAACAGGTGAATTGGAATTTTATGTTCAATTCGGGAATTTTTGACCTTGGGCTTAAATAAAAGCGCCTTACTTCAGTTTGTGCCACACCATTAAAATTCTTTTTCTTTCTTTTTTCTTTAGAGAAAGATGAGAAGCAAAGAGAGAAAGAGTGCAAATGAATGAGTTTTTTTTTGTGAAATCAAATGTTGATGACTTCTGTATAGATAGTGAGAAGTGGAGTTTGGGTGATAAATAGAGATGTGATTGAGTAATTATAGAGATAGTTTAACTTTAATATTAGTAGTGCACGTCTTTTAAAATTTTATTAAGGTGTCACTGGGTTCAAAAATTTAAAGAAGAGCATTTCAAAAAATCAATTACTTTTTATCTTTTGTCAAATTTTAAATATATATGTATATACTTGACACGTGCATTGCACGTGTATGCTAAACTAGCTCTGATTAGAAAAACATGAAGTTATATTAACTTTTTTTAAAAAAAACATTATAGTCATCATCTACTCGTGGCTTGAAATATTATACTACGGAAGATATTCATCATCTTCCCTGCCTCTCCTCATTTTCTATCATAATCAAAACTACAAATGAAATATACTTAAGTAAGAACAAGAATTGAATTTCACTTAGAAAGAACACAATTTTTTGCTAGTCTTTCGCTAGCTGCCACTCCCAGTGATGGAGCAATCTAGCGGCTATCGGAAAGTAAAAAGAGGAACATGTATAGAGAATATCCGGTAAAAAAGGTGGGTACGAAAAATAGCAAACAAAAAATAAAATTATTAAGAGAAAATGAAAAACGGACCTCGGGGAATCGTGTGGTAGGGCTAGGAAATGGGAAAATAAGGCAACTAAGGAATAGCAGGTAAATCGAAATGTTATGTTCAATATGGGAATTTTTAATGTTAGGCTTAACTGAAAGCGCCTTCTTCAGTTTGTGGCACGCCATTAACATTCTTTTTCTTCAGAGAAAGATGACAAGCAAAGAGAAAAAGAGTGCAAATGGTTGAGTTATTTTGTGAAATTGAATGTTGATGGCTTCTGTATATATAGTGAGAAGTGGAGTTTGGTTGATAAATAGAGATGGGATTGAGTAATTTTATAGATAGTTTAACTATAATATTAGTAGTGCACATCTTTTAAAAATTTAGTAAGGTTTCGTTGTGTTTATTAATTTAAAAAGAGGATTGAAATATCAATTTTTTCTTCAGTAAAAATTTATGTATGTATATATACTTGACACGTGCGTTACACTTGTATGCCAATCTAGCTCTGATTAAGAAAAAAATTAATTCATCTACTCTTGGATTGCAATATTATACTAGGGAAGGTATTTATTTCAAATAAATATCTAAAAGAGAATCTGGACACCCTCTTTTAATAACACCCTCTTACGAGTCTAAAGAGTCGTATTATTCTTTCGGCCTTAGTAAGAAGAGTTTTGACATATCAGCCTCATCACAAATTTGCAACAAAACATTGCCCTGGAACTGCCTTGTCCTACCCCACCCTTCCCTGTCCCTCCTCATTTGCTATCGTAATCAATAATATAAATTAAAGATACTTGAGTAAGAAGAGCAAGAATTGAATTTCACTTAGAACACAATTTTTTGCTGGTCTTTCGCCAGCTACCACTCCCAGTGATGGAGCATTCTAGCTGCTGTCGAAAAGTAAGAAGAGGAACAAGTATGGAGAATATCCGGCAAAAAAGGTGGGTACGAAAAATAGCAAACAAAAAATAAAAATTTAGGAGAAAATAAAAAACAGACCTTGGATAATCGTGTGGTGGGGATGGGAAATGGGACAAGAAGGACGGTGACTAAGGAATTGCAAGTGAATTGGAATGTTATGTTCAATCTAGGAATTTTTAACCTTAGGCTTAAATGAAAACACCCTCTTCAGTTTGTGTCACACTATTAACATTCTTTTTCTTTTTATTTTTCTTCAGAGAAAGATGAGCAACAAAAAGAGAAAGAGTGCAATGAATGAGTTTTTTTTTGTGAAATCGAATGTTGATGACTTCTGTATATATATAGTGAGAAGTGGAGTTTGGGTGATACATAGAGATGGGATTGAGTATTTTTAGAGATAGTTTAACTTTAATATTAGTAGTGCATATCTTTTAAAATTTTATTAAGGTGTCATTGGATTTTTAATTTAAAGAAGAGGATTGAATAATCAATTTATTTTTTTCTTCAGTAAAAATTTATGTATGTATATGTATTTGACACGTGCGTTATACGTGTACGCCAATCTTGCTATGATTTAGAAAAAAATTAAGTTATATGCACTTTTATAAAAAAAAAATTGTATTCATCTACTCTTGGGTTGCAATATTAAACTAGTGAAGGTATTTATTTCAAATAAATATCAAAAAGAGAATCTAGACACTCTCTTTTAATAACACCATCTTACGAGTCTAAAAAGTTGTATTAATCTTTTCAGCTTTAGTACGAAGTGCTTTGACACATCAGCCTTATCGCAAATTTGCAACAAAATGTTGCCCTCGAACTACCCTGCCCTTCCTTGCTCCTCCTCATTTGCTTACGTAATCAAAACTACAAATGAAAGATGCATCAGTAAAAACAACAATTGAACTTCACTTAGAAAGAACACAATTTTTTGCTGGTCTTTCGCCAGTTGCCACTCCCAGTGATGGAGCACTCTAGCGCCTGTCGGAAAGTAAGAAGAGGAACAAATATAGAGAATATATTCAGCAAAAAAGGTAGGTACGAAAAATAACAAACAATAAATAAAAACTTAGGAGAAAATAAGAAACTGACCTTGGATAATCGTGTGGTGGGACTGGGAAACAAGACAAGAAGGACGGCGACGAAGGAATAGCAGGTGAATTGGTATGTTATGTTCAATCTGGGAATTTTTTACCTTAGGATTAAATGAAGCGCCTTCTTCAGTTTATGCCACACCATTAACATTCTTTTTCTTTTTCTTTCTCTTTAGAGAAAGATGAGAAGCAAAGAGAGAAAGAGTGCAAATGAATGAGTTTTTTGTGAAACCGAATGTTAATGAATTTTGTATATATAGTGAGAAGTTGAGTTTGGGTGATAAATAGAGATATGATTGAGTAATTTTCGAGATAGTTTAACTTTAACATCAGTAGTGCACATCTTTTAAAATTTTATTAAGGTGTCATTGGGTTCAATAATTTAAAGAAGAGCATTTCAAAAAATCAATTACTTTTTATCTTTTGTAAAATTTTAAATATATATGTATATACTTGACATGTGCGTTGCACGTTTATGCTAATCTAGCTCCGATTAGAAAAAAATTAAGTTATATTCACTCTTTTTTTTAAAAAAATTCCATTGTAATCATCTACTCATAGCTTGCAATTTTATACTACGGAAGATATTCATCATCTTCCCTCCCCCTCCTCATTTGCTATCATAATAAAAACTAATGAAATATACTTAAGTAAGAACAAGAATTGAATTTCACTTAGAAAGAACACAATTTTTTGCTGATCTTTCGCTAGCTGCCACTCCCAGTGATGGAGCAATCTAGAGGCTGTCAGAAAGTAAGAAGAGGAACATGTATGGAGAATATCTGGCAAAAAAGATGGGTATGAAAAATAGCAAACAAAAAATAAAATTTTAGGAGAAAATGAAAAAGGGACCTTGGAGAATCGTGTGGTGGGGCTAGGAAATGGGACAAGAAGGCAACTAAGGAATATCATGTGAATTGGAATGTTATGTTAAATCTGGAAATTTTAACGTTAGGCTTAAATTAAAGCGCCTTCTTCAGTTTTTGTCACGCCATTAACATTCATTTTTTTCAGAGAAAGATGAGAAACAAAGAGAGAAAGAGTGCAAATGAATGAGTTAATTTGTGAAATTGAATGTTGATGACTTCTGTATATATAGTGAGAAGTGGAGTTTGGTTGATAAATAGAGATGGGATTGAGTGAGATAGTTTCACTTTAATATTGGTAGTGCACATCTTTTAAAATTTTATTACGATATCGTTAGGTTTAATAATTTAAAGAAGAGGATTGAAAAATCAATTAATTTTTTTCTTCAGTAAAAATTTAAGTATATATATATATATATATATATATATATATATATATATACTTGACACGTGCGTTACACGTGTATGCCAATCTAGCTCTGATTAATAAAAAAAATTAAGTTATATGCACTTTTATCAAAATAAAATTATATTCATCTACTCTTGGGTTGCAATATTATACTAGGGAAGGTATTTAGTTCAAATCAATATTCAAAAGAGAATTTGGACACCCTCTTTTAATAACACCCTCCTACGAGTCTAAAGGGTCGTATTAATCTTTTGGCTTTAGTAAGAAGAGTTTTGACACATCAGCCTCATCGCAAATTTGCAACAAAACATTGACTTGGAAATGCCCTGTCCTACGATGCCCTTCCCTGCCCCTCTTCATTTGCTATTGTAATCAATATTACAAATGAAAGATACTTATGTAAGAACAAAAATTTAATTTCACTTTGGAAGAACACAATTTTTTGCTGGTCTTTCACCAGCTGCCACTCCCAGTGATGGAGCAATCTAGCGGCTGTCGGAAAGTAAGAAGACGAACAAGTATGGAGAATATCCGACAAAAAAAGTGGGTATGGAAAATAGCAAACAAAAATAAAAATTTAGGAGAAAATGAAAAATGGAGCACTCTACAACTGAGTTATATCCCTTCTCCACCCCATCGAGAAATAGAACTGACTAATCATAAGTCAAAGGGTCAAGAAACTCAACGCCACTATTCTTGAACAACTTGGAGCCGGGCCTTCATCTGTTGGAGAATATCCGACAAAAAAAGTGGGTATGGAAAATAGCAGACAAAAAATAAAAAATTAGGAGAAAATGAAAAACGGACCTTGGATGATGGTGTGGTGGGGCTGGGAAATGCGACAAGAAGGAAGACAACTAAGGAATAGTAGGTGAATTGGAATGTTATGTTCAATTTGAAAATTTTTAACATTAGGATTAAATGAAAGCGCATTCATCTGTTTGTGTCACACCATTAACATTTTTTTCTTTTTCTTTTCCTTTATAGAAAGATGAGTAGCAAAGAAAGAAAGAGTGCAAATGAATGAGTTTTTTTTTGTGAAATCAAATGTTGATGACTTCTGTATATATAGTGAGAAGTGGAGTTTGGGTGATAAATAAAGATGAGAGTGAGTAATTTTAGAGATAGTTTAACTTTAATATTAGTAGTGCACATCTTTTAAAATTTTATTACGGTGTCATTGGGTTTAATAATTTAAAGAAGAGGATTGAAAAATCAAATATTTTTTTCTTTAGTAAAAATTTAAGTATGTATATATACTTGACACGTGCGTTACACGTGTATGCCAATCTAGCTCTGATTAAAAAAAAAAATAAGTTATATGCAATTTTATCAAAAAAAATTATATTCATCTACTCTTGGGTTGCAATATTATACTAGAGAAGGTATTTATTTCAAATAAATATCAAAAAGAGAATCTGGACACCCTCTTGCAATAACACCCTCATACGAGACTAAAGAGTCGTATTAATCTATTTGTCTTTAGTAAGAAGAGCTTTGACGCATTAGCCTCATCACAAATTTGCAATAAAACGTTGCCCTGGAATTGCCCTGTCCTACCCTGCCCCTTCTCATTTGCTATCGTAATCAAAACTACAAATGAAAGATACGTAAGTAAGAACAACAAATTGAATTTCACTTAGAAAGAACACAATTTTTTACTGGTCTTTCGCCAGCTGCCACTCCCAGTGATGGAGCAATCTAGCGACTGTCGAAAAGTAAGAAGAGGAACAAGTATGGAAAATATCCAGCAAAAAAGGTGGGTATGGAAAATAGCAAACAAAAAATAAAAATTTAGGAGAAAATAAGAAACGGACCTTGGATAATCGTGTGGTAGGGCTGGGAAACGGGACAAGAAGGACGACTATGAAGGAATAGTAGGTGGATTGGAATGTTATGTTCAATCTGGGAATTTTTAACCTTTGGCTTAAGTTAAAGTGTCTTCTTCAGTTTGTGTCACATGATGTGAGGCCAAAAATATATATTTTTAATCATTATTTGCCTCCCATTTAGTATTTGTATTTGTCCTTTTTGAGCATGAATTTTATGGATTGCTAAATTGTATATTTTATTTGTAGGAGTAAATTGGTGTAAAGATGAAGAAATTTAGAGCTAAAACTAATTAAAGATGAAAGATTATAGAAGGAAATCAAGTAGCCAGCTTAATGGATTAAATTGAATATTATATTATATTTATATATGTAATCAAACTAGCAAAAGAAAACAAAGAAAACGTACATGCGAGGTGAAGCTGTGACATGTGGCAACTAGTGGAAACACCGGAGATTGAGGCGGTTGGAACCTTTTTCACGCGTACTACAATTCCAATTCTTTTGGGTTTTGGTTCCTAATTTGTTTTGGACTCAATTATTTTATTTAGAGTTTTCTACATCTATAAATAGTCCATGAGAATAATTATTAGGGGCCGTCAAAGATCATACTTTGTAAGGAAAAGTTGTCAATACTTTTTAGGGTTCTTTTCTTCTTCTTTCTTAGGTATTAGTAGCTAAAGACCCTTGTTTTGGGGCTGCGGCTAGGGGTAATTGTTGAACATCGATTGTTTTGAATTAATTTTGGTTATCGCTTAAATTATTTTTATGTTCTTGTTTAAGTATTTCATTCCTGATCACCATAGAAATAAATATATAGTCAATTCTTGGACTCGGGAGACGAAGAGGTAGATAGATCAAAGAATACAAAGAGCTTGATCTAACTTGCATATCAATTGATTAGATTCGTGTTTAGGAGTGACGCTCGGACGAAATATAAATGTTCGTCAATTGGGACTGCCTATCCCCGCTCAACGATGTAGTTAGACAGCTAATTGGAGTAGGCGATTAGAGGTTGGAAGACCATGATCATAAAATCAGCCCTGTAAATTAGTAATTTGATAACCGTAGTTAATTATTGCATGAGATGTGATACATGAAACCTTAAGCATGCTGCAACCCTGAAATTTTCCAACCATTGTAAGTAATTTTATTATTTCATTCTTGCATTCTTAGTAGTTAAATATAAATTAAATTCTTTTGGCACAGTTGAATAAATAATTAGACTAGTATAATTTAGTAAAATAGTTAATCGACAAGTCTTTTGGGTTCAATAATCTGGCTCTTTTAGAGCCACTATATTACTTGCGCGACACGTACACTTGCGTGTTCAATTGGGAGCAACATCACACCATTAACATTATTTTTCTTTTTCTTTTTTATCATAGAAAGTGAGAAGCAAAGAGAGAAAGAGTGCAAATGATTGAGTTTTTTGTGAAATCGAATGTTGATGACTTCTGTATATATAGTGAAAAGTGGAGTTTGGGTGATAAATAGTGATGCGATTGAGTAATTTTAGAGATAGTTTAACTTTAATATTAATTGTGCACGTCTTTTAAAATTTTATTATAAGTTGTCATTGGGTTCAATAATTTAAAGAAGATATTTCAAAAAATCAATTAATTTTTTTCTTTTGTAAAAATTTAAGTATATATGTATATACTTAACACGTGTATTGCACGTGTATGCCAATCGAGCTCCGATTAGAAAAAAATTAAGTTACATTCACTTTTATAAAAAAAATTATATTCATCTTCTACTCTTGGGGTTGCAATATTATATTAGGGAAAATATTTATTGCAATAAAATATTAAAAGGAGAATTTAGACGATTATATATTACCCTTTTATGTAAGTCAATGAGAGAAGACTAACACAACAATAGATAATTGTACCTTAATCAATGTAAGTTGTACTATGTATTGGGCCCATTTCATTGGCAATGGCTAATTGTACTAGATTCAATATAATTTGTACTATGTATTGGCCCACTTCATTAAACAAATTACATTGTTTATTTTCATATATTCTTCCCTACACTAAACATGTGTTATACTCGTGTTCCAATTTACACGTTTTCCTTCTAACTTCTTCCCTCTTACCATCTTTGCTTCACCTTAACCATTAAACCCTAGATCATTCTGTCAGTCGTACATTTCTTTCTACCTAGAGATACCAAAAATGGATTGTGATAAGAATAGTGTCGTATGATACAATAGGAGGGATATCACTAAGTATAGTGTAAGCAATTTATCACAAGTTTCCTTCTACTTCTTGATGTAACTTCTTATGTGTTACTCATTGCATGTTCCATTTTATGTTACTTACCATCTTTTATTTCGACTTACTGTTTCAAAATTTTATGGGTCTTATTTTCGTGCTCTTATCATATATGTTCCTCTGGAGAAAACTGACCAAAAGTTTACAATTTCGAATCTCAAATCCCTTTTTTAAGCTTTTCAACAATGGATGTAAGCTTTTTTAAGTTTACAAAAGTTATTTTTTTGAAACTTTTTGTTTTGATCTTTTTGGTGGGTTGTTTGCAGAGATAAGCTGACTAAAGGATGATATTAAGGTTTATGGGATAATTTTGGAGCAACCCAGTTTAGATATTTACCCAATGCTGGCAAATGTTACCAAACTGTTTCTACAAAACTTTCCTCAAGGTATATTTGTCTTTTAAATGCTATTTTTGGACTTTTTTAATAAAAAATTCTAATTGTTTTTTCTTTGAAAGTTAGATTATTTAGTCTCTTTTGTGATTAATGCTCAATTTTGGAGCTCAATTGTCCCAGGAAAGCTTGTGGGTGTGAGAGTTGGTAGTTGATTTTTCTTTTTAATGCTACTGGTTGATTGGGGCATAGCCAGGATTTTTCTAGCACGATTTCCAATAAGTGCTTCAAAACATGAAGAAGTAAACCCATGAAGAAGACAAAGTGTGTTCAACTATATGCATAACTTTTTTGTACCATGTATGAAGTATAATTTTTCGCTGAAGGTGGTTCGGATGAACCTCTCGGCCCTACCTAGATCTGCCCCTACTCTTTTTATTGTTCTTTGGTTTTCAATTTTTTTTCCTTTGGAAGTTAGAATCGAATTTTTGTCGTCTTTCTGATTAATGAATGATGAATTATGGAGTTCGATTCTTCTGGGAAAGTTGTGGGGTGTATTAGAGTTGGTAGTGATGGATTTTCTTTCATTGAACTTTTTAATGCTACTGTTTATTTTATTCTTTGAGCTTTCTAAGAGTTTTTGCTTTGAAAGTTATCTTTAGTTGGTTTTTTGTCGTCTTTGTGATTGATGATGAGTTTCAGAGCTTAGTTTTGGAGAGCTGTGGGTATGAGAGTTGGAAGCGTCATCTTTTCTTTGATTATTCAATTTAATGCTGCTGATTATATTGTTCTTTTACTTTTTCAACTTTTTTTTCCTTTGGAAGTAAGAATCTTTACTTCTTTTTTATATTTTTTGGTGAATAATGATGAATCTTGGAGTTTATTTTTCCTGGTTAAGCTGTTGGTGTGAGATTTGAAAGCCAAGCTACTCCTGTTGAAGCTACACCAACTAAGGAAGCTGCTAAGGTACTTACTATACTATTGAAGTGCCTATCTTTTGGCATTGACCACTTTTACTGTGCTCATAGCTATGGAGAGGAGATCTTTAATAGTTGGGTTCATGATGTTTGCAATTGATTTTATCATAAGAACTTTGATTGTCACTATTTTGTATTGGAGTAATTGGGTTTTATAATTATAATTACAGCCACTCCATTTCAATTTGCTTGGAGGAACAAGAAGAATATTACTAATTGCCAACTTACACAAAAGTCAAAATAATATACAAAGTAATAATTATCAACGATAGATACTCATGCCTGATCAACCTATCTATATATATGTATATCTAATGATGGAGAAAATAAAAAAAGGAACATAAGAATCACCCCATCAAACATACAAGAATCTTACCCCACAAGCAGACAATATTACATCTACACAAACTCAACGCATTGTCTTTTTTTTAATCTGATTGTGGTGGGGGCAATATCCTTTTGGGGAAAAACTTGGGCTATGGTGGTGCCCCAACAGGTAATTGTCGAAGTTGGCATTGACATTGTTTATATGGTGACTGGCAGAAAATCACTCAAGAAGGTCCATGATTTAGTGTGCAAATATGATTGCACAAATATGAAACTTAAACACTTCATCAAGATATTTGCCTCAGACCATTTTGTGCTCTCTTAATGGTGTGTCTTTGGCTGTTGTTGTCATGTCCTTAAGGTACTTGTTACTGCTGAGAGGGGCAGGTATTCCGTGAAATTAGTCGAGGTAGCTTGGTGCGCGAAAGCTGGCTCGGACACCACGGTCATAACAAAAAAATATATCTAAATGCTGTCGTCCTAACTATTGTATGTGACAATTAATTTTGTCACTCTACAGTTGGCTAGGGGGCTTCGGCTAAGAAGAGCATGCAGCCTGATGGGGACTATACCTACTCCACTAAAATCAATTTGGGAGTCGTTTTCAACTTTTTCAGCGTATCAGGAGATGTGGCTTTTGCTTATGTGGGTTATAATGTGCTATTGGAGATTCAAGCTGGAATTCTTTCAATGCTAGAGGAACCTTCCAATGAACCCATGTGGAGGGGTGTCGTAGTTGTTTACTCAGAAGTTTGAGGTAGTTAGAGTGCTGCTTGACTTGATCTTCAGTTCATCCTTCTCTTCATACTTTTGTAGGTAGCTTCTGCTCACTATTATGCCACTTCAGTTTCTCTCTTCTCTTTTTTTTTTCTTTCAAAAACTGGTGAACACATCCTCTTCTTAGAGCAGCATTATTTGGGTTAAGAATTGGCATTCATTGCGACTTAGATTATTAATTGATGTCCCAAATTATACTTAGCTGATAAAAAAGAAAGCTTTATCCCAAAATTAGAACACCCTCGAGAATGTCGTCAAACCTTGTGAATATGTTGTTTACAACCTGACATGTTTTAGTTCTTCTGGTATTACATTCTCTAAATCAAATAATTGTTTAGAAGATCGGAGGTTCTTAGAATGTTGTCTTAAGTTTTAACGTCTGCCAGTATGAAGACTATAAAGCTTGGATTGAAGGATAGGCATGAAACAAGTGTCCTAGATGAGGAGGAGAACCTGTGATACAGCTTAATTTGCTGCTATGCTGAATTTGCAATGACTTGAAGCAAGACTCTATTCATGAGTCAACTAGGTTGGCAATTTATTTTTTTTGTATTGCGTGTGTTGTTAGGTGAAATCTCTTTCTGATGAGTTAGGCAAATGATGTGCCAACGACTATGAATTATTTTGGCATGAAGTTTAAGAGAGTAATAAAGACTTTTGAATTTTGTGATTTTAGACTAAAAATATATAGAATGTACCAAAATGACATTTTGATCTTACACGTCATATGGAAAGTTAAAATTAAAGAGTCGCTAAAATAGTGAAGAGACATTCTTTTATGAACGAACTAAAAGGAAAGTAATACAAATAAATTGAAATGGAGGGAGTAAAATATGTTCTATTACTCTCTAGGGATGTTATATTAAGGTGAATTCAGTTTGTCATTAACATGTGTATATGGTTGTTTTCTGCTCAATTATCAATACAAAATTTGTTACTTTATAAAAAAAAATTGTTGTGAATATTGTCTATGTAATACTTATAACAATAATAAATTAAAATGTTGTCTATGTGATATTCCACTCGTAAATTGATTGTTTTTCTGTTTAAGTTGTTAATCAAATGGTGGTTCTACAGCAACAATTAGTTTTTGTACATGATAGCATTTGTTCAATTGTTTAAAAGTGGCACATACTTCAGCTTAAATGTGTTATTTGTTTCACACAACTATCTGTGTGTACTTAAATAGCACATGTACTTTATCTGCAATTTCTCAGGTATGTAATTACTTGCTTGCGACTTACTTGTGTTCCTTATATGCCATACACATCATTGCTTGAGATATTATTACATGATGGAGGACTTGAATGTTGAGTACAGGTAAAACAGATAACATTGGAGTAAAATATAAAAAGACAAATATTTCTCTCTTTCTCTAGACAAATAAAATATGTACATGATATTGAGTGCTAACATCTGGACAAGCTGAAAGGAAGAGGAAAACAAATGTTTTTCGAAGGCAATGACTAGCATGTTATTACTAATTTGGGCAAATTGATGCAATCTTCTTGATTTATGTTAATGCTTATTGACTGTATCTACTCATGTTTATCTCTTTTATTTGATAACAATATACCATTTAAACTGAAGTTCGCAGTAGTTGAGTCAAACAAAATTTCAAATTCTTAGCACATGCTAACTTTTTTTTCATCTTTGTTTCAATACCCATTTTACTGCAGGCAAGCAAGTAGAGCAATGTATATGCAATAACCTTTTTTGGTTTCTTTTAAGATGATTTTGCATTATAATGTTTTCCCTACTATTCAGTTCCTAGAAATTAGGGGGGGGGGAATCAATTTCAAAAATGGATTCAAGAAAAATTGATCATGATTTCTTGTGGAACGCTTCTCTGCTGATTGCTTTTTTTTTTTTTAATCCAACTGTTCATGCAGCTTATAGGTGTTAATGATAACGATGTCTATGGAAGGTGATGGATCCTAATTGCCGCAAATTTTTACTCGATATTTTATATTTCATCATATATGCAGAGTACTTGTACATTTTATTCTTGTGCATCTTTTCTAATATTTCAGTAAGAACTACGCAGTACTGGATATTTTGGTTGAAGAATAGTGTTGACTACTACTGACCTATGTCAGATAGAGAGAAAATGTAATAGCACATTTGTAGATATGTAGTATATACGTTTGATTTATGGATGGTCTTATGCACTTTCTTATAATATATAGAAATCCCAGATCAGGCACATATTGTACATAATTACTTCAGTATGAATTACTATATTGATGCAAGATTGAAATATGATCAATATTGTTCAAAGGCATACATTATGAGGTTTATCTTTTTGTCACATGTACATGAGAATGTTATTTTCATACCCATGTTAGTATAAAGTCATTTTCATCAAAATCAAGCATGGTGCTCAGCACGGGCATAGCCAACCTAGTATATATATATATTAGAAGTATGAAGTGACCCATTGAAAACATTATTAAAAGTGTATGTGTGACCCATTGAAAACATTATTAAATGTACTTTTTTGAGTTATAAGTATTGATCAGACTTCGATTTATGTGTTCGTCATCTCATGCATGAAGAATTGACAAATTTAATAGGCTAGTCTGTCCAGTTCATATTTATGCATTTTTTTGAGTTCATGCTCATGCATATTAAATAGACTACTACGAGATTACTAATATGGCTAAAATAGTGGATAAGCGTAGACTGAATAGGATTTCGTCTTGCTTAAGCATAAAAGGCGAATTCAATATGACAATCAGATTCCTTTTTTGAGTTATTGCATGCCAAATCATGTTCTGGTGAAAATCATATATATTGCCTAAGTATTTCGTAACTTTTTAATTCTAGAGTTTAGTTCATAAGTCTAGATTTTGGTGAACAAGTTTGTTACTACTTGATGAGTGATTAGGCAATATCCCTTTTATCTCTTTAGTGAACTTTGGATTTCCCTTGTTATGGATTCACTTTATGAGTTCAATCTCCTCACATTGATTATCCATTCTTTCTTCTAGTTTTTATTTCTCCCTTGTCTAATTTCTTGTGTTATCCTCTTTTATCTTTTCTTGTTTCTTTACTTGTCTAGTTTATTTGCTCCCGCATATTTGAGTTTGTATAAATTCGTAGCAGTTAGCAAACTAGATTCTTTCTCATTTTTATAAAAGACATTGTATCATTACAAATCGAATCGTCAATTCAATATACTGCAAATTACTACCGAAATTCTCTTCTTCATCTTGTATCTCTTCTTCCACCATAGCTGAATATATAACTCGAACTACTCCACTAAGGCTCCTGTCCAGCTCCTAAAAACTTGGATTCTATCTTGAATCCCTGTCTTTTAAATATTACCCTCTTATGAGTCTAAAGAGCCATATTAGTCTTCTTAGCTTTAACAAGAAGAGCTTTGACACATCGGCCTCATTGCAAATTTGCAACAAAGCTTGGTTGAGAGCTCTACACAACCTAAAATCTACTCTTTTATATTCCTTGACATGTAAGAAATTTTCTTTTTAAGTTCTAAACTTTGAGCGAACCCTAAAGGATAAGGAAATAACGTTTTACTGAATCTAAGGTACCAACCAAAGAAGGGATAATACAATGGGAAAAATGGAGTAACATGAGTTTCTAGAGTCTCAAACAAGATAGAGAGCAGGGTAGACATGGATAAAGTTGTATGATAGTTCAATTGCTCCAACGCCAAGTGCATAAGCAACATAAAATACACAACAAAGAATGCAAAGAGGAAACACTTTCGACATTAAATATTATTAGATAATATTTCAAATCATTTGAGTCTCACAAACTAAGTATACTTGTGTGTACCACATATAAAAGAGAGAACAATACTCCTCAGTCACTTTCAAAAAGAAAAACATCGTTAAAACAGTTTCATCGTGCTTTAACAATTTACCCAGTGCATTCTCCGTCATCTTCTATTCTCAGGATCTTCCTCTTCCATCTCATCCTCATGGGCAACAACATATGAACAACCACTCTTCACTGATGGTGGAACGGAGTAACACCCCAAAAGAAATTTCTAAGATAAAACCCGACTCGTACTTTGTAAGCGTATTAGATCATACCGGATGATTTCTAGTTGCTCATGTGTGTTAAGGTTCATTCTTAAGTGTTGAAAGTATATTGGAAGTGATTTAGGGTCATTAGGGACCTCTAGCACTAAGCCAAGTTCAAAGCCTTCCCTACCCGCTAAGTTTTTCTATGAAATCATGCAAGAGTCGACTTCAAATGATCATATCTCTTAGACTATAAAGATTTAGGTGGCCTATGACCCACCAAATAAAGTTCTATGAGTCTTCTTTCCAAATCCACCAAGTTTGCATCATTTAGAATTCAAAGTAAAAAGTTATGATCGTTTTACTACACACACTCCAGCCTAAGAATTCTGTCCAGGTTCCATGAACTGGTTACTACGGCCGTGAAACTAATTACGGGCCACGAAAACTTCTTGTGGAATTTAATCAGAGGATCAAACTATTGCACCTGAGTTCCAGAGATCCAATCAACGAGATGTGGATCATTTTACGGGCCGTAAAAGGATATGTAAACCCTGTATATCACTTATATATCATGTATATCTGCTCTCTATATATATATATATATATATATATATACCAAATTTCTAGATTTCATTCAAATGCTATTTTGAATTTCTTTCCACCCTTTTCACCCCTTGGTAGACCCCGATAGCCCCCAAAATCTCTCTTAAACTCTAATAAGTCTTGTTAAATCAAGAACTCAATTCTAGGGTTCAAGACTTGATTTTTATGCAAGTCCATCAAGATTTCTTCCTTCCAAATGAAGGATTTTCAAGAAATGAATCCAAGATTTTCAAGAAAGGATTTCTTGATCAATCTTTATCAAGTTAGGATTCTTCAAGGTTCATGCAAAGTTTAAGGTATGTATTGGGGTGTCAAATGGGTTGAAATTAGAGATATTAAAATGGATTGATATAAAATTGGGTTGGGTCTTGACCCGCCTAAGTTTACTTTGGGCTCAAATGAGCTAAAAATTGGGTTGGGTTATGACTCGCCCAATTTGACCCGCTTAATCTCAATAATTTTAACATATTGTCATTTAACTTTTATAACCATAATTTGAACTTCAACTCATGATATTTTTTTTAAAAAGTTACAAATGGATAGATAAATCCTAAAAGATATAAAATAGATAGTAATACATATCTTCAATATAGGAACATACATTACATCAATGCAAATAAAGAATCTTAAAATGGGTTAAAATTGGAGATTAAATTGGGCTCAATTGAGGATTCTCTTAAAATGGGTTTAGATTTGAATGAATTGAGATAGAACTCAATTCAAAATATCTTGAGTCCAACCCTTAAAATTCTGGGCAGGTTAAGCGGGTTACCTATATTTGGACTATCAGAAATTGTATTAGCCTTTCTATCAAGTATGACAACCGAAGCCATTAGATTCAAACTGTGTGATTCAAATCTAGATGAGTTGTATATAAGTTGTCACAGTTAAATTAAACATTTTAGTAATTTAATTTTTGACTTGAGGGCTTCTCATTCTTTACCGGCATTTGAGTATCTAAAAGTTTGTGTTTCAATTCTTGTGTTTGTTCATGATTAAATCTTATTGTTCGACAATTTTTTCTGCAGTGGACCGTTGTGAGGAACTTTCACAAATTATTTTTCAATATTCTTTGTATAGTGAAGGAATATCTTGACGCGATTGTTGATTTGTCTTAGATATATCACATCTACATAATTTGATATACATATCCAATGCATGTATCAAGAAACTAATATATTATTAAAAGTGAGATGTTCCAACCTTTAAAACTAGCTTTATCATTTTGTCTCTCTATTAAATTAAAATATGATTAAATATCTAATTAAATATTAATATTTTTAACTACATAATGACAGAATTTGAAGTCCAATAATTGCACCTTTAATTCCTTAATTATTACATTATAAATTCCCTTAGTTATTACTATATATATCACTAATAAACTTAGCCGCGCTACGCCGGTTTGAAAAAGTTATATATATATATATATATAGTACATATATAGAACATATCCTCAAGCTACCCTTCTTCCTCACTAAAACTTTAAAATAGTGAAAAATTTATAAGTGACATTTATAGGACTAATAATTATAAGTTATAACATTATTCTTTATCTTTCAAGTTATAACAATAAATAATTACAGGTTATAACATTTTACTAAATTAAAAAAAGACTTTAAAAAATAGTAAAAACCAATTAGTTTGAAAAATAAATAAATTAAAAATGGAATTTTAAGTAACAAATAATTTGAAAATATTAATGATAATTAATAGGAGGCATAAAAATAGGAGAGTCATAACAAAAAGAATATTTGTTTTCCTTGTTTAGCTCAAAACGGTTATTGGCATTTTCTCTCACTTATTAATTTTCATTCAAACAGATTTCTTTTCAAATTTTTTTCGTTAGTATCTCTTTCTTTTCAATATTCTCTTTGGTTAGTCATCACTCTCGTCTAATTCGAAATTTTTTTATTCAATAATCGTCATTTTCTTGTAATGGATGATTTCTTATCAGTATTAATAAAGTATGGTGGTAGATGGGATCCTTCAGGTTAATGTTTTTTTCAAATTGTTTTTTGTATTGGCTATATAAATAATAATGTGTAACTGTTTTCTCTTCAGTGAAAATGCAATAAATTTGTGAATGAATAGTTTCTAATTGTATACCAACAAAGCGTTAAAAAAATTGATATGAAAATGTGATACTGGAAAAAAAAAATATTATTTCAGATTTTTTATATATATACTGAGTATATATAGATTTTGTATAATAGTTTTAATTATGACGTTTTTTTATGTATACTGTTAGTTTTTGGTATGAACATTGAATTTGTTCATTCTGTGTATGAACCATTTTTCATTTTTTGGTATGTTTCTGGTTTAAAAAGTTACATAAAATTTGTTTGAAATTGGTAGACTAGTTATATCAGACATGTATGGAAATTGATAATGTTTTTGGTACGATTATGGTATGATTGAATTTTTTTTGGGCATTATATTGGTATGGATTTGGGCATGATAATGGAATGAATTTGGGCATGATAATGGAATGAATTTGTTATACTGTTTATTTAATAAATGACAATTACTACTTAAAAATGATATAATTTTGATATTCTTTTGGCATGAATCTGGTATGAATGAGTAATGACTTTTGGCATGAAATAGGTATAGAAAGTGTGCATAAAAATGGTATGAAATTTGTATACTAATATAACATATGTATTTATACTTTGGTATCATGTAATACCAACACAATGATTTATGATGAAACAGGCAAATATGTTGATTTTCAGATTGAGGAAATTATATATGATGATGTCGCAATTAGTGAGAGTGAAATAACTGGAATTGTTGCTAGCAAATTTGATAGACCCCGCATAGCAAAAGAATATGCTCCGGATATTACCAATTATACTACACCAAGATCACGGAAATCAAATTTGAAATAGTTGATTGCAGCTTAGACTTTTAATTATTACATGTTTTTTTTAATTTTTGGATGATGTATACCTGTTTTTGCTACAGTTTTTTACAACAATATAATATGCACTGTTTTACATTGTCAGATTTATTCTTCCCAGATTTATACCAGTTTTTTTTTTGTAGATTTATACCAGTTGAATACCAACTTCATTCATATTTATTTCTAATCCTTGTCTTAAATTTTCAAGTTGGATATTAAGTGTATACAAATTGAATATCAGCATTAGCCAGATTTATACTGTAATTTTAGTTTTGAAAAACAACTCATAAACATAGCATACAACAATTATATACATTGTTACACTTAAGTTTTCCAAATGGATATCAATTGGATACAGCACTAACTAGTTTTAGGTTGGCTAATTTTGTTGAAATCTCAAATACATCTTTTTTTTCTATTTTTCTAGTTGGATACCAAATGCATACCAATTGGATACAACAATAACTAATTTTAGATTGGCTAATTTGGTGCAAATATCAATTGCATCTTGATGTTTCCATTTTTCCAATGGGATATCAGTTGGAAACCAAATGGACACCAATTGAAAATTACATTAAATAGTTTTAGGTTGGCTTACTTTGTATCCAATTGATCTCCAAAATTGAAAATTAAGACAGACACTAAATTGGTATCCAACTTGAAATTTTAAGAAAAAAACTAAAAATAAAAAATGTATGAAGTTGTTATCCATTAGGTATAAATCTAGGAAGAATAAATCTGACAATGTAAACCATTGCATATTATATATTGTTGTCAAAAAAATGTAGCAAACACAAATTTACCTCATAAACATAGTATTCAATAATTGTTCACATTGTTACACTTAAGTTTTCCAAATGGATATCAATTGGATACAACATTAACTAGTTTTAGGTTGACTAATTTTGTTGAAATCTCAATTACATCTTGTTTTTTCTATTTTTCCAGTGGGACTTCAGTTGGATACCAAATGGACACCAAATTCAAATATCAATTACATGTTTTTAAATCAGAGGGATTTTAGTTGCATACCAAATGGATATCATTTTCATATTTAAAATTGACTTGATTTTTTCAGTCGATACCAATTGCATACCAACACTACTTAATCAGTTTTTCAATATATATTTGAAAAACAATGAATACATAAAGGATTAATTAGTACATATAATAAATGTTCTGAAATTATAATTCATTAGCTTAAAAGACAAAATAAATCAAAACATGCATTTAATTTGTCACAATCATTTCACCAACTTCAGTCAGAAACACATTAATACAACTGTGAGAAAATTCATACCCAATTTATACCAACTTCATGCCAATTTAATACATAATGTAAATTATATCATACCAATTTCATATAAATTTTGTGCCACTAGAAAATACAAATTACTAGTAAATCCCAGTATACTCAATATCAAAAGACACCACTGCCAACCGTTACATATAACAAATTCGTACCAAATATATATATATATTAAATGAAATAAAAACTAATTTTTTTACAACAATTTTGCCTTTCTTAGACTTAGAGATTTTTGAATCATCTTTCAATGTTGCTTTTCTTTTAATGATTTTGAAGACTGATCCCTGTCCACATTCTTTGATTTTTTTATTTTTTGACATACAAAATCTGAATCGGATTCTGGATATTCAGAGGACGGAGGTTCCACTATTTTTCCTTTCCTTTTTTGTCCCTTTCGATTTGAAGGAGTTGAAATTGTCACCATCAATATCAATGTGACCCATATCAAAAACTCCATTGCTAATATATTCAGCAAATAGACATGTGTACAGGTCACAATCACTGAAAAAACATTAATCATTTTGAGAAAGAAAGTGAATTAGTTATTATGAACAAATTATAATAATATAGGAATACATACTTTGATCTTAGATCTTGTTGAGGTACATCATTGATAAATTCAACTTTGAGAGGATCGGTTTGAGGTTTGTCAATATATGCGGTAGTTTTCGTTTGAATGGAGAAGTTGGAAGAGAAAGAAAAATTGGCGTGAATAGAAAGAGAACGTGGATATGTGGGAGTGGACATGGGGTGTGGCCTGTGATAAGATAAAAGAAATGCCTTGAAAGGTGTAATTGATAATTATGAACTTATGCTCTCTCATAAATTTCTCTTTCTCTCACCTATTAATATTATATAAATTAATTAATTAATTTATAAATTAAAACTGATCTGTTAAAACTTGTAATTAAAACTTTATAAGTAGTAATTAAAACAAAGTACTTATAAAGGTTGTAATATTAACCCTTAAATATATATGTGGGGTGATTTTTTCCAAGTGAAAATGACCCGAAACGTGAAAATTTTATAATTGACATTTATAGGACTAATAATTATAAGCTATAACATTATTCTTTATCTTTCAAGTTATAACAATAAACAATTACTGGTTATAACATTTTACTAAATTAAAAAAAGATTTAAGAAAATAGTAAAAATCAATTAGTTTGAAAAATAAATAAATTAAAAAGAAAATTTTAAGTAACAAATAATTTGAAAATATTAATGATAATTAATAGGAGGCATAAAAATAGGAGAGACATAATAAAAATAATATTTGTTTTCCTTGTTTAACCCAAAACAATAATTGCAATTTCTCTCGCTTATTAATTTTCATTCAAACATATTTTCTTTTCAAATTTTTTTCGTTAGTTTCTCTCTCTTTTCAATATTCTCTCTAGTTAGTCGTCACTCTCGTCTAATTCGAAATTTTTTTATTCAATAATCGTCATTTCCTTGTAATGGATGATTTCTTATCAGTATTAATAAAGCATATGAGGTATAAATATGATGTGACAGACAAAACTTGTATGAGGTTCCACTTATACTTGGCCAAATGGATAATTGAGTCTCATTTCAGAAAATGGCCCAAACTCCTCTTTCTCTCTCTTCCTTTTTAACATTTCCCCCCCTCTCTCTTTCTTTTTTTACTTTTCTTTTTCTTTGATTTCTTTTCCAACCATTATTCCAAATTTTGCACCCCCATACTTTATAATTTTATTCCTGGAAAGTATGAAATCCAAAAATTCTTGCTTGATTCATTTTGTTTCTAACATTTTGATATTATTTTTCCATCTTGATATTAATTATTTATATTGCAAAAATAAGTTAAATAAACTTATTTCTTAATTTACAAATTAAGATATAACTAATGACAAATTTTCTATTTTATTATAACAATTAATTCTTTTTGAAACTGTAAATAAAATTTATAAAGTTACAAAAAAAATAAAAGTGTAAATTAGTAAACTATTATTTTATTTCTGATTTCTTAAGAAATTTGTAAAAGAAAAAGTAGACTATTAATATGAAAAATAAAGAACGTATAAAATTAATTTGTTCTTTTATTCTTCTCTCAACAATTTCATGTTTTCCAAAGCACTTAAATCCATCAAATACTCTTCAATAAGAAAATATAACGGAAAGAGCATCAATAATCTAGACCAAAAAAAGTGTTAAGATTAAAAATATACTTATATGTTGATTTTATAAACGGAAAATTAAATACAAACAACTATTTAAATAAATAACATAGAATAGAAAAAATAATATTAATATAATAAACTAAAAACTTATATAACGATCATAAAAATTAAATCAAAATTCACTACATAAAAAAGGAAAAACATAAACTAATTAGATTAGTTAAGAACGAAAAAAACATTTAAAAAAATGGAAACAAAAAATATATTGAACGAAATGTAAAACCAAAAAGAATGGCGGAGGGGACTTAAAGATGACCCTTTGTCAACTTGGCAGATGGGTCCCATCCATGCCCATTTGTTAATCAAACATGTCTCATAGAAGTATGACTTGGCGTGCCTCATATATAATAAAATTTTTCGAATGTCTATTAATGCACCACTTTTAATAAAATTTACACTGCCAGGCATTAAATGACCTCCACGAATGCGGCCAGCTAGGCCCGCAAATGCAGAGACCAAAGTCCCAACACTCCGCGAACGCGGGAGCCCCTCCACGAACGCGGAGAACACGATCCAGACCCTCCGCGAACGCGGGTCATACACCGCGAATGCGGTCCCACTCCGCGAACGCAGAGGCCACCAATCTTACCTTCCGCGAACGCGGGCAAAAACCCTCTGCGAACGCGGAGGCCAAATAACTGGCACCAGATAATAGCAAAAACAACAATTTCACAAGTCTCCGAAAGGGCCCTCGGGATTCATTCGGAACCCCATGCACACAAACCAGATATGCAACCCTACTAAATTCAACGTTCCGAACTCAATGGAACCATCAAAATTTGGATTCGAGGTCTCCTTGACCTGGAACCCGATAAAGCTCCTCAAAATTAACTCAAGCCTCAACAACTCAAAACAAGCTCGGGGACCTCTAAAAATTCAACCAAGGCAACCCCTAGACCTAAAATCATCCCCCGAATACAACGGAGTTGTTAGAATCGACATCCGAGCATCGGATCTCCAAATGTTGACCAAAATCAACCATATGATCAAATTTCCAAAATTTTCCAACTTAGGACCACAAATCCAAGAAACAATCCCAAAACTGCCCCCGTCAACTCTCCTAGGCCAAAATCCACATTCCGGAACTGATGGAATTGATAGAATTTACATCCGAGTCCCGAAACTCTGAATGAACTCTAAAATCACAAATTGGCAACTTAAGCCATTACATATCAAACCTTTTCAAAAACATCATTTTAACTCACACTTTCACAAAACCAACTTCGGAAACATTTCAACATAACTCAGGGCAACTCTCGGGAGGAGCAAAACAGTCATTTTACAAAAATTACCAAAATTGACCTTCAGGGTCATTACATTATCCACCACTAAAAAACATGTTCGTCCTCGAACATAAAGTAAAATAAAGTACCTGAAGCCTCGAAAAGCTGAGGATATCTGGCACGCATGTCAGACTCGGTCTCCCAGGTAGCCTCTCCAGTTGAACGGTGACTCCACTGCACCTTCACTGAAGCAATCTCCTTGGTCCTAAGCTTACGGACCTGTCTATTAAGAATAGTTGTAGGCTCCTTCTCTAAAATCAAATAAGGACCTAACTCCACAGAATCAAGGGCAATCACATGCGACTCATCCGGGATGTACTTGCGTAGCATAGAGATATGGAACACGGGATGCACCGCCGACAAGCTAGGTGATAGGGCCAACCTATAGGCCACCTCACCCACCCAGTAAAAGATCTCAAATGGGCCAACGAACCTAGGGCTAAGCTTGCCATTCTTCCCGAATTGCATAACACCCTTCATGGGTGATACTCGGAGCCAAACATAGTCTCCCTCCGTGAACACAAGATCACGAACTCTCCGGTCGGCATAACTCTTTTGCCGACTCTGAGCAGTCAATAGCCTACTCTGAATCACACGAACCCGATCCATGGCATCTATAAGCAAGTCGGTGTCTAAGGAATCCATCTCCGACGAATCAAACCACCCAATCGGTGATCTACACCGTTTGCCATACAAAGCCTCAAATGGAGCCATCTGAATGCTGGAATGATAACTCTTGTTATTTGGCAAACTCCGCTAGGGGCAAATGATGATCCCACCTAGCACCAAAGTCAATCACACAAGCACGGAGCATGTGCTCAAGCACCTGAATAGTCCGCTCGGACTGACCATCGGTCTGAAGGTGAAAGGCTGTGCTCATATCTAGCTGAGTACCCAAACCATGCTGTAATGCTCTCCAAAATGCGAGGTGAACAAGGAACCCCGATCCGAGACTATAGATGCCGGCACTCCATGAAGTCTAACAATCTGACTGATATAGAGCTGGGCTAACTTTTCTGTTGTATACTTCACTCTAACTGGAATGAAATGAGCAGACTTAGTCAGCCTATCAACAACCACCCAAATAGAATCATAACCACCCACGGTGGTAGGCAAACCCACAACAAAATCCATAGTGATCCGCTCCCACTTCGAAGTAGGAATGGGCATCCTCTAAGACACACCTCCTGGCCGCTGGTGCTCACACTTGACCTGTTGACATGTCAAACATCTAGATACAAAATCTGCAATATCTCTCTTCATACCACACCACCAGTAGTGCTGACTCAGATCATGATACATCTTCGCTGTCCCCGGATGGATAGAATATCTAGAGCAATGAGCCTCCTCTAGAATCAATCTAATAAACTCGCCCACCTTGGGCACACAGATCCGACCTCCAATTCTCAAAACTCCATCGAAATCAAGTGCTGCCTCCTTGGCTTCACCTCTCCTCACCTTATCTCGAATGAGACACAACTTCTCATCCTCGAACTGGTGCTCACGAATCTGCTCAACTAAGGAAGAACGGGCCTCAATGAATGCAATCAAACCACCGCTCTCCTCAGAAACCTGCAACCTGAAAAAATTGTTGGCTAACCTCTGAACATCCCTAGCCAAGGGCCTCATATCAACACTGATCGCGGTGAGACTCCCCATACTAGGAGTCTTCCAACTCAAAGCATCGGCCACCACATTGGCCTTCCCAAGATGGTCATATCGTAGTCCTTCAGTAACTCAAGCCACCTGTGCTGTCTCAAGTTCAGATCCCTTTGACTGAAAATGTACTGAAGACTCCGATGATCGATAAAGACATCACAATGAACCCCATACAAGTAATGCCGCCACAACTTAAGCACAAACACCACCGCGGCAAGCTCTAAATCGTGAGTAGAGTAGTTCTTCTCATGAGCCTTCAACTGTCTAGAAGCATAGGCAATAACTTTCCTATTTTACATCAACACACCTCCCAAACCAACTCCGGAGGCATCACAATATACGGTAAAACCCACATCCTCCTCGGGCTAAGTCAAAATAGGAGCAGAAGTCAACAAATTCTTGAGCTTTTGAAAGCTCGCCTCACACTCATCGGACCAATGAAAATCTACAATCTTCTGAGTCAATCTAGTCAATGACACTGCAATGGTGGACAAACCCTGCACAAACCGCCGATAGTCGCCTGCTAGCCCCGTGAAACTTTGAATCTTTGAAGGAGTAGTAGGCCTCGTCCAACCCTTCACTGCCTCAATCTTGGCTGGATCAACCCGAACACCCTCCTTGGACACCACGTGTCCCAAGAAAGCCACAACCTTGAGCCAAAACTCGCACTTGGAGAACTTGGCGTACAACTTGGGCTCCCTCAAGGTCTGAAGTACCGATCTTAGATAACGGACGTGATCCTCCACGGTTCAGGATATCATCAATGAACACAATCAAGAGGGAGTCCAAATACGGACAGAACACTCCATTCATCACTCCATAAATGCTGCAGAGGCGTTAGTCAACCCGAACGACATCACCAAGAACTCATAGTGGCCATAACGAGTTCGGAAAGCTATCTTAGGAATATTAGATGGCCTAATCTTCAACTGGTGATAGCCAGACCTCAAATCAATCTTAGAAAACAACGCCGCACACCCTGAAGCTGATCAAATAAATGATCAATGCGAGGAAGAGAATATTTGTTCTTGACAGTTACCTTGTTCAACTGTCTATAATTAATGCACATCCTTATAGAGCCATCTTTCTTCTTAACAAAGAGAAACGGTGCTCCCCAAGGGGACACACTAGGGCGAATAAACCCCTTGCTCAACAAGTCGTGCAACTGATCCTTCAACTCAGCCAGAGCCATACGATACGGGGCAATAGAGATGGGCTTATTGCCTGGCTCCAAGTCAATAGTAAAATCAATGTCCCTATCCGGAGGAACACCAGGAAGAACAGTAGGGAACACATCAGCAAACTCCTGAACCACAGGAATGGACTCCATGTGAGGTGGCTCAACACTAGTAACTCGAATAAAGGCCAAATAGGACAAACACCCTCTATCAATCAATCTCTGGGCTCGGATGTAGGATTTCACCTTACTAGGGTAAGAACCATTAGTACCCTTCCACTCTACCCTCGGAACACCAGGCATCGCTAGAGTGACAGTCTTAGCATGACAATCCAAAATTGCATGATAGGGAGAAAGCCAATCCATACCCAAAATCACATCAAAATCTACCATCCCCAGAATAATCAAGTCTACCCAAGTGTCATACCCAGCCAAAGAAACATGACAGGATCGATACACTCGATCCACCACTAAGGGCTCACCCACGGGTGTAGAAACATGCACACGCACAAGCATACGATCACATACCAAATCAAACTCAGATGCAAAGTAGGCAGACACATAGGAGAAAGTAGACCCTGGATCAAATAATATAGAAGCATCTCGATGGCAAACTGGAACAATACCTGTGATGACTGCATCAGAAGACTCAGCCTCGAGTCTCCCCGGAAAAGAATAACATTGAGCCCCTCTACCACCACCAATCGGAGCCGCAACTCTACCTCCACCGGAGCCACAGCTCCACCACCTGACGCTCTACCACCCCTACCAACTGACTGACCCCTGCTCCAACCTCTAGCCGGAGGCACTAAATCTCTCTCTGGAGGTGCAGAATAAGTACGCTGGGGCCCTGAATGAGTCTGAAGAGGACACTGTCACATCAGATGACCCGAATCCCCACAAGTAAAACAAGACCTCAGAACAGTGATCTACTGTGATGATCCAGATGAATTACCACGGCCACCCTGGCTAGAACCATGAGAACCATGGGACACCTGTTCCCCCTCGGCCGCTGGCATGGAAGTACCACCTCTCTGAGAACCTTTGCCTCCAGACGAGGCACCAGAAAACTGACCACTAGAACGAGCCCTCTTGGAGTCTCCAAATTCCTCTCGAACCATCAACTCTGCCTCTCTAGCGATACTCACGATGGACTGGAAGGAAGCACCCTCACGGGATGATCTGAACACATACGATCTGATAGAGAAAGTCAAACCCTTACAAAACTGTGAACCTTCTCTTCCTCATTAGGAATTGCAGACGCGGCATGATGAGACATCTGAATGAAATGCACCTCGTACTCCGCAATTGACATGCTACCCTGAGTAAAACTCTCAAATCTCAGCCTGCTCTTCTCCCACACACTCCAAGGGATGAAATGATCACGAAAAGCACTGGCGAAAGCATGCCACTCAACCGGAGGAGACCCCACCAGTAGGGACTCCTCCCAAGACCTCTACCACTCCCTGGCTGGCCCACGGAGCTGGAGAGCAACAAAACAGACACCCCTTGCATCTGCCATCCTGACTGCCCCAAGCATCTCGCGACACAAAGTCAGAAACTCATGAGCATCATCACTCTTACCACCCTGAAACTGGGGTGGTTTCATATTCTGAAACCTCTCATAACACTTCTGGTCCTGCACCGTTAGAACTACATCCTCATCATCCTGTGCACCTATAGCTGGCATGGGAACCAACGGTGGCTGACCCACCGGATCCAAAAAAACCGAACCATGATGATGCTCTGGGGTCTGTGCCCCTACTTTGGTCTGTGAACCCTGAGGCATGCTTGCAACATCCTGAGTAAAACTCTCCATCACTTCCAACATCCTCAATAAGGTCTCCTAAAGAACGGTGCTGAGAAACCTGACCCTGGCCAGCCTTAATCTGACTGGGGCCTCAATCACTGTCTCGGTGAGTGCCTCTCCTCCATTGCTCAAAACAGAAGCTCTGGTCCTCGACATCCGCAAAAACAACACGCGACACCAAGCACAAGCGATAGAACCATGCACGATAGGAGAAAATGAATGAAAAAAGTTTCCTAATAGTCTTCATAGCCTCTCGAAGATAAGTACAGACGTCTCCGTACCGATCTTTGAGACTCTACTTAGACTTGGCTTGTACATGTGAGACCTATGAAAACTTGGGCTTTGATACCATTTGTCACGACCCAAAACCGGGTGTGATGGCACTTGTCCTATCCCACCAGGACAAGTCAGCTTAAAACCCAACAAGCGGAAGAAAATAACAGAAATAACGAAAGAAAGACTGAAAGGCGGAAGACTTCATCTATTGAACCAAACCCAAGACTGGTTGTCACATGTACAAGCCTCTATTACAGAATTCGAAAAAAAACGTCAAGTCTCAATGTCTTTGTCTCAAATAGAACAAACATAAGTAGAAGGCCGAGAGAGGGATTTCCGGCATCAACAACTACCTCTCTAGTATCCTCAACGAGCCTCGAAAAAGGAAAGAGAAGCTAGATCACGATCCTGGCTCGGGTCCTTCACAAGTGTAGAAGCAAGGGTGAGTACCAAACAACACAGTACTCAGCAAATCAACAAATAAAATGAAGAAAAGCTAAAAGAATTACGAAACCCCGACTTCAAACCAAACCTCCATTAACTACAACCTGCACAGAAATTTAGCCCAACCTAACATATTTCTAAGTCAAAGATCAAATGATACAAATCAACAATAGATCCTCAACAAATCAGTAACATATCAAAATACGGTTCCACAATAGTTCAATAGCAATCCACTAACAAATCAATAAGGAAGTTCAACTCAAATATCAACAAGTCATCTTAGAATCATAAGGTACAACATAGCACCACAATAGCAAGGATCAGACAATACAATGCAATGCAATGCCATATCATGAATGCATGTCTGTCCTATGATACACATCCGCTTAATCTCAAACCGAAACCCATGGGGACCATATATGGACCATGTATCCGCCGAAAAAAGACCTCGGCACCTCATATCGCCGGCAGAAACCTCGGCCTCACATACCACTGGCAGAAACCTCGGCATCACATATCGCCAGCAGAAACCTCGGCATAACACATCGCCGGCAGAAACCTCGTCATATTCATCACTGGCCTCACATGGACCATATATCATCAATGAGTCTCATCATAGTGTCTCAGAACCAATGCGCACAAGAATGTTCACACAAGTAATGAGAGAGAGCTAGTGTTCACAATCACAATGCAGTTCATATCAAGATAAATCGCATCACACTATCATCAATATATCAATAACAGCAGTCACAATCTCAATATTCTCAATATATATATATCAATGATGTCAATTGCCTAGTCTCCATTTCTGTACCTCTTTCATCACAAGTAGGGTCAACCGACTAGCAAAAGTCTCAAGTCTAGTCTCATAATCAACAATGAGCAAAAGAAATGTTCAACACAATCATAATCACATCGAGACTATCATGGCAACACATCAATCTTTCAACAATATCAAGTCCATGGCCCAATCACACATTGGCCTTTCACATAGCACACAAGCCATTTTATTAACCCCGCTGGTTATTATTAGATTGATTCATGCAAGAACTCACCCAATACCTCAATCCCATTACTCCCTAACGTAATCAAGTAAGGAAGTCAAAATTCTAAAAGATTTACAAGGTTTTAAGAGTTCACTTGCCTTAATCGAATCGGAATCAATCAAAAATCGGAGTTTTTCCCTTCCGTAAGTAATCCAAAGCAACACAATCTATTCAAATATAAAAACCCAATCACAATTCGTTTCTATCAAGGCCAAAAACATGAAATTCGGAGGGAAAAGATGAAACAACCCCAAGCTTCGATTTTGAAAACGAAACTAGAATAAAAAATTTCTTTCATAAAACTCATCCTCAATACCATAGAAACTCAATGGTGAAAACCGGACCCTGATGCTGCTCTGGGGTCTGTGCCCTTACTCTGGTCTGTGAACCCTGAGGTGTGCCTGCAGCACCCTGAGTAAAACTCTCCATCACTCCTAACATCCTCAATAAGGTTTCCTGAAAGAACAGTGCTTAGAAACCTTGCGAAACATGACCCTGGCCAACCTCAATCTGACTGGGGCCTCAACCACTATCTCGGGGACTGCCTCCCCTCCATCACTTGAAACAAAAGCTCTGGTCCTCGGCATCCGCCAAAAAAACACGCAACACAAAGCACAAGCGATAGAACCACTCACGATAAGAGAGAATGAATGAAAGAAGTTTCCTAACAGTCTTTATAGCCTCTCAAAGATAAGTACAGATGTATCCGTACCGATCCTCGAGAATCTACTTAGACTTGGCTTGTACACGTGAGACCTACGAAATCCTGAGCTCTGATACCATTTGTCACGACCCAAAATAGGGTGTGATGGCACTTGTCCTATTCCACTAGGACAAGTCAGCCTAAAAACCAACAAGCAGAAGAAAATAACAGAAATAACGAAAGAAAGACTGAAAGGTAGAAAACTTCATCTATTAAACCAAACCCAAGACTGGTTGTCACATGTACAAGCCTCTATTACAGAATTCGAAACAAAACTTCAAGTCTCAATGTCTGTGTCTCAAATAGAACAATCATAAGTAAAAGGCCGAGAGAGGGATTGCCGGCATCAACAACTACCTCTCTAGTATCCTCAACGAGCCTCAGAGAAGGGAAGAGAAGCTAGATCACAGTCCTAGCTCGGGTACTACACAAGTATAGAAGCAAGGGTGAGTGCCAAACAACACGGTACTCAGCACATCAACAAATAAAACGAAACAAAGCTAAAAGAATCACGAAACCCCTACTTCCAACCGAACTTCCAATAACTACAACCTGCACAGAAATTCAGCCCTACCTAACAGATTTCCAAGTCATAGATCAAATGATACAAACCAACAATAGATCCTCAAGAAATCAGTAACATATAAAAATACGGTACCACAACAGTTCAATAGCAGTCCACTAACAAATCAACAAGGAAGTTCAACTCAAATATCAACAAGTCATCTCAGAATCATAAGGCACAACATAGCACCACAATAGCAAGGATCAGACAATACAATGCAATGCAATGCCATATCATGAATGCATGTCTGCTCTATGATACACATCCGCTGAATCTCAGACCGGAACCCATGGGGGCCACACATGGACCATGTATCCGTCGAAAAAGACCTCGGCACCTCATATCGCCGGCAGAAACCTCGGCCTCACATATAGCCGGCAGAAAACTCGGCATCACATATCACCGGCAGAAACCTCGGCATAACACACCGCCGGCAAAAACCTCGGTATATTCATCACTGGCCTCACATGGACCATATATCATCAAGGAGTCTCATCATAGTGTCTCAGAACCAATACACACAAGCATGTTCACACAAATAATGAGGGAGAGAGATAGTGTTCACAATCACAACGCAATTCATATCAAGATAAATCACGTCACACTATCATCAATATATCAATAACAACAGTCACAATCTCAATATTCTCAATATATATATATCAATGATGTCAATTACCTAGTCTCCATTTCTCTACCCCTTTCATCATAAGTAGGGTCAACCGACTAGCAAAAGTCTCAAGTTTAGTCCCATAATCAACAATGAGCAAAAGATATGTTCAATACAATCATAATCACATCAAGACTATCATGGCAACACATCAATCTTTCAACAATATCAAGTCCATGGCCCAATCACACATTGGCCTTTCACATAGCACACAAGCCATTTTATTAACCCCGCTGGTTATTATTAAATTGATTCATGCAAGAACTCACCCAATACCTCAATCCCATTACTCCCCAACGCAATCAAGTAAGGAAGTCGAAATTCTAAAAGACTTACAAGGTTTTAAGAGTTCACTTGCCTTAATCGAATCGGAATCAATCAAAAATTGGAGTTTTTCCTTTCCGTAAGTAATCCAAAGCAACACAATCTATTCAAATATAAAAACCCAATCACAATTCGGGTCTATCAAGGCCAAAAACACAAAATTTGGAAGGAAGAGATGAAACAACCCCAAACTCCGATTTCGAAAACGGAACTAGAATCCGAAATTTCTTTCATAAAAATCATCCTCAATACCATAGGAACTCAATGGTGAAAACCCCATTTGAAAAGGAAGCTCAAACAGCCCTCAAATTCCATTTTTCTCAGATTTTCGGAGTTCCTTCAAAACCACCAAAAACACACATAAAAATCCCAAATTCCAATTCAAAATCATGATATAAAAATTGGGTAATCAATACCAAGGGTTAAAATTACTTACCCACGCTGATTTCCAATAAACTCCTCTTCAAAAATCGCCCAAGAGAGCTCCAGAATGATGAAAATGGTGAAAATGGAATATTTCCCAATTTTTACACTGCCAGGCATTAAATGACCTCCGCGAACGCGGCCAACTTGGCCCGCGAATGCGGAGACCAAAGTCTCCACACTCCGCGAACGCGGGATCCCCTCCGCGAACGCAGAGAACAAAATCCAGATCCTCCGCGAACGCGGTCCCACTCCGCGAATGTGGAGGCCACTAGTCTTACCCTCCACGAACGCGGGCAACAAATAACTGGCACCAGATAACAGCAAAAATAGCAATTTCACAAGTCTCCGAAAGGGCCCTCGGGATTCGTTCGGAACCCCGTGCACACAAACCAGATATGCAACCCTACTAAATTCGACATTTCGATTTCAATGGAACTATCGGAATTCGGATTCGAGGTCTCCTTGACCCAGAACCCGATAAAGCTCCTCAAAACTAACTCAAGCCTCAACAACTCAAAATTCAACCAAGGCCACCCCTAAGCCTAAAATCATCTACCGAATCTAACGGAGTTGTCGGAATCGACATCTGAGCATCGGATCTTCGAATGTTGACCAAAGTCAACCATATGATCAAATTTCCAAAATTTTCTAACTTAGGACCTCAAATCCACAAAACAGCCCCAAAACTGACCCCGTCAACTCTCCTAGGCCAAAATCCGCATTTCGGAACTAATGGAATCGACAGAATTTACATCCGAGTCCCGAAACTCTGAATGACCTCTAAAATCACAAATTGGCAACTTAAGCCATTACAAATCAAAACTTTTCAAAAACATCATTTTAACTCACACTTTCACAAAACCAATTTCAGAAACATTTCAACATGACTCGGGGCAGCTCTCGGGAGGGGCAAAATAGTCATTTTACAAAAATTACCAAAATTGACCTTCAGGGTCATTACACACTAACCTGAAGGATCCGAAATTTTTTATTATATATGAGGCACACCAAGTTATACTTCTATGAGACATTTTTCATAGACATTCTTGTAACAACACAATTGCATATGAAAAGGTGGGCTAGTTATAACTATTCTTGAAATGACATAATGATATAAATCTTGCTTTAATATAATAAATTATTATTAATTTTTTTTGCAGAAAAATAAATTAAAATGTCAAAAAATGAGAAAAAAGATCAATACAAATTTAAGTCATTGTCACATCACCTTATTTATATTTAGCTTTATTATATATATATATAGAGTAGGGTATAGGTTAGTAAATTCAAATTAGTTTTTGTTTAGTCCAATAAATTAGCAGTGTATACAATCCTAATTGAATATTTATTTAATTGTAGTATTTAAATTATATATAAGATGAGTATAAGAAGTTTAGCAGCCCTATTCGTAAATTAATTACCTGCACAGAAATGTAAATTTACATTCAATAAAGATTTTAAAAATTATTAAAAAGAAAAAGTACAAATTGGAAAAAAATGTATATTTGTTTTCCTAGTAATATATAGATCCTCCAAGTGAATCTAACTGCAAAGTCGTTTCTGTCCATGGTGTTGGAAAATTGTATGCACATCGGAAACATATTAGAATCATACTGCTTACATGAATAATAGACAATACATACGTTTATGCTAGAGCACATACAATCATGCTAGAACACCTAAACCTTTGGAAATTTAATTCAAGAATTACCTCTTGAAGCGTCAGCAGATACCTTCAAGCGAATCCACAAGTTGGATAACAGTTTTGCGGTCTTCTACAGTGATTCCAAGTTCACATCTGAACTCTCTCAATATTTTGGTGGACAAGTATCGTATAAAAAACTTATTCTTTTCTTGGTTAGAAAAACCCCTACTTATAGAGATTTCTTCCCGTCTAAAAAGAAAAACTCAAATACACAGTCTTTCTTGGAATAAGAAAACACACATTATTTTCTTCTTTTCCCCTAGAAATTAGGATTTTGAGTTCTAGTTAAATATGGGCACTGTAGGGACCACATAATTAATTATAAAGCTTCCTATTATGAAAATAATACCAAATAATTAATTTGAATTATTCTTACCATAATAATTTACAAATTATTTCTACCATAATAATTTACAAATTATTTCCCTAGAAATTCGTAATTGCACTCCTCCAGTTATTTTTCAAAATTCTCCATTAAACACTTATGTAATTCCCCATGTTAAGATTACTGATACTAATCAATAAATTAAATTACTGACAAATTAATCCAATAATTAATTTTCTTTAGAGCACTGCTTAACTTATTTCATGTGTCGGATTCAAAAATCCACTTACAAGGTTTGATACGATGAAAACTTATAAGCTTCTCAAAAAGGCATATCATCAATCTCTATATCGAGACATGGATTCCATCAACTAACTTATTATTTCACCAATATATATTATTATCATTCAATCTACCAGGCATATTGACCCATATCAGAATCTCACCTTTTAATAAATCAAAACGATAATTAATATATACAGATCATAATAGTTATATCGGAATTAAGAATATAAGTACATTTAATAGTTGAAAATATGCTTTTGTCAGTCACTCTAAAGCAACTATCTCTACTTGATTCCATTCAATACATACAAAATGCACTAGCACAAAGAAGTTGAAACTATACTGTTCTCATAATCAAGATAAATTATATATAATCTTGTGCTACAATCGTACCGATGGCATGTCTAATTTCCATCTTAGATTGTGAACAAAAAACTTTATACTTATAAGAACCGATGATATAATCCTCTGTGTATAAGCTAAAACTCTATACACTAAGGGGCCGTTTGGTTACTGGATAAGGGCAAAGTTAATACATGAATAACTTGGTTATTCATGTATTAATTTTTATACCATGTTTGGTTTGTAAATAGAATAAAAGTTATCCTTGTGTTAGTTTTATACAATGTTTGGTTATATTTTTGTAATTCTACATAACTAATACTCACATAAATATCGAAAAAAGAAAAACCGAACCGAACCAAATTAATTCGGTTTTTCGGTGTCGGTTTTTCGGTTCGGTTTTTCGGTGTCGGTTTTTCGGTTCGGTTTTTCGGTGTCGGTTTTTCGGTTCGGTTTTTCGGTGTCGGTTTTTCGGTTCGGTTTCGGTGTTTTTTTTTCAAAATTTCGGTTTTTTGGTTCGGTATTCGGTGTCAGGGTAAGAAAAATTCGGTGCACCGAAAAACTGAAATTTTATTAACTAAATTTAAAATAATATTTTAATTTTATTAATTATATACTTGGTAACTTGTGTTTGTGAGTTGTGACTCCTATTGTTTTTTATTTGAATGAAGTTAAGGCATTTTTAACTTTGTATTGTTTTAACTTTTAAATTTCAAGTGTTGAATTCTTGGTTTAAATTGTTGGCTGCTATTACAAAGAGTGTTTGTTGAAACAAAAAATCGGAAAGAGAAAAAAAAACTTCTTTAATTCTTTGTTGGAAACTTTAACTATTAAATATGTTAATTGATTATTTCGAGTTTTCAACTTTTATCTTTAGTTAAACGTTTTGATAATTTAATTTTCACTTTATTTTTTATTTGCTTGCACCGAAAAATCATTTTAAAAACACCGAATTAAACCGAACCGAAGTTTAAAAAACCGAACCGAACCGAACCGAAATATTTTGATTTGGTATTTGGTGCACATTTTTTCAAAACCGAACACCGAACCGAAATTTAAGAAAATCGAACCGAAGAACCGAATGCCCACCCCTAGTTGATAGGTTTTTAAATATTGTATAAACGTTATTTATGTATTAATTTTATACGGTGTTTGGTTTGTAGGTTTAAAATGTTGTATAAAATTATTCCTGCATTAGTTTTATACAATGTTTGGTTGTGTTTTAGTGAATCCACATAATTAATACTTACATAACTTATGAGGAAATCTATGTATAATTTTATGCAGGGTAGAAGGTGGAATAAGTTATGTGGGTATTAGTTATACATGGATTAAATAATATATTTACATATTTACCCTTATTAATTAACTTTTAATTTTTTTTAATTATGTGTGCTTTTAAAAAAGTTACTATTTATTTTTGTCTTGATAGTTGCTTAATTATTTTTAGTTTCTTTGCTTTATTTTTTATTAATTATTTTCTTTGGAGATAAGATAGTGCCGGTTAATTGTAATTAGTTCTTTACTTAGTTTCTTTGCTTTATTTTTTATTAATTATTTTCTTTGGCGATAAGATAGTGCCGGTTAATTGTAATTAGTTCTTTACTTAGTTTCTTTGCAACGCACGGCCAATACATGTATTATAATATTTTTAGTTATTTCTTATTTACTTAATTACTTATCCTATTCAATACAAATTACTTAACTTCTTTTAGTTATTTGTTATTTACTTTAGTGTTTTTAGCTATTGACATTTATTTAAATTTTAATGTGTTATTAAGATAGTTGTTTATTTTAATGGATATAATAAATATTAGCTCGCTAAACATTTTTGGAATTAAGAAATAAAAATTAGTTTACTGTATTGTAATTTGTACATAACTAAATCATGTATAACTAATACATATATAATTAAACCCTGCATAACTAAACCATGCATAATTAATACCTGCATAACTAAACCATGCATAATTAATACCTGCATAACTAAACCCTGCATAACTAATACCTGCATAACTAATACCTGCATAACTAAACCCTGCATAACTAATACCTGCATAACTAAACCCTGCATAACTAATACCTGCATAACTAAACCCTGCATAACTAATACCTGCATAACTCTAACCAGTAACCAAACGGCTCCTAAATCATCTACTATAAAAGTAAACAGACATCACAAACGAATATATGATCTTTTAAAACTTTTATTAAAACTGAATAAATAATTATTTTAAAATAAATATTATATCTAAAAATATGGTTAATAGTATATATCCCAACAATCTCCCATTTAGACTTTTAACCATCACAATTGTTATAATGTATTATATCCAAATGCATGGTTAATAGTATATACCCTAACAATCTCCCACTTAGATGTTTAATCTTGAAAATTGTTAGAATACTATGTCTAAACACATGATTAATAGTATATACCCTAACACATGATGGAGGCTACTTTTATGTATTTTTAATTTTTTTTTTGTATGCTCTTTTCGTCTTTTACCTATTATATTCATGAACACATGTTATATTATTCATATGTCTAAACCAGTAAAGGACATTTTGTTTGAAGAAATTAACGACATGCTTCGATCCTTGTAGCATTTCATCCAGGATTGAAGCTGAAGATCATGATTAATCCCTTGGACGCGATCTCGTGTCTTTATGGGGATGGAATTCATTGTTCGATATACATGGATCTAGGCGAACGGAAAAGAAGATGATGGCTGCTCGGAAAATTATTCAAAAATCAAATTGTACGTTATTATTTACCTATTTGTTTCTTTACTATTTACCTTGTCTTTGTTTTCTATGTTGCAGTTTTGGAGGTAAGGTGTTATGTGGCTTTCCTTTCTACAAGTTGTTAATAAATAGACATGGTAGAGATCTTTTCCAAAAGCCCCATCACCATTAGGTATATATAACCTGGGTGAACGGATGGATTTGGATTTTAAAAAAGGACTAAAATTTCAATATGCAATAATGTAATTAAAATGGTATAAGGAAAGCCAATATACATCAATGTTTACTAAAGTAGTTTATAATACTTAAACTACTATTTTATAAGTATGGATCAAGCGGAGTTTTATGTGTTTGTCATCGCATGCATGATGAATTGACAAACTTAACAGGCTAGTTTGTCCAGTTCATGTAGATGTCATTTTTTGAGTTCATGCGCATGAACACCAAATAGATTACTATAAGACTACTGAAATAATAGATCAAATCATTTTATCATCTGGCTAAAACTTGGGAAAAGCGTGGAATGAATAGGATCCCGTCATGATTTTGTAATGATTCTCCAGGTCATTTCTGTATTATTGCCTTCTTTTCATCGTTTAAAGCATTCCTATAGTGACCCCAATTCATTTATGACTTGTTGAAACTGAGAGTCTGATCACCTGGTCGCTCCTTTGGATTATGTGCAAGTTTCTGTGTTTTGGGAGTTCAGGAAGACTACCCAGAATACAATTCTGACGGTTCCGTTAGCTCTGGGACATCGAGTTTGGTCTATAAGGACCCTTGGTGTGTATCCTGAGGCTTCTAGGCTAATTCCGAGTCTCCTTGTGGAATTTGGCTTAAAATGAAGCTTGAGTGTGGGACCCACTTTTTGTTGAGACGACCTTAGTTGAAAGTTTTGACAGCTCCAATGAGTCTGGAATGCCAAATTTGGTGGGGTAGCATATCTCATTTGCGTTCACGGGGTTCCGAATGAATCCCGAGCACCCCGTCGGGAATTTTGATGTTAGCCAAAACCAATTGAGTTCATCAAGTGTGCAGGCCTAACTCCCTCTTCACGTTCACGGATAGTGGGCCACGTTCACGGAAGCTAGGGGAATTGGTCTCCGCGATCGCATAATGACCCTAAAGGTCATTTTTGGTAATTTTTGCAAAATGACCGTTTTACCCCTCTCAAGAGTTGCCCCGAGTCATGTTTGATCAGTATCCGAAGTTTGTTATGTGAAGTTTCTTATTAAGTTAAGGTTTTTGAAAAATTTGAGTTTTAGAAGCTTAAGTTGTCAAAAAGTGGTATTTGAGGTCATTCGGAGTTTTAGAGCTCGGAATGGAATTTCGTCAATTCCATCAGCTCCGAAACGTGAAATTTGTTCTAGGAGAGTTGATGAAATCAGATTTGGAGCTATATCATGGATTTGAGGCCTTGAGTTGGAAACTAGTGAATTTTTGGCCATAGAGTTGACTTTGGTCAACATTCGGAGATCGGATGCTCCGAAGCGAATTACGACAATTTCGTTGGATTTGGGGGATGATTTTAGGCCTAGGAGTGGCCTTGGTTGAATTTTTAGAGGTCCCGAGCTTGATTAGAGTTTTGAGGCTTAAGTTAGTTTAGTTGCGTTTTATTGGTTTCTGGGTTAAAGAGACCTCGAATTCGAATTCCGACGGTTCCATTGAGATTGGAACGTCAAATTTAGTAGGGTAGCATATATGGTTTGTGTACACAGGGTTCCGAACGAATCCCAAGGGTCCATTCAGAGACGTAGTGCATTGCTGATTTTTGCTGATGTCTGGTGCCTGAAATTTGGCCCCCACATTCGTCGAGGGTACTTGGGCGCATTCACGGAGCTTGTGCTGAGTTGGCCTCCGCATTCGCGGAGGGTTATGGTCCACATTCGCGGAGAACAAAAATTGCTTGAACAGTGCTAAATCGGGAAAATGCCCATTTTCACCATTTTTAAACTTTGGAGCTCAGGAAGGCGATTTGAAAAGAGAATTTTCATGGGAATCGATTGGGTAAGTGATTTTAACCCTTAATCTTCAATACCCATTGATTATAACTTGATTTTAACTTGAATTTGAGGTTTTCAAAGGAGGAAATTTGGGGATTTTCAAGAATTTCAAAGTTTTGATAAAATGGTGATTGTGGTCTGATTTGAGCTTCGCTTTTTAATTGGTTTTCACCAATGGATCTCTAATGCTTTGAGGATCATTTTCATGTAAAAATTTCCGGATTTAAACCCCATTTTTGAAATTGGATTTTTGAGTCGTTTTGACCCTTTTTCTCGAATGTTGTGTTCTTGGTGTCGATAGTTTCGAAATTTGTTTGTGAATCATTATTTGATTAGATTGTGGTGTTTCGAACGGTATTCGGAAGGGGAAAGCATCGGTTATTGATTGATCGTGATTTTGGCTAAGGCAAGTGAACTTCTAAAACTCCATAAATCTTGTGGAATCTCAAATTTCCTTTCTTGTATGCGTTGGAGAGTAATGGGAATGAGGCTTCGGGTTGAATTCTCTCATGAACTAATCTAATTTGATCGACGGAGTTAATAAAAGGCAATGTGTGCTAATGTCGTGAACTAAAGTGTATTATGTCATGATCTTGTTATCGATGTGTAGTTGTGAAATGCTTTGATGGCTTGTTATGATTGTGAATTTCTTGAATTGGTTATTTCCTCATCATTTGGGTGAACATGCTTGCATTTTGTTCTTGAGCACTATGATGAGATGATTGATTGTGATGCCGAGGTTTCTGCCAACGAGAGTGTGATGCCGAGGTTTTTGCAGACGAGAGAGTGACGCTGAGCTTTTTGCCGGTGATATTGTGGTGCCGAGCCCGGATTGTGAGCATCTGTTTTCTTTACTATCTTGGGCTTTCTTGGAAATCAAGAGAGGTAGCTATCATCCGCTGGCGAACTCTCTTACTCCTGTTTTTATGCTTTGTTCTACTTGAGAAGCAAAGACATATTTAAGACTTGTATTTTTCTTTGAATTCTATCATTAGCGGCTTGTACATGTGACAACAAGTCTTGGGGAGGATTGTTTAAGTTTGAAAGACTTACGCTTATATTGTTCTTCTTTATATTGTTTATTTTCCACTGTTATTTCCATTTTGTTTGGTTTAGGATGACTTGTCCTGGTGAGATAGGACAAGTGTCATCACACCCAATTTTTGGGTGGTGACAAATGGTATCAGAGCTAGGTTCATAGGTCTCACGTGTATAAGCCAAATCTAAGTAGAGTCTCGAGGATCGATGCGGAGACGTCTGTACTTATCTTCGAGAGGTTATGAAGCATGTAAGGAAACTTCCTTTATTTCATTCCTTCTTATCATGCGTGGTTACTATCGCTAGTGTTGAGTGTCCCATGTTGTTTTAGCTAATGCCGAGAACCAGAACTTCTATTTCAGGCGATGGAGGAGAGGCAGTTGTTGAGGCCCCAGCCAGAGATAGGGGTAGGGGCCGTGCTCGTGGAGTGGCACGTGGTGGAGGCGGTGGTATAGAGGCTTCCCCAGAGCCACAGGTTACGGTTGGTGAGGATCTGGTTCCTACAGGGTTCACGACACTGTTGTTTCAGGAGACCTTATTAAGGATGCTGGGGTTCTGGAGAGCTTTACTATGGGTACTGCGAGCATGCCTCAAGGTTCATAGACTAGAGCAGGGGCACAGATCCCAGAGAAGCATCAGGGTCCGGTTGTTTAGGATCAGGTGGGTCAGCCACCATTGGTTCCCGCACCAGCTGTCTGTGCACAGGTTGCTCCAGATGTAGTTGTGATAGTGAAGGACCAACAATGTTATGAGAGGTTCCAGAGGATGAAACCACCCTAGTTTGAGGGTGGGAAGAGTGAGGATGCTCATGAGTTTCTGACTTATGCCATGAGATGCTTGAGGCTGTGAGGATGGTGGATGCGAGGAGTGTTCGTCTTGTTGCTCTCCAGCTCTATGGGCAAGGGAGTGGTGGAGGTCTTGTGTGGAGTCCGTGCCAGTGGGATCTCCTTCGGTTGAGTGGGATGTTTTATCCAGTGCTTTTTGAGATCACTTCATTCCTTGGAGTGTGTGTGAGGAGAGCATGTTGAGGTTTGAGAGTTTGACTCAGGGTGACATGTTTGTTGCTGCGTATGAGGCACGTTTCTGTCAGCTATCTCATCATGCCACGTCTTTGATTCCAGATGAGCCGGAGAGGGTCCAATTATTTGTGAGAGGGTTGACTTTCTCCATCAGATCTTATGTGTTCAGATCATCCCGTGAGGGTGCTTCCTTCCAATCCATTGTGAGCATCGCCAAGGAGGTGGAGTTGTTGGTTTAAGAGGATTTTGGGGACCCTAAGAGGGCCCGTTCTAGTGGTTAGTTTTCCGATGCCTTGTCTGGAGGCAGAGGTTCTCAGAGGGGCAGTAGCTTATTTTAGCGTCAGAGGCATGTTCATGCTTCCATGCCAGCGGCTGAGAGTTGACAGGTGACCCATGGGTCTTACAGTTCTGGCCAAGGTGGCCGTGGTACTTCATCTAGTTCGTCACAGCAGCTCACCGTTCCGAAGTCTTATTTTGGTTGTGGTGATTCGGGTTATATGATTCGCCAGTGTCTGTTTCAAACTCATACAGGGACCCATCATACTTACTCTGCAGCTTCAAAGAGAGATTCAGAGCATCTAGCTAGCGGATGAGGCATGGGTCAAACAGCAGGTAGAGACAACATAGCTTCGGGTGGTGGTGTTGTGGTCAAGCGTGGAGGTAGAGGTGTGGCTCAGACTGGAGGTGGTAGGGGAGCCAGTGTTATGCTGTTTCGAGGAAACCCGAGGCTGAGTCTTCAAATGCAGTCATCACAGGCATCGTCCAAGTTTGCCATCGATCTGCGTCTGTACTATTTGATCTAGGGTCTACTTTCTCCTATGTGTCTACCTAGTTTGCATCTGGGTTTCATTTAGTATGTGATCGTATGCCTGTGCCTATGCATGTTTCTACACCCATTGGTGAGCCCTTAGTGGTGGATCGAGTGTATCGATCATGTCTTGTTTCTTTGGCTGGGTACGACACTTGGGTAGACATGATTATTCTGGGAATGGTAGATTTTGATGTGATATTGGGTATGGATTGGCTTTCTCCCTATCATGCAATCCTTGATTGTCATGCTAAGACTGTCACCTTAGCAATGCCTGGTGTTCCGAAGGTAGAGTGGAAGGGTACTAGTGGTTCATACCTTAGTAAGGTTATCTCTTACATCCGAGCCAAGAGGTTGATTGATAGAGGGTGTTTGTCCTATTTGGCTTTTATTCGAGATACTAGTGTTGAGTCGCCTTCCATGGAGTCCATTCCTATGGTTCAAAAGTTTGCTGATGTGTTCCCTACTGATCTTTCGGGTGTCCCTCCAGATAGGGACATTAATTTTGCTATTGACTTGGAGCCGGGTACTAAGCCCATCTCTATTTCTCCGTATCATATGGCCCCGGCTGAGTTGAAGGAGTTGAAGGATCAGTTGCAGGACTTGTTGAGTAAATGGGTTATTCGCCCTAGTGTGTCACCTTGGGGTGCACCGATCCTTTTTGTAAAGAAGAAGGATGGTTCGATGAGGATGTGTATTGACTATAGGCGGTTGAACAAGGTGACTGTCAAGAACAAGTATCTTATTTCTCACATTGATGATTTGTTTGACCAGCTTCAAGGTGCGAATTGCTTTCTAAGATTGACTTGAGGTCCGGTTATCATCAGTTTAAGATTAGGCCATCGGATTCCTAAGACAACTTTTCGGACTCGTTATGGCCACTATGAGTTCTTGGTGATGTCTTTTGGGAGACTAATGCCGCGGCGTTTATGGAGTTGATGAACGGAGTCTTCCGTCCGTACTTGGATTCCTTTGTGATCATGTTCATTGATGACATTTTGGTATGTTCCAAGACCGAGGAGGATCATGTCCGTCACTTGAGATTGAGAGAGCAGACGTTGTATGCCAAGTTCTCCAAGTGTGAGTTTTGGCTTAAATCTGTGGCATTCTTGGGACATGTGGTGTCCAAGGAGGGTATTTGGGTTGATTCGGCCAAGATTGAGGCAGTTAAGGGCTGGATGAGACCTACTTCTCGTACCAAGATTCGGAGTTTTGTGGGGTTGGCAGGCTACTACAGACGGTTTGTGCAGAGCTTCTCTACTATTGCAGAGCCGTTGACTAGATTGACTCAGAAGACCGTGGATTTTCATTGGTCCGATGAGTGTGAGGCGAGCTTTCAAAAGCTCAAGACTTTGTTGACTTCTGCTCCTGTATTGACTCTGCCCGAGGAGGGTGTGGGTTTTACTGTATATTGTGACGCCTCTGGAGTTGGTTTGGGAGGTGTGTTGATGCAAAAAAGGAAGGTTATAGCCTATACTTCTAGACAGTTGAAGACCCATGAAATGAGTGGACTTAGTCAACCTATCAACAACCACCCAAATAGAATCATAACCACCCACGGTGGTAGGTAGACCCACAACGAAATCCATGGTAATCCTCTCCCACTTCCAAGTAGGAATGAGCATCCTCTATGACACACCTCCGAGCCTTGATTGTCATGTTAAGACTGTCACCTTAGCGATGCCTGGTGTTCCGAAGTTAGAGTGGAAGGGTACTAGTGGTTCTTACCTTAGTAAGGTTATCTCTTACATCCGAGCCAAGAGGTTGATTGATAGAGGGTGTTTGTCTTATTTGGCTTTTATTCGAGATACTAGTGTTGAGTCGCTTTCCATGGAGTCCATTCCCGTGGTTCAATAGTTTGCTGATGTGTTCCCTACTGATCTTTCGGGTGTCCCTCCGGATAGGAACATTGATTTTGCTATTGACTTGGAGCCGGGTACTAAGCCCATCTCTATTTCTCCGTATTATATGGCCCTGGCTGAGTTGAAGGAGTTGAAGGATCAGTTGCAGGACTTGTTGAGTAAAGGGGTTATTCGCCCTAGTGTGTCACCTTGGGGTGCACCGATCTTTTTTGTAAAGAAGAAGAATGGTTCGATAAGGATGTGTATTGACTATAGGCGGTTGAACAAGGTGACTGTCAAGAACAAGTATCTTCTTTCTCGCATTGATGATTTGTTTGACCAGCTTCAAGGTGCAAATTGGTTTCTAAGATTGACTTGAGGTCCGGTTATCATCAGTTGAAGATTAGGCCATCGGATTCCTAAGACAGCTTTTCGGACTCGTTATGGCCACTATGAGTTCTTGGTGATGTCTTTTGGGCTGACTAATGCCCCTGCGACGTTTATGGAGTTGATGAATGGAGTCTTCCGTCCGTACTTGGATTCCTTTGTGATCATGTTCATTGATGACATTTTGGTATGTTCCAGGATCGAGGAGGATCATGTCCGTCACTTGAGATTGAGAGAGCAGACGTTGTATGCCAAGTTCTCCAAGTGTGAGTTTTGGCTTAAATCTGTGGCATTCTTGGGACATATGGTGTCCAAGGAGGGTATTTGGGTTGATTCGGTCAAGATTGAGGCAGTTAAGGGCTGGATGAGACCTACTTCTCGTACCAAGATTCGGAGTTTTGTGGAGTTGGCAGGCTACTACAGACAGTTTGTGCAGAGCTTCTCTACTATTGCAGAGCCGTTGACTAGATTGACTTAGAAGAACGTGGATTTTCATTGGTCCGATGAGTGTGAGGCGAGCTTTCAAAAGCTCAAGACTTTGTTGACTTCTGCTCCTGTATTGACTCTGCCCGAGGAGGGTGTGGGTTTTACTGTATATTGTGACGCCTCTGGAGTTGGTTTGGGAGGTGTGTTGATGCAAAAAAGGAAGGTTATAGCCTATACTTCTAGACAGTTGAAGACCCATGAAATGAGTGGACTTAGTCAACCTATCAACAACCACCCAAATAGAATCATAACCACCCACGGTGGTAGGTAGACCCACAACGAAATCCATGGTAATCCTCTCCCACTTCCAAGTAGGAATGAGCATCCTCTATGACACACCTCCATGGTAATCAAATTAGATTTCTTAGTTATTTAGAAATCATGTTTTAGGCTTATTTTGGGTTTTTCAGGATTGTTGGCATGATGTTACCTCTTTTATGATCATCCTTACCTTGTGGTATGAATTGTACTTTTTTACTATTGTTGTTCGAAGCATGTTTGGTCTTACTCTAGGAATAGATTAGTTCTTGCCTTAGACTTGCGTTTTTGGAGCCATCAAGCCTTAGATTTGCTCTGACGTTGCTTCTGACGTCTTAGCTCCTTGTAGACTGATGTAGCAGACTTGAGTCTAGTTGAATGAGCCTTAGTTAGGCGATAACTTAGCTCTGATGACCTGTTTATCCATAACTACCTTTTTCGACGGCCCTAATGATTCATGGCTGAGATATCAGTCTTCGTTCAATGGATTGGGGCTGGATTTGGTTAGGGCTTGTAGTGTTGTATTGATTACCTTGGTGTAGAAGTCATTCTATGGTGGCTTTATGATGATGGTTTGATATGGGATTCTCCACAGCAGCTCATTTGGTTGCGGATTCGAGATTTGGTCATGCTGCCCTATTTTAGTCGTAGATTCAAGGTCTGGACATTGATCTTCAGTCGCAGTCCGTGATTTTTGCTCATTATCCTCTACTGAGTTGATATCTACAAGCTTGATCCTATTGGTTCTCTTGGGAGTCCTATCCTTGGTTCAACGTTCGAGCTATGCATTTTCCAGCTCTGGATTCACCAAATTCTATTCTTAGTAGTTGTAGCTCTTCTTTGCACCTTCTAGGCTTATGGGGGCCCGTTCGAGTTTTTACTTTAACTTGCGGATGGGTGTACCTTCTAGGCTTATGGGGGCCCGTTCGAGTTTTTACTTTAACTTGCGGATGGGTGTACCTTCTAGGCTTATGGGTCCAGTTAGGTTTTGAGTTAGTTAGATACTTGCTTCATTTCATTCCTTTTCTACACTCGTGTGCATTCCTATTAGATTTCGCTCCTTTGACCTCTATTGTGTTTTATTCCCGCTTTTCATATTGCTTTTACTTTTCTTGCTCAGTCGGCCTATGATGCCTACTGAGTACCTATTTTTTTGATACTCATGCTACACTCTACACCTGGTTTGTAATGAAGGTTCGAGCACCAGCTATCATCGTTGAGTTTGAGCTAGTTGCCGCAATATCCGGAGGCGAGGGTGAGCTTATGGCGTCTTGAATCATACATGTCTCCTTCTATACTATTTGGCTAGTCTTTTGTAATTTTAGACAAGTCTGTATATTTTTGGTCCACTTTTGGGACTTGTACTCTTTTTGTAGCAGCTCTGTACTTGTGACTTCCAGGTTCTGGGTTGGATCTTTTGTTTTATGTATATATATATATAATAGTTCTCAGACACGTGCATCGCATGTGTGATCCATCTCAATTATATAAACTTTTTAAATCCAGTATAGATAATATTAACAAATGTGTGTAATGAATAATTAAAATCGAAAGGGAAAAAGTTCAAGCTCAAATTGATGAATAATTCGTGTATATCTAATGATATGAAATGCCATGAATAACCTTAAAGCTAAGGCTGATAAATATTTGCAGCCTCATTTCTCGTCACTACTTAAAATATCATATTACCTGGTATGAAGATATTTAAATAGAATATAGTGCCAGAAATTCCATTCTTGCACTACTGATGAATAAACATTCTTTTGATAAATTTCACTCATAGATGAATTATCTAGCTGTTACACAAGAGAGAAAATTGTTTATGGATGGATATATGGTTTCTAGGTTTATTTCAACCGACAATATGTAAGCATTCCACTTGGATCTAGAAGACAAAATGAATGATAAAAAGATTTTGTAAACTATTTAAGAAAACACACCAATTTCACTTATGTACCCTCAAATAGGAATATGTTTTGTGAAAGCGCTACTGTCCAAATTCTTGACAACTATCCTTCGGAGAAGGCTGCTGATGCTGATTTTGTTGTTGTTGTAATGGTGGTGCATTCTTAAATGCCCCATCTACTGGTAAATCTGATTCAAAACTGATGAGGAATATTCATAACCCAGTATGCCAATAGCCTTGTTTGATGATTTCAGTTATTAAAAGTATTAAAGTGCAGCTTTTGGTCTTCCAATATTTCTGCCATTATGTAATTAAAATATTAATATTAAATTAGATATTTAATCAAATTTTAATTTAGTGATGGGCAAAATGGTAATCTAACTTTGGACTTAGGACCTTTCCACTTTTAGTATAATATGATGATATGATGTTGCTTTTGCCGTATTCTGTTGTTATTTCTGTTCAAGTGATTATTCTTGCTTTGTTTCCACCCTTATACCCATTACTTGTCGTTTCCGGTTACCGGGGATTATAGTAGGTGCCATCCTCAGGTTGTGACAGATTTAATCATAAAATGCAAATTCGACACGACAATCAAATCCTTTTTTTGAATTATTGTGTGCTAAATCAAGTTCTAGATGAAAAATCATATATATTGCCTAAGTATTTCGAAACTTGTTGACATAGTTTAAGAGGAGAAACTAGGGGTTTGGTGGTGTTTCGACACCATTTTTGCCTTTCAGATACTAATTCTTCAAGTTCTGTTTCGACCACAAGAGCCACATTGGCGATAAGCGAAACCAGGCTGACATTCGCAAAAATGGAGTAGAAGCATCATCTGCAATTGCGACACTTTGGCTAAGGATTGGATTCGTAAATGCGATGAGCCTTTTCGCAATTGTAAGTTGTACATCGTAATTGCGATGAGATAACATGTGTTAGTTTAGCCGCAACTTAAGCACTCAAATAACAAGTTTCATTGAGCAACACTGAGGTCTGAGGAGACCACCAATACACAATGCAAGGGCATCTTGAACTGTAGCAAACGATTCAGAAATAGCATACAGAGCTGACTGAGGCGTATCCAGGATTTCGAAATGAAGGATGCACTATTGTAAAAAAGTGGATCTAAGATGTAAATTTGATCGGATATATCTATACATATATAAGATTCAGATTTCTAACCTCACTCAGAGAGGTGCACCCAATCATCGTCATATAATATGATACTCCGAGTATGGATTCACACATCTATATTTCAATATTTCTTAAAAAATATAACATTATTATATATGATCTCGAGGGGGAGCATGGATTCACGTGAACCCGTGACCCCCCCTTAGATACGCCCCTGACAGAGCAGAAGAATTATAGTCTGAACCGAACCCAAAAGTATGAACAGGGAAAGTTGACATATCCTCTGCCTCTGCCCTTTGTCAATGCAAGGACGAATGGAACAAGGCAACCGATTCATAGCTAGCCGGTCTAAAGGCCCCAACTTCTCTATGACAAAGCACATTGTTTGCTTCAAGAGAGTCAATTTTTATCCATTCATGCTCCCACTATGTCATGACCCGAGACTACCCTGTAGTCGTAATATGGTGCTTAGCGCCACAAGTGACCCAAGCTAACCGATGGACTAGCATAACACTAAGATATACATACATAGAACTGAAATACGGATGCAGAAGCTAAATCTGAAATAGGTTTATTAAACTTAAAACAACAAGTATCTAAATAAACATAAGCGAAAGCTAATGTGACAGTCTGAAAGCCTCTACTAAGATGAGTTGCTAGGACAAGCCCCTAGCTAACTCTAATTGTCTGAAAACTGAAATAATAACAACTAAATGAAATATATAGGTCGTCCTCGAAAGATGAGGACTCACCAATAACACTACCAAGATGATCTGAAGTCGTACTAACCGCGGCCTGAGTGCTGAACCTCCGAACCTATATTATAGCCAATGACGTCAACGTTGCTTGAGCCCCCATCTGAAAATTGGACCTGTTGGGGAGGGGGTGGAGATATTGTTGGTAAAGGGCGAGAGTGGTTCACAGGATAAAGCAACTGAATTCGATGCACTGCTACATCAGCACGAAATTGGAAAGGGATCTCCTTCCATTTGCATCTACAGATGGGGCAAAGGAGGTTCCCATGCTTAACGTTTTTGCCCATGCAGCTGAAATGGAAAAAACGTCCACATTCAGCAGTAAATATGGCCTTACCTTCCTCAGCTTTCATACTACTAAGGCAAATCACACATGTTCCCTGCAACAACAAGACAATTGAATACAAAAGCAATACACTAATCTTCACTCAAAATTCGTACAACTTACATGGAAGCAAAGAACAAATATAGAAGTAAAATAATCTCATTAGGTCCTAATCTCATTCTTTACTAGGTCCAACATCTATTATTCTTTGTGAAAATGGTGTTTGAACCTGCTTGAGCACTCATCAACTACTTAACTAGATATAGGTTATTTTCTTCTTTTAGTTAATGATTCTTTTATTTCTCAAAAGGTTCTAATAAAATTAATTAACTAAAAATGTATAATATTGATTCAAATTATAATTATTTTGAATTAATTAAAATAGTTTTAAAAAATACTTATGATAAAAAAAACTCAAAATATGGGAGATAAATATTGTATTGTAAATCATGGAGAGATCAATGTGATGAGTCAAACTTAAAGGAAGATTTATGAAATTATACTTAAAGTTTTTCTTCTTAAACTCTGAAAAGTAGTGGTCTTTTTTATTAAATAAATAAATGAAAGATAGTGGTCATTTTCAATACTAAAACTTAAAAAAGAAAGTGTTTTAATTGATTACAAAATCAACTTAAAACGTTTGTATGGTAAAGGTCAACCTTTTATATCTCGCTACAAAAGAATGATACCCCTGTTGCTTTTAAAATGAGCGTTAAAAGCAAAGAAAAATAGTATTATCTTGTAAAATTGGATTTTTTTTAGTTCACTAATCAATGCCGAAAAAGTGTAAAAAATAAAATAAAATTCAATATATACCCTCATCGATACGTTGAAACTAATAGTATCAAAACTAGGGAATGAGATGCTACAAGATGGGGCGGGTTCAAATTATATTTTTCATAAATTTATGTAGGACAGATTGCAATTTATATGAGTTTAAATAAATATTTTTCTGAAAATTGAAATTTATGCAGGAAGAATTTACAACAAATCACGCTATATAGGAATGGGGGATGACAGGTGGATTGAAGTCTTTATGATTTTAGGTGGATTTGCTCCTCAATTGTAACGCCCCGCCCTACTCCGCCCCGCCTCATTTGTCATCTTAATCAAAGCTACAATTAAAGAGTACTTAAGTAAGAACGAGAATTAAATTTCACTTAGAAAGATCAGAATTTTTTTATGGTCTGCTGTCATCTGCCCCTCTTAGTGGTGAAGCAATTTAAATGTTGTCGGAAAGTAAAAAAGGGAACAGGGATGGAGAGCTCTAGAAAAAAAAGGGAGAAAATGAAAAATAGCAAAACAAAAAATAAAAAAGAGAGGAGAAATGAAAAACGGACCTTGGATGATCGTGTGGTGGGGCTGGGTAAACGGGACAGGGAGGAGGACGACGAAGGAACAACTGGTGATTTGGAAGGGTATGTCTCATTTTGGGAATTGCTATCCTTACGCTTAAGTGAGAACGCCTTCTTCAGTTTGTGCCAGATCATCAACATCTTTTTCTTTTTCTTCGGAGAAAGATGAGAAACAGAGAGAGAAAGAGTGCAAATGAATGAGTTTTGTGAAATTGAATGTCAATGGGTTCTGTATATATAGTGAGAAGTGGAGTTTGGGTGATAAATAGAGATAGGATTGAGTAATTTTAGAGATAGTTTAAACTTTAATATTAGTAGTGCACAGATTTCAAAAATTTATGACGGTGTCATTGGGTTCAATAATTTAAGGGAAAAGGGTCCGAAATATATCCAAAATTTGACCAAAACTGCTGTAACAATCCCAAACTTTGGGCAGGACATATTACCCTCATGCACTATTTAATAGTGTATTTTAAAGATATATAGGTGCCCAGGTGGACAACTTACTCAGTCAATCGTAATTAATTGTGTCAAACACGCGCTATTTAATTCATTTAATTAATTAAATTAATCAATTAGTTTAATAAATTGATTTTAAGGAATTTATTTTGAAAGTCAAAAGGGGAAATCTATATTCATTCAAGTGTCGACCTTCCTCTTTCCCAATCCTTTTTCAAAGACCAAAATCTTCTACCCTGATTATTATCAGACCAAGAAGTTTTCAAAGGGAGCAGCAAACCGTGAAAGCATCGGACTTCCTCGTTTAATTTTGGATTATCTTTATCAAAACAAATACTATTCAAATCTAATTTTACATCTTCCATGGCTAACCCTAACAAAAAAATTAAAAATCAGAGAAAATAAATAATTAGAAGCTCTAATTAAAAATCGAACAAACAAGACAAATAAAACAATCAGAAATTTAAGAGAATAATTCATTAAAGCTAAAGTTTACCTCTTCAGCCCTACAATGGTGATCTGTGTGATTTGTGTTTTAGTGAAAAACGAAGTGGGTAAGAAGAATTATAAATTATAATTATAAAGAGGTAAAAAGAAATGGGTATAATTAATGAAGGTATTGATATGTGGTAGTTAATGATAGGCTCATAAACTTTTATTTCGTGTCCTATGCATCCGTCCCTTGTGTATTCACGCACTTGTCCAGCTGGGCACCTATATATCTTTAAAATACACTATTAAATAGTGCAGGGGTGTAATAGGGTCTGCCCAAAGTTTGGGATTGTTACAGCAATTTTGGTCAAAGTTCAGATATACTTCGGACCCTTTTCCCATAATTTAAAGAAGATCTTTCGAAAAATAAATTAATTTTTTTCTTTTGTAAAAATTTAAGAGCTCATATATATATAATCCTTGGTATTCGATTATTAATAAAAACTAGCAAAAAATTGTTTTACAATATTTAGACCAAACACCCCTAAGTTATATGTGTTGGTTGGTAAGTAGTTAATTCATTATTTACTTATTTGAAAAGAAAAAAGATAAATAACTCGCTAAAATTAAGTTATATTATTATTGATAGAAACGGTTGATTCATAATTTTTAATTTATGAATTTTAAACTATAATTATTTTGCTTACAAGATTTTATATAGATTATTTTACATATTAATATTATACCAGGGAAGAGATTTATTTCAATAAAATATTAAAAGTAGAATCTGGAATATATATATATATATATTATTCTAAATATTAAAAGTTGGAAGGTATTAAGTTAAAAGTTGAATCAACTTTAAAATGCAATTAAATGAGAAAGACATTAAAAAGATGAAAATGAAAAGATCATGATTTCAAGACCCTTCATTTCTACAAATTAAATTTTAAAACTCTTGTCTTTTCATTTTCTCATATTGAATGAAGAAAAAATTGGTCTTGCAAACTATAAATAAGACATTGGATAATATTAAATAAATCTCAAGAAACTCTAGTGTTCAATTGTTGATTTCAAACTCTCTTTTTTTCAATTCTTTTTTTTATCTATAATGTATAACATTTAATTGTATTTATGTTCTGTAATTTTCTTCCTCTCTCAATTTTGGTGGCATCATAATCATAGGACAAGATATAACTATAATTATATGTGATAAGTTCGATGATTCATTATATTTATTTGATAAGAATCTCTTATTTCTTTATAACAAATTTTTTATGTTGCACATATCAACTTCTGAACTTTTAAAATTTACTAATTGTGTAGAAGATGAAATGAATACATTATCATTTAGGTTAAACATATATATATATATATATATATTAAAAGTAAGTATGGATTAGACGGAGTTTTATGTGTTTGTCATCTTATGCATGGCGAATTGACTAGTTTGTCCAGTTCATATTAATGTCATTTTTTGAGTTCATACACATGAATACTAAATAGATTATTACGAGATTACTAATAAATGAGGTCAAATCATTTTATTATATGGCTTAAATAATGAAGTAGCAAGGAACGAATAGGATTTCGTCATCCTTGATCATAAAAGACGAATTCGATATGACAATCAAATCTCTTTTTTTGAGCTATTGCATGTCAAATCATGTTCTAAGTGAAAATCATATATATTTCCTAAGTATTTTATAACCTATTAATTCTAGAGTTTAGTTCATAAGTCAAGATTTTGATGAATAAGTGTGTTACTACTTGGTGAGTGAGCAGGTAATATCCCTTTTATCTCTTTAGTGAACTCATGTGGATTTCCTTTGTTATGGATCCATTTATGAGTTCAATCTCTTCTCCTTTAGATTGATTATCCATTTGAAAAAGGCTCATTCATTCCATTATTTGTAAACTAAATATATTTTCAATTTTGCAAAACCACTTTTTATACGTGGTCAATTATGATTCGGCCACATCATTAATTAAATTATTTTTTAAAAGGGAAAAGACTCAAATATGCTATTGAACTTTGAGAAAAGGCTCATCTTTGTGATTCGTTAAAAGTTTGGCTCATCTATGCCATTTCCATTAACAAATAATGGCATGAATGAGTCTTTTCTCAAATGAAAATTGCATAGATGAGCCAAACTTTTAACGGATGACATAAATAAACCTTTTCTCAAAGTTCAATGGCATATTTGAGCCTAAACCCAAGAAAAAATGTATTCACGCTTCTTACCACGCCATCGTCCAGAAGATGGGTAAAGGGTAAAGGGTAAAGGGTAAAGGGTAAAGGCTATTAAAATTTAAAAACCAAGTTCAAAGAGATGATTAGGACTTTGAATAATTTATAGGGTAAGTTACATATATCACATAGTGTAAAGATGAAATTACTATATATCCCTACTTTTTTTCTAATTACAATAATCCCTTAAAATTAACCCAATCCGGATACATTAATGAAAGCACAGATACATTAATACATTAATACGGATACATTATTAAAACAAGGGATTTTAGTTATTTTTAAAAGATATAGGGACAAATGGAAAATAATATACTTAAAGGTGTGTACTTTAGTAATTTTTCTTAATTTATATGTGCACCAAATATATGTGGCCAAGTTTAAGAGGCTTTCAGGTAATTTTTCATTTGTTGCTGCTAACCAAAATATAAACACTAAATTGTTAAGAAAACACGAGACAAAAAAGAAAATAATATCACCTCAAAAAATTACGAAAGAGCACCACTAAGCAATAAAATAATAGATCTATGGATTTTTAGTCTAATGACAAAAGCATCCATATAGGGGTTGTTTGGTACGGATATGGGATAGACAAAAGTTATTCAATGGATTGAGCTAATACTCCTAAACAAAAAATATGATAAAATAATTTTATATTTTAATTCGAGTTTATTATCCTTAATTACTCGTACCAAACAATTCCTTATAATAGTTCAAGTATAATTCCAAAGAAAAAGAATGAAAAATAAATAATTTGACAAGCCTCCAATGGGAGTTCATGTACAAATAAAATAAATCAATTATTCTAAACTATCTCCTAAAATGTAAGAACAGACAACCAGTATAGAAACTCGTATTCTATCTCGAATCCCTATCTTTTAAATAACACCCTTTCACGAACTTAAAGAGTCGTATTAGTTTTTTCAGCTTTAGTAAGAAGAGCTTTGACACATCAACCTCATCGCAAATTTGCAACAAAACTTGGTTGATTTCCCCTTCATTTGCCCTGCCCTGCCCCACCCCGCCTCATTTGTTATCTTAATCAAAACTACAAATGAAAGATACTTAAGTAAGAACAAGAATTGAATTTCACTTAGAAAGATCAAAATTTCGCTAGCTGTCACTCCCAGTGATGAAGCATTCAAGCAGTTGTAAGAAAGAAGGGGAACAAGAATGAAGAATATCCGGCAGAAAAGGAAGAAAACGAAAAATAGCAAAACAAAAAATAAAAAGATAGGAGAAAATGAAAAACAGACCCTCTTTTAATAACACCCTCTTACGAGTCTAAAGAGTCGTATTAATCTTTTCAGCTTTAGTAAGAAGAGCTTTGACAGATCAGCCTCATCGCAAATTTGCTACAAAACATTGTCCTGGAACTGCCCTGTCCTACCCCGCCCTTCCATGCCCCTCCTCATTTGCTATCGTAATTAAAACTACAAATGAAAGATACTTAATTAAGCACAAGAATTGAATTTCACTTAGAAAGAACACAATTTTTTGTTGGTCTTTCACCAGCTGCCACTCTCAGTGATGGAGCAATCTAGCGGCTGTCGGAAAGTAAGAAGAGGAACAAGTATGGAGAATATCTAACAAAAACGGTGGGTACGGAAAATAGCAAACGAAAAATAAAAACTTAGGAGAAAATAAGAAAGGACTTTGGATAATCGTGTGGTGGGGCTAGGAAACGAGAAAAGAAGGACGGCGACGAAGGAATAGCAGGTAAATTAGAATGTTATGTTCAATCTAGAAACTTTTAACCTTAGGCTTAAATGAAAACGCCTTCTTCAGTTTGTGCCACACCATAAACATTCTTTTTCTTGAGAGAAAGATGAGAAGCAAAGAGAGAAAGAGTGTAAATAAGTGATTTTTTGTGAAATAGAATGTTGATGACTTTTGTATATATAGTGAGAAGTGGAGTTTGGGTGATAAATTGAGATGTGATTGAGTAATTTTAGAGATAGTTTAACTTTAATATTACTAGTGCACGTCTTTTAAAATTTTATTAAGTGTCATTGGATTTAATAGTTTAAAGAAGAGAGTTGAAAAATCAATTAATTTTTTTCTTCATTAAAAATTTAAGTATTTATATATACTTGACACGTGTGTTACAGTGTATGCCAATCTAGCTTTGATTAAGAAAAAAATTAAGTTATATGCTCTTTTATATAAAAAAAAAATTATATTCATCTACTCTTGGGTTACAATATTGTACTAGGGAAGGTATTTATTTCAAATAAATATCAAAAAGAGAATCTGGACACCCTCTTTTAATAACACCATCTTATGAGTCTAAAAAGTCGTATTAATCTTTTCCGCTTTAGTAAGAAGAGCTTTGATACATTAGCCTCATCACAAATTTGCAACAAAACATTGCCCTGGAACTGCCCTGTCCTACCCCACCCTTCCCTGCCCCTCCTCATTTGCAATCGTAATAAAAACTACAAATGAAAGGTACTTAAGTAAGAACAAGAATTGAATTTCACTAAGAAAGAACACAATTTTTTGCTGGTCTTTCGCCAGCTTCCACTCCCAGTGACGGAGAAATCTAGTAGCTATCGAAATGTAAGAAGAGGAACAAGTATGGAGAATATCCGGCAAAAAAGGTGGGTACGGAAAATAGTAAACAAAAAATAAAAATTTAGGAGAAAATGAAAATCGAACCTTGGATAATCGTGTGGTGGGCCTGGGAAATGGGACAAGAAGAACGGTGACTAAGGAATAGCAGGTTAATAGGAATGTTATGTTCAATCTTGGAATTTTTAACCATAGGCTTAAATGAAAGCGCCTTCTTCAGTTTGTGTCACACCATTAACATTCTTTTTCTCTTTCTTCAGAGAAAGATGAGAAGCAAAAAGAGAAAGAGTGCAAATAAATGAGTTTTTTTTTTTGTGAAATCGAATGTTGATGACTTTTGTATGTATAGTGAGAAGTGGAGTTTGGGTTATAAATTGAGATGGGATTGAGTAATTTTAGAGATAGTTTAAATTTAATATTAGTAGTGCACATCTTTTAAACTTTTATTACTGTGTCATTGGGTTTTTTAATTTAAAGAAGAAGATTGAATAATCAATTTATTTTTTTGCTTCAATAAAAATTTATGTATGTGTATGTACTTGACACGTGCGTTACACGTGTATGCCAATCTAGCTCTGATTAAGAAAAAAATTAAGTAATATGCACTTTTATCAAAAAAAAATTATATTAATCTACTCTTGGGTTGCAATATTAAACTATTGAATGTGTTTGTTTCAAATAAATATCAAAAAGAGAATCTGAACACCCTCTTTTAATAACACCATCTTAGGAGTCTAAAGAGTCATATTAATCTTTTCGGCCTAAGTAAAAAAGGCTTTGACACATCAGCCTTATCGCAAATTTGCAACAAATTGTTGCCCTGGAACTACCCTGTCCTACCCTGCCCTTCCCTGCCCCTCCTCATTTGCTAACATAATCAAAACTACAAATGAAAAATACTCAAGTAAGAACAACAATTGAATTTTACTTAGAAAGAACACAATTTTTTGCTGGTCTTTCGCCAGCTGCCACTCTCAGTGATGGAGAAATCTAGCAGCTGTCGAAAAGTAAGAAGAGGAACAAGTATGGAGAATATCCTGCAAAAAAGTGGGTACGAAAAATAGCAAACAATAAATAAAAACTTAGGAGAAAATAAGAAAGCACCTTGAATAATCGTGTGGTGGGTCTGGAAAACAAGACAAGATGGACGGCAACGAAGGAATAGCAGGTGAATTGGAATGTTATGTTCAATATGGGAATTTTTGACCTTAGGCTCAAATGAAAGTGCCTTCTTTAGTTTGTGCCACACCATTAACATTCTTTTTCTTTTCTTTTTTTTTCAGAGAAAGATGAGAAGCAAAGAGAGAGAGTGCAATCGAATGAGTTTTTTTGAGAAATCGAATATCGATGACTTTTGTATATATAGTGAGAAGTGAAGTTTGGGTAATAAATAGAGATGTGATTGAAGTAGTGCATGTCTTTTAAATTTTTATTAAGGTGTCATTGGGTTCAATAATTTAAAGAAGAGCATTTCAAAAAATCAATTACTTTTTATCTTTTGTTAAATTTTAAATATATATGTATATACTTGACACGTGCGTTGCACGTGTGTGCTAATCTAGCTCCGATTAGAAAAAAAGAAGTTATATTCACTTTTTTCTAAAAACAATTATAGTCATTATCTACTCGTGGCCTGCAATATTATACTACGGAAGATATTCATCATCTTCCATGCCCCTCCTCATTTGCTATCATAATCAAAACTACAAATGAAATATACTTAAGTAAAAACAAGAATTGAATTTCACTTAGAAAGAACACACAATTTTTTGCTGGTCTTTCGCTAGCTGCCACTCCCAGTGATGGAGCAATCTAGCGGCTGTCGGAAAGTAAGAAGAGGAACATGTATGAAGAATATCCGGTATAAAAGGTGGGTACAAAAAATAGCAAACAAAAAATAAAAATTTAGGGGAAAATAAAAATCGGACCTTGGAGAAATGTGTGGTGGGGCTAGGAAATGGAACAAGAAGCCAACTAAGGAATTGCAGGTGAATTGAAATGTTAAGTTCAATCTGGGAATTTTTAAAGTTAGGCTTAAATGAAACAGCCTTCTTCAGTTTGTGTCACGTCATTAACATTCTTTTTCTTCAGAGTAAGATGAGAAGCAAAGAGAGAAAGAGTGCAAATGAATAAGTTATTTTGTGAAATTGAATGTTGATGGGTTCTGTATATATAGTAAGAAGCGGAGTTTGGTTGATAAATAGAGATGGGATTGAGTAATTTTAGCGATAGTTTAACTTTAATATTAGTAGTGCACATCTTTTAAAATTTTATTAAGGTATTGTTGGGTTTAATAATTTAATGAAGAGGATTGAAAAATCAATTAATTTTTTTTTCAGTAAAAATTTAAGTAGTATATATACTAGACACGTGCGTTACACGTGTATGACAATCTAGCTCTTATTAAGAAAAAAATTAAGTTATATGCAGTTTTATAAAAAAATATTATATTCATCTACTCTTGGCTTGCAATATTATACTAGGGAAGGTATTTATTTCAAATATATCTAAAAGAGAATCTAGACACCCTCTTTTAATAACACCGTCTTACGAGTCTAAAGAGTCGTATTAATCTTTCGGCTTTAGTAAGAAGAGTTTTGACACATCAGCCTCATTGCAAATTTGCAACAAAACGTTGTCCTGGAACTGCCCTATCCTACCCCACCCTTCCCTGCCCCTCCTCATTTGCAATCGTAATCAAAACTACAAAAAGATACTTAAGTGAGAACAAGAATTGAATTTCACTTAGAAAGAACACAATTTTTTGCTGGTCTTTCGCTAGCTGCCACTCCTAGTGATGGAGAAATCTAGCAGCTGTTGAAAAGTGAGATGAGGAACTAGTATGGAGGATATCCGGCAAAAAAGGTGGGTAAAGAAAATAGCAAACAAAAAATAAAAATTTAGGAGAAAATGAAAAACGAACCTTGGATAATCGTGTGGTGGGGCTGGGAAATGGGAAAAGAAGGACGGTGACTAAGGAATTGCACGTGAATTGGAATGCTATGTTCAATCTAGGAATTTTTAACCTTAGGCTTAAATGAAAGCTCCTTCTTCAGTTTGTGTCACACTATTAACATTCTTTTTCTTTTTCATGAGAAAAAGATGAGAAAAGCAAAAAGAGAAAGAGAGCAAATGAATGAGCTTTTTTTTGTGAAATCGAATGTTGATGACTTTTGTATATATAGTGAGAAGTGAAGTTTGGGTGATAAATAGAGATGGAATTGAGTAATTTTAGAGATAAATTGGGTTTTTCGAGCTTTTGTTGGGTTTTGTTGTTGTTGTTGCATGGAGGTGTTCCGAGCCCCGAGTAGTGTTCCGTTTTGGAACACAAGCTCGGGGGAGGGTTTAGGACCTCTTAACGTAGTCAATTTCGGGATTTCAGGAGCGGGTTCCACATTTTCTTATTTTGACTCCTAAATTGGTCTTTCTTAGATTTTGATGTTTTTAGAGTCTAAACGGCTGTCCTGACGTTGTGATTCTTTTTTTGATAGCGTGGCAGCAGTCTGAGGCTGTTCAGAAGGGAAAAGCTCCGGTGGAGTGATTTGGAGCGCGCACGGTCGGCCTTCTGGTAGGTTACAACTTTCCTTCTTTTAGTTTGAGTTGGATTGTGTGAATGCATACTGATTTGTGTGAATCGGGGGTGGGGAACTAGTATTTCTTCTCTTCTTCTCATAAATCATGCTTTAGGGTTGATATTCGGGCTGTTTTGGGGGTAGTATCACCCTATCGGAGAGGTTGTTTGGGGGTTGATACATGTGATCTATCTGGTTGGTTGTTTATTTATGTTGGAGCATGTTTCTGGCCTTAGTCTAGGTTAGGTTAGATTTGCCTTAGACCCAAGCACCTATTTGACTCTGGTATGTATCCGACGCCGATTTGGATGGACTAGGTCCTTGTAGACCGGTATAGCAGATTTGAGTCTGATAGTACGAGCCTAGCTTTGGCTTTATTTTGTCGTGATCTTATGGCTTCTCTCCTCTTTTCTGTGGTGTCGATGTGTTGTCGGAGGCATGGTGTTTTTCTGAGATTTCAGGTGTTTCGAGATCGATTATGTGGTAGTGTGGTTGTTAGTGGACGGCGATCCATATTGGTTTGGTATTTGAGATCCGCTATGGAATTGATATGCCTTGCGAACTCGCCTAACTAGAACAGGGCCCCCAGAGTGTTAGCTGGCTCACTCGTCTGGCTGGGATAGGGCCCCAGAGTGTTAGCCGGCCGAGCAGTTGGGTATGAGTTATTGGGGTACTCTTCGGAAGGGACAAGTCATGTGCACTCGTCTGGCTGGGACAGGGCCCCCGTAGTGTTAGCTGGCTCACCCATCTAGCTGGGACGGGGCCCCCGGGGTGGTAGCTGGTTAGGCGATTGGATATTAAAGCCTTGGGAGGAGTTTTATGCCCCTTTAACATTCTTGGTAAACGCACTCAAATGAGAATTCCATCAGCGCGGTTAGTTTTGAAATGTCGATTTTGGTCTAAAAATGACCCTTCGTGTGCTTCCCGGGGCTTCCATCTAATTCTGAGGCCCTCGGTGGAATTTGGATAAAATGGTGCTTTGGGTGTGGGACCCACTTTTTATTGAAACGATCTTGTATGGAAATTATGACTGCGCCATTGAGTCTGAAACGTCAAATTTGATGGGGTAGCATATCTCGTTTGCGTGCACGGGGTTTCGAACGAATCCCGAGAATCTCGTCGAAATTTTTGGGAAAGCCAAGTTATAGCTGGTGCACAGCTGATGTTGCAGACCCATTCCTTCTCCGTGTTCGCGGGCCTTGCTCCTCGTTCGCGGAGGTGTCGGTCTTCCTTCTCTACATTCACGGAGGTTTGAGTGTTTCTTCTCCGCGTTCGCGGATAAGGTTCCTCGTTCACGGAGGTCTGGGAGGTCTGGGGAATCTTTCTCTCCACGTTCGCGGAGGTATGGATTCAACTTTTATATTAGTAGTGCACATCTTTTAAAATTTTGTTAAGGTGTCATTGGGTGTTTTAATTTAAAGAAGAGGATTGAATACTCAATTTATTTTTTGCTTCAGTAAAAATTTAGGTATGTATTTTTACTTGACACGTGTGTTACACGTGTATGCCAATCTAGCTCTGATTAAGAAAAAAATTAAGTTATATGCACTTTTATCTAAAAAAAAATTATATTCATCTACTTTTGGGTTGCAATATTAAACTACTGAAGGTATTTATTTCAAATAAATATCAAAAAGAGAATTTGGACATCCTTTTTTAATAACACCGTCTTACGAGTCTAAAGAGTCGTATTAATTTTTTGCCATTAGTAAGAAGAGCTTTGACAAATCAGCCGTATCACAAATTTGCAACAAAACGTTGCCCTTGAACTGCCCTGTCCTACCTTGCCCTTCCCTGCCCCTCCTCATTTGCTAACGTAATCAAAACTACAAATGAAAGATACTTAAATAAAAACAACAATTGAATTTCACTTAGAAAGAACACATTCTTTTGCTGGTCTTCCACCAGCTGCCACTCCCAGTGATGGAACAATCTAGTGGCTGTCGGAAAGTAAGAAGAGGAACAAGTATGGAGAATATCCAGCAAAAAAGGTTAGTACGAAAAATAGTAAACAAAAAATAAAAACTTAGGAGAAAATAAGAAACGGACCTTGGATAATCGTGTGGTGGGGCCGGGAAACAAGACAAGAAGGACGGCGATGAAGGAATAGCAGGTGAATTGGAATGTTATGTTCAATTTGGAAATTTTGGACCTTAGGCTTAAATGAAAGTGCCTTCTTCAGTTTGTGCCACACCATTAACATTCTTCGTTTTTTTCTTTTCTTCAGAGAAAGATGAGAAGCAAAGAGAGAAAGAATGCAAATGAATGAGTTTTTTGTGAAATCGAATGTTGATGACTTTTGTATATATAATGAGAAGTGGAGTTTGGCTGACAGATAGAGATGTGATTGAGTAATTTTAGGGATAGTTTAACTTTAACATTAGTAGTGCATGTCATTTAAAATTTTATTAATGTATCATTGGGTTCAATAACTTAAAGAAGAGTATTTCAAAAAATCAATTACTTTTTATCATTTGAAAATTTTTAAATATATGTGTATATACTTGACACATGCGTTGCACGAGTATGCTAATCTAGCTCCGATTAGAAAAAAATTAAGTTATATTCACTTTTTCAAAAAAAAAAAAATTATAGTCATCATCTACTCGTGGCTTGCAATATTATACTACGGAAGATATTCAACATATTCCCTTCCCCTCCTCATTTGCTATCATAATCAAAACTACAAATGAAATATACTTAAGTAAGAACAAGAATTGAATTTCAATTAGAAAGAACACAATTTTTTGCTGGAACATGTATGGAGAATATCCGGGGAAAAAGGTGGGTACAAAAAATAGCAAACAAAAAATAAAAATTTAGAAGAAAATGAAAAATGGACCTCGGAGAATCGTGTGGTGAGGCTAGGGAATGGGACAAGAAGGAAAGTTCAATCTGGGAATCTTCAACGTTTGGCTTAAATGAAATCACCTTCTTCAGTTTGTGTCACCCCATTAACATTATTTTTCTTCATATAAAGATGAGAAGCAAAGAGAAAAAGAGTGCAAATGAATGAGTTATTTTGTGAAATTGAATGTTGATGACTTCTATATATATTGTGAAAAGTGGAGTTTGGTTGATAAATAGAGATAAGACTGAGTAATTTTAGAGATAGTTTAACTTTAATATTAGAAGTGCACATCTTTTAAAATTTTATTAAGGTATCGTTGGGTTTAATAATTTAAAGAAGAAGATTGAAAAATCAATTAACTTTTTTCTTCAGTAAAAATTTAAGTATGTATATATACTTGACACGTGCGTAACATGTGTATGCCATTCTAGCTCTAATTAAGAAAAAACATTAAGTTATATGCACTTTTATAAAAAAAAATACACTCATCTACTCTTGGGTTGCAATATTATACTGGGGAAGGTATTTATTTCAAATAAATATCCAAAAGAGAATCTGGACACCCTCTTTTAATAACACCCACTTACGAATCTTAAGATTCGTATTAATATTTTGGCTTTAATAAGAAGAGCTTTGACCTCATCGCAAATTTGAAACGTAACGTTGCCCTGGAACTGCCCTGTCCTACCCCACCCTTCCCTACCCCTCCTCATTTGCTATCTCAATCAAAACTACAAATGAAAAATACTTAAGTAAGATCAAGAATAGAATTTCATTTAGAAAGAACACAATTTTTTGATGGTGTTTCGCCAGCTACCAATCCCAGTGATGGCGCATTCTAGCGACTGTCGAAAAGTAAGAAGAGGAACAAGTATGGAGAATATCCGGAAAAAAAGTTGGGTACAGAAAATAGCTAACAAAAAATAAAATTTTAGGAGAAAATGAAAAACGGACCTTGGATAATCGTGTGGTGGGGATGGAAAATGGGACAAGGACGGTGACTAAGGAATTGCAGGTGAATTGGAATGTTATGTTCAATCTAGAAATTTTTACCTCAGGCTTAAATGAAAGCGTCTTCTTCAGTTTGTGTCACACTATTAACATTCTTTTTCTTTTTCATGAGAAAAAGATGAGAGAAGCAAAAAGAGAAAGAGTGCAAATGAATGAGTTTTTTTTGTGAAATCGAATGTTGATGACTTCTGTATATATATAGTGAGAACTGGAGTTTGGGCGATAAATAGAGATGGGATTGAGTAACTTTAGAGATAGTTTAACTTTATTATTAGTAGTGCACATCTTTTAAAATTTTATTAAGGTGTCATTGGGTTTTTAAATTTAAAGAAGAGGATTGAATAACCAATTTATTTTTTGCTTCAGTAAAAATTTATGTATGTATATGTACTTGACACGTGCGTTACACGTGTATGCCAATCTCGCTCTGATTAAGAAAAAAATTAAGTTATATGCACTTTTATCTAAAAAAAAATTATATTCATCTACTCTTGGGTTGCAATATTAAACTAGTGAAGGTATTTATTTCAAATAAATATCAAAAAGAGAATCTAGACACCCACTTTTAATAACACCATCTTACGAGTCTAAAGAATCGTATTAATCTTTTCGGCTTTAGTAAGAAGAGCTTTGACACATCAGCCTTATCGCAAATTTGAAACAAAACGCTGCCCTGGAATTGCCCTGTCCTACCCTATCCTTCCCTGCCCCTCCTCATTTGCTTACAAAATCAAAATTACAAATGAAGGATACTTAAGTAAAAATAACAATTGAATTTCACTTAGAAAGAACACAATTTCTTGCTGGTCTTTCGCCAGCTACCAATCCTAGTGATGGAGAAATCTAGCGGTTGTCAGAAAGTAAGAAGAGGAACAAGTAAGGAGAATATCCAGCAAAAAAGGTGGGTACGAAAAATAGCAAACAATAAATAAAAACTTAGGAGAAAATAAGAAACAGACCTTTGATAATCGTGTGATGGGGCTGGGAAACAGGACAATCAGGACAACGACGAAGGAATATCATGTGAATTGGAATGTTATGTTCAATCTGGGAATTTTTTACATTAGGCTTAAATGAAAGCGCATTCTTCAGTTTGTGCCACACCATTTACATTCTTTTTCTTTTTATTTCGGAGAAAGATGAGAAGTAAAGACAGAAAGAGTGCAAATGAATGAGTTTTTTGTGAAATCGAATGTTGATGACTTATGTATATATAGTGAGAAGTTGAGTTTGGGTGATAAATAGAGATGTGATTGAGTAATTTTAGAGATAGTTTAACTTTAACATCAGTAGTGCACGTCTTTTAAAATTTTATTAAGTTGTCATTGGGTTCAATAATTTAAAGAAGAGCATTTCAAAAAATCAATTACTTTTTATTATTTGTAAAATTTTAAATATATATATATGTGTGTGTGTGTGTGTGTGTGTGTGTGTTTGTGTTTGTGTGTGTGTGTATGTATGTATATACATGACACGTGTGTTGCACGTGTATGCTAATCTAGCTCCGATTAGAAAAAAATTAAGTTATATTTACTTTTTAAAAAAAATAAATTATAGTAATCATCTACTCATGGCTTGCAATATTATACTACGGTAGATATTCATCATCTTCCCTCCCCCTCCTCATTTTCTATCATAATCAAAACCACAAATGAAATATATTTAAGTAAGAACAAGAACTAAATTTCACTTAGAGAGAACACAATTTTTTGCTGGTCTTTCGCTAGCTGCCACTCCCAGTGATGAGGCAATCTAGAGGCTATCAGAAAGTAAGAAGAGGAACAGGTATGGAGAATATCCGGCAAAAAGGTGGGTACGAAAAATAGCAAACAAAAAATAAAAATTTAGGAGAAAATGAAAAACGAACCTTGGAGAATCGTGTGGTGGGGCTAGGAAATGGGACAAGAAGGAAACTAAGGAATACAATGTGAATTGGAATGTTATGTTCAATTTTGAAATTTTTAACGTTAGGTATAAATGAAAGCGCCTTCTTCAGTTTGTGTCACGCCATTAACATTCTTTTTCTTCAGAGAAAGATGAGTAGCAAAGAGAGAAAGAGTGCAAGTGAATGAGTTATTTTGTGAAATTGAATGTTGATGACTTCTATATATATAGTGAGAAGTAGAGTTTGGTTGATAAATAGAGATGGGATTGAGTAATTTTTTAGATAGTTTAACTTTAATATTAGTAATGCAAATCTTTTAAAATTTTATTAAGGTATTGTTGGGTTTAATAATTTAAAGAAGAGGATTGAAAAATCAATTAATTTTTTTCTTCAGTAAAAAGTAAAGTGTATATATATATATACTTGACACGTGCATTACATGTGTATGCCAATCTAGCTCTAATTAAGTAAGAAATTAAGTTATGTGCAGTTTTATCAAAAAAAAAATTATATTCATCTACTTTTGGGTTGCAATATTATACTAGGGAAGTTATTTAGTTCAAATAAATATCCAAAAGAGAATCTGGACACTCTCTTTTAATAACACCCTCTTACGAGTCTAAAGAGTCGTATTAATCTTTCGGCTTTAGTAAGAAGAGTTTTGATACATCAGCCTCATCACAAATTTGAAACAAAACGTTGCCCTGGAACTGCCCTGGAACTGCCCTTTCCTACCCCGCCCTTCCCTGCCCCTCCTCATTTGCTATCGTAATCACAATTACAAATGAAAGATACTTAAGTAAGAACAAAAATTTAATTTCACTTAGAAAGAACAAAAGTTTTTGCTGATCTTTCGCCAGCTGCCACTCCTAGTGATGGAGCAATCTAGCGGCTGTCGGAAAGTAAGAAGAGAAACAAGTATGGAGAATATCCGGCAAAAAAAGTGGGTATGGAAAATAGCAAACAAAAAATAAAAATTTAGGAGAAAATTAAAAATGGAGCACTCTACCGTTGAGTTATATCCGTTCCCCGCCCCATCGAGAAATAGAACTGACTAATCCTAAGTCAAAAGGTCGAGAAACTCAAAGCCAATATTCTTGAACGACTTGGAGCCGGGCCTTCTTTTCACACTATTACGGATATGAAAATAATGGTAAAAATCGTATTCAATTGTCAACTGCCCCTATCGAAAATAGGATTGACTACCTTGGATAATCGTGTGGTGGGGCTGGAAAATGGGACAAGAAGGACGGCGACGAAGGAATAACAAGTGAATTGGAATGTTATGTTTAATCTAGAAATTTTTAACCTTAGGCTTAAATGAATGAGTTTTTTGGGAAATCAAATGTTGATTACTTTTGTATATATAGTGAGAAGTGGAGTTTGTGTGATAAATAGAGATGTGATTGAGTAGTTTTAGAGATAGTTTAACTTTAATATTAGTAGTGCACGTCTTTAAAAATTTTATGAAGGTGACATTGGGTTCAATAATTTAAAGAAGAGCTTTCAAAAAATCAATTAATTTTTTTCTTTTGTAAAAATTTAAGTATATATGTATATACATGACGCGTGCGTTGCACGTGTATGCCAATCTAGCTCCGGTCAGAAAAAAAATTAAGTTAAATTCACTTTTATAAAAAAAAATTATATTCATCATCTACTCTTCGGTTGCAATATTATACTAGGGAATATATTCATCATCTTCTCTGCCCCTCCTCATATGCTATCATAATCAAAACTACAAATGATTGATATTTAAGTAAGAACAAGAATTGAATTTGCTTCGAAAGAACACAATTTTTTGTTGGTCTTTCACCAGTTAACACTCCCACTGATGGAGCAATCTAGCGGCTGTCAGAAAGTAAGAAGAGGAACAAGTAGGGAGAATATCCGGTAAAAAAAGTGGGTACGGGAAATAGCAGAAAAAAAATAAAAATTAAGGAGAAAATGAAAAATGGACCTTGGATGATCGTGTGGTGGGGCTGGGGAATGGGACAAGAAGGAAGACAACTAAGGAATAGCAGGTGAATTGGAATGTTATGTTCAATCTGAAAATTTTTAACGTTAGGCTTAAATAAAAGCGCCTTCATCTGTTTGTGTCACACCATTAACATTTTTTTTCTTTTTCTTTTTCTTTAGAGAAAGATGAGAAGCAAAGAAAGAAAGAGTGCAATGAATGAGTTTTTTTTCTGAAATCGAATGTTGATGGCTTTTGTATATATAGTGAGAAGTGGAGTTTGGGTGATAAATAGAGATAAAATTGAGTAATTTTAGAGATAGTTTAACATTAATATTAGTAGTGCACATCTTTTAAAATTTTATTAAGGCATCGTTGGGTTTAATAATTTAAAGAAAAGGATTGAAAAATCAATTAATTTTTTTCTTTAGAAAAAATTAAGTATGTATATATACTTGATACGTGCATTACACGTGTATGCCAATCTAGCTCTTATTAAGAAAAATATTAAGTTATATGCACTTTTATCAAAAAAAAAAAATATTCATCTACTCTTGGGTAGCAATATTATACTAGGAAAGGTATTTATTTCAAATAAATATCAAGAAGAGAATCTGGACACCCTCTTTTAATAACACCCTCTTACGAGTCTAAAGAGTCGTATTAATCTTTTTGGCTTTAGTAAGAAGAGCTTTGACACATCCGCCTCATTGCAAATTTGCAAAAAAACGTTGCCCTGGACGGCCTTGTCCTACCCCGCCCTTCCCTGCCCCTTCTCATTTGCTATCGTAATCAATACTACAAATGAAAGATACTTATGTAAGAACAAGAATTGAATTTCACTTAGAAAGAACACAATTTTTTGCTGGTCTTTCGCCAGCTGCCACTCCCAGTGATGGAGCAATCCAGCGACTGTCGAAAAGTAAGAAGAGGAACAAGTAAGGAGAATATCCAGCAAAAAAGGTGGGTACGAAAAATAGCAAATAAAAAATAAAAATTTAGAAGAAAATAAGAAACGGACCTTGGATAATCGCGTGGTAGGGCTGGGAAACGGGACAAGAAGGACAGTTACGAAGGAATAGTAGGCGGATTGGAATGTTATGTTCAATCTGGAATTTTTAACCTTAGACTTAAATGAAAGTGTCTTCTTCAGTTTGTGTTACACCATTAAAATTATTTTTCTTTTTCTTTTTTATCAGAGAAAGATGAGAAGCAAAGAGAGAAAGAGTGCAAATGATTGAGTTTTTTGTGAAACCGAATATACGGATAGAGAAGGGATAATACAGTGGGAAAAACAGAGACTGGAGTATTGGTAGTTCTAATACCAAATCCAGCAAGGTTACCCAGTGCATTCTCCGTCATCTCATTATCCTCAGGAGCTTCCTCTTCCATCTAATCCTCAAGAGCGACAACATCTGAAGAAATTTACTGATGGTGGAATGATGTAACACCCCAAAAGAAATTTCTAAGATAAAATCCGAATCATACTTTGTATGCGTATAAGATCATACCGGATGATTCCTAATTGCTCATGTGTGTTAAGGTTCGTTCTTAAGTGTAGGAAGTGTATTGGAAGTGATTTAGGGTCATTAGGGACCTCTAGCACTAAGCCAAGTTCAAAGCCTTCCCTACTCGCTAAGTTTTTCCATGAAATCATGCAAGGGTCAACTTCAAACGATCATATCTTTAGAATATAAAGATTTAGGTGGCCCATGACCCACCAAATAAAAGTTCTATGAGTCTTCTTTTCAAATCCACCAAGTTTGCATTATTTCGAGTTCAGAGTAAAAAGTTATGACGTTTTACTTCAGACAATCCAACCTAAGAATTCTGTCCAGGTTCCATGAACTGGTTACTAGGGCCATGAAACTAATTAGGGGCCGTGAAAACTTCTTGAGGAATTTAATCAGAGGATCAAATTATGGCACCTGAGTTCCAGAGATCCAATCAACGAGTTGTGGATCATTGTACGGGCCGTAAAAGGGTCTGTAGACCCTTTATATCACTTGTATATCATGTATATAAGCTATATATCAAATTTCTAGATTTCATTAAAATACTATTTTGAATTTCTTTCCTCACTGTTTACCCCTTGGTTGACCCCGATAGCCTCAAAAAGCTCTCTTCAACCCTATAAGTCTTTTTAAATCAAGAACTCAATTCTAGGGTTCAAGACTTGATTTTTAAGTAAACGCATCAAGATTTCTTCCTTCCAAATCAAGGATTTTCAAGAACGAATCCAAGATTTTTAAGAAAGGATTTCTTGATCATTCTTCATCAAGTTAGGGTGCATTTAAATTTCATAGTGAGGAACTAAGTTCTTCCTCATATCCTACATATATAGTTCCAACGAGTAAGATCAAAGCTAGGGTTCTTCACCTTTAAGCTTCAAGTTCAGTAATTCTACCATGGTTTTCCCTTTCAGGAATATGAGATTTTATCAATGTTCATATTCAGTTGCTCATGATTTATGCCAGTATCAAAGGTTAGCTTGGAGTCACTTGTGACTCTAAGCACCGTGTTACGACTAGGGGTAGTCTCGGATCATGAAAAACGGCAGAAGCATAAAATGGCTGTCCAGGTATAGAATTCAAGCCAACATTTGAGACTTGACTTGATTCCCCACGAGGATTGACCTGAGTTGCAGATTTCAAACTGGCTGACTGTTAATTTGTGGAATTTGATTATTCCAAAGGTCCAGCTTGTAAGCTAGACTCACTAAAAGATACCACACTCTGCGAAGCCGAATCTTGTGGTGTATCTATCTTCCTACTTAGATTCACAAGTTGGTCTATCAGAATTTGTATCAGCCTTTCTATCAAGTATGACAACCGAAGCCATTAGATTCAAACTGTGTGATTCAATTCTAGCTAGATGGGCTGTATATAAAGTTGTCAAAGTTAAATTAGACATTTTAGTAATTTAACTTTTGACTTGAGGGCGTCTCATTCTTTATCGGCATTTGAGTATCTAAAAGTTTGTGTTTGTTCATGATTAAATCTGATACATCTACAATTTTTTCTGCAGGGGACCGTTAAGAGGAACTTTCACAAATTATTTTTCAATATTCTTTGTATAGTGAACGAATATCTTGACGCGACGGTTGATTGGTCTTAGATATATCACATATACATAATTTGATATACATATCAAATGCATGTATCAAGAAACTAATATATTATTAAAAGTGGGATGTTCCAACCTTTAAAACTGGCTTACTATTTTTCCCTTTCACTAAATTAAAATATAATTAAATATTATGATTTTAATTACATAATGACAGAATTTGAACTCCAAAAACAGCACTTTAATTCCTTTATTATTGCATTATAAATTCCCTTAGTTATTACTTTATATATCACTAGAGTATATGTTAGTAAATTCAAATAAGTTTTTGTTTAGTCCAATAAATCAGCAGTGTATACAATCCTAATTAAATATTTATTTAATGGTTGTAGTTAAATTATATACAAGATGAGTATAAGAAGTTTAGCAGCTCTATTTGTAAATTAATTACCTTCATAGAAATGTAATATACGTTCAATTGTGCGTTACTATTTACCTACTAGTTCTAGGAACGTGCATTGCACGTCTATCCCAAAATACTTTATATAAATTTTGTATTGCAAATGACATATTTTATCCCTTTCAAATCTATTGTTATTTACTAAAAAAAATTCATAATTTTTTTCGATAGATAGAAAGTATATATATCCTATTAAAAAGAATACACCATTAGTTATGGAAGGGAAAATGTTCAAATATGCCATCGAACTTTGACAAAAGGCTTACTTATGTCATCCATTAAAAGTTTGGCTCATCTATGTCTTTTTCATTTGAGAAAAGGCTCATCCATGCCATTATTTGTTAACTGAAATGGCATAAATGAACCAAATTTTTAATAGATGGCATAGATGAGTTTTTTCTCAAATTTCGATGGTATATTTGAACCTTTTTCCTTTTAAAAGATGATTTAATTAATGACGTGGCCGAATCACAACTATCCACGTGTAAAAAAGAGCTTTTGCAAAACGAAAACTATTTTTAGTTAACAAATAATGGCATGGATAAGCCTTCTCAAATGAAAATGGTATAGATGAGCCAAACATCTAACAAATGCATAAATGAGCCTTTTATCAAAGTTCGATGGCAATTGGCATATTTAAGCTTTTTCCCATTATAAAATTGACTAAAAGTGCATAAAGTAAAAATAACTAACTATTGTACAAATACATTATTTAAATGAGGAATCTAAAATACTACATGCTAGCTAATGTATAATGTGTGTAAACTTCGTAAACTTTTATTAGGAGTATTATTAATAGATTTTTATAATACTATCATTTTAACACCTTATGAAAATCCATTTTATCTAATAAAAATCATATTTTAATAGCATTAACATAGTGGAGTAATTGAAATCTTAACATTCACTTACACAGAAACGACACGGAAAGACATCATATCTAACTATTGTATAGCTAAGGCAATAAAATAGAAGACAATTGCATCCCTTCAAGTATTTGTCAAATAGATTATCCCAACATACAGAGAAATCAAATCTTTTAAGAGAGTTAAACAATGAAATCTTCAAAACAAAACAAAGATTTGGTTATTACATCTCCTAAATGAATGCTAATACAATAGTTATACAATCTTTATAATTAGTTATTACGATGCATACATGTGTATATTGACAATAGCTCCATATAAAGTGGAGTAACGGAAGCTTTGCAGCTTGTCGTCACCTTGATAGAAAATCACTTTGCCGTGATTTGAGCAATGATGGAATTTAGTCCGGTTGAATTTCTTAGTCTTTGAATCTACACCGCTTGAATATCTCCTTTCTACAAATTAAAATAACAACATCATAATTTCTGCAATAAACTTGAAAAAACATAAAAACAATCTTCTTGCAATATTTGTGTAATAAACAATTTTAAATGTTCATGAAATAACTATGATAATAGACACAACAAATTGAATCGGAACAAATTAAAAGGGCTATACCATTGTAATACTACTACTAAAACATCGTGTAACATTTGAAGTGAAATAAATATCTAAGAACATATAAAAAAATTCACCATGTACTAATTAAGTATATGTTGTAAATTGAATCCAATCAAAACAAAGTTTACTTTCAAAAGGTGAGATTTCTTACCTGGTAAACCTTGAGAAGTTCAAGAATTTCAAGAACATAACATAGAAAAATTAAGAGACCTCGCTTTTCTTCGCATCATGCAAACTCCTATTAATAGACATGAATGAAGATTACATATATATAAGATACATCCACACTTAAAATGGAATCAAACCACAAAGAGTGATCAATTAACATGAAACATATAACTAAACCTAAAATAGGTGAAGAAAAACCAGCAATAAAAGAAGAAGACGAATCTGCAAATGAAACAAAACCAATAATCAGTGAGTATTGTAGCACAGAGGAATAGTATAGACATCAAGTTTCAATAGTTACAATTTTATATCATAGTAAAAAATGAAAAAGAAGAAGAAGATAAGTTATAAATAGATAAATAAATATTTGGAGGTTATCATGAATATGAAAAGTTTGAGAGTTATGGATATTACTAATATTAACTAAGATTAGAATTTATGTGATTGAAGAAGTATGAGTTAAGGAGATGATTTTGTAAAATAAAATAATAAAAAACAGAGAGAAGAGCATTTTCGTAATCCAACTTTGAACTCAAAATCTTCCCACTTTTAATAATATATGATGATTTAATTGTTTCTTTACTATTTAACTTGTCTTTCTTTTCTATGTTGTAGTTTTGGAGGTAAGATGTTATGTGGTAGAGATCTTTGCCAAAACCACCACCACCATTGGGTGTATATAACCTGGGTGAACGGATGGATTTAGATTTTTTTAAAAAGGACTAAAATTCCAATACGCAAAAATGTACATTAAAATGGTATAAGGAAAGCCAATATCCATAAATGTTTACTAAGTAATTTATTGTTAGAGTTGCATATATTAGAATTTTGAAGTGACAAAGTTGCATGGAACAGGTTGCTTAAACACGATCTGCAGTAATATGGTTACCTAGTATAATTAGGAACAGGTAAATAAAGAAGTCGAAATAGTGTAGGATTCGGTTGGTGAAAAGACTTCCGAGTCCTACAAGGATTACAACGCGTGAAGAGTAAGAGTAAATACTTCCAAGTTCAAGTCAAAGTAGGAAGGGGCAGGAAGTCTATATATAGAGAAGGGTTTTCTCTATAAAGGCTTGCGCACTTACAAAGAGAGAAATACAAGCAGAACGTGATCAAGAGTTTGAGAGGGTTCTGATTGAAGTCCTTGAGGTGCTGTGGAAAACAAAACAAAAGAGTTTATTTTGTTAGGTTTAGATTTGAGTATTTTAGTATTAAATTAGTTTGTAGTTGAGTTTGGGAGAACGCAAGCCTAGGGGTTTGTGTTTTTGAGTCTAGGAATTAGAGTTTATAATTCCTTAGGTTACAGAGTTTGTAATCGTTTGTAGTGTGAAGTTGTTGAAGTAATAAAAGCACGTTCAATAATCCTGAATTTTTGTTTATTGTTCCAAGCAACCTTAAACTACTGATTAACAAAGCAACAAGTAGTTCGTACGTGTTCCATAAGAGAATTAAGGAGGTCATAATTCCAACAAGTAGTATCAGAGCAAAGGACCCAAGTTAATCTGGGTCCCTAAAACTAACCTTTGAATTTTTCCAGGTACAAGTGAGAGGAAGCAAGCAATGTTGGTATATGGATAGTTCTTGCTCAAGACATATGACTGGCGATAAAATAAAATTTCTCTCACTTGAAGAAAGGCAATGTGGAATGGTAGCATTTGGCGGAGGACAAAAGGGACAGATTAAAGGAATTGGAAAAATTGGGAAGTCTGACAAATACTCAATCGACAACGTCTGTCACGTTGAAGGTTTGAACCACAATCTCCTCAGCATATCCCAACTCTGTGATAAAGGAAACAAGGTAATTTTCCACTCTACAAAAGTTGAAGTAACTAATTTAAAAACAGGAGAAACTATTTTCACTGGAAAAAGGCACAAGCACGTCTATACAGTAGATGCCACAAAACTATCTGCAAAAAAACTCATGTGCCTAAGTTTTATGGAAAAAGATCCCCTACTGTGGCATAGGCGCCTAGGTCATGCAAGCTACATACAACTAAACAGATTGATCTCCAAGGACTTAGTAATAGGACTTCCTAAAACGAAGTTCAAAGATGATGGAATTTGTGATGCATGTGCCCGAGGAAAACAAGTAAAAGCATCCCTTAAATCTAAACAATCAGTTAGCACAACCAGATCCTTAGAACTGATACTCATGGATCTATGTGGACCCATGAGAGTCAAAAGCCGAGGTGGTAAGAGGTATATGTTTGTATTAGTTGATGACTATACAAGATACACTTGGACTATTTTTCTTGCATCCAAAGAAGATGCCTTTGAATCATTCTGCACTCTGGTAAGGAAACTTGAGAAAAAAATTGATAAACAACTAGTTGCAATCAGATCAGACCATGGAACAGAATTTGAAAACTCAAAATTTATCGAATTCTACTCCTCTCATGGTGTTGAACATAACTTCTCTGCACCTAGGACACCACAACAAAATGGCGTAGTAGAAAGGAAGAATAGGAATCTTCAAGAAATGGCTAGAACTATGATGATTGCTAGCAATATAACAAATAAATTTTGGGCTGAAGCTGTAAACACTGCCTGCTATATTATCAATAGATGCATGTCTAGATCTATGTTAAATAAGACTCCTTATGAATTACTAAAAGGCAGAAAACCTAACATATCACATCTAAGAGCTTTTGGATGTAAATGCTTCATTCATAATAACGGAAAAAACTTGTTAGGAAAATTTGATGCTCGAAGTAACGAGGGAATCTTTTTGGGATACTCCTCACAAAGCAAAGCCTACAGGGTATTCAACAAAAGGACAATGTGTGTAGAAGAAAGTGTTCATGTAGTTTTTGATCAAATTAATGTTATGTCTAACCCAAGCTTGCAAGATGATGATGAACTACTGAGAATAAATGCTGAAAGTGCACAGGAACAGCTGCAAGAAACAGGTACTGCACACTCGGACGATGCTGACTCATCTCACATATATGATGAAAATGCAGGGGAAGAATCATAAGAAAATCAAAGAAAAGTAACTGGGAGTCTTAATGAAGAATCTGTTGAGTCCGGATTGAAAGGATACAAATATCAAGGATCACATCCTATAGATAACATACTCACTGATCTTAATTCCAGAATCATCACCAGATCAGGACTTAAAAATCACTGTGCATTCAATGTTTTCCTATCCATGATAGAACCAAAAGGATCAGCGAAGCTTTGCAAGATGCTGATTGGATTATTGCCATGGAAGAAGAGCTAAATCAATTTGAAAGAAGTAAAGTTTGGCATCTAGCACCAAGACCAATTAATAGAACCATTATTGGAACCAAATGGGTCTTTCAGAACAAGTTAGACGAACATGGAACCATAACAAGAAATAAAGCAAGGCTAGTAGTTCAAGGATATAATCAAGAAGAATGCATAGACTACGATGAAACTTTCGCACCAGTGGACTAGAAGCAATCAGAATCCTTATAGCTTTTGCTGCCCACATGGAGTTCAAGCTCTATCAAATGGATGTGAAGAGTGCTTTTCTAAATGGACTCCTAAAAGAAGAAGTGTTTGTAAAACAACTACCAGGCTTTGAAAAGGACGACTATCCTGACCATGTTTACAAGCTAGATAAAGCCCTCTATGGGCTTAAACAAGCTCCAAGAGCATGGTATGAAAGATTGTCAAAATTTCTTCTAAGCAATGCATACACAAGAGGTAAAATCGACAACACTTTATTTCTCATAAACAAAGGAAATGACTTGCTGATAGTACAGGTATACGTTAACAACATCATATTTGGGGCAACAAATACAGCACTCACAAAGGAGTTCTCTACTTTAATGAGCAATGAGTTTGAAATGAGCATTATTGGAGAACTAAATTATTTTTTAGGACTTCAAATCAAGTAGACCCCATTAGGAACACTGATTCATCAGCAAAAATATGTGAAAGAATTATTAAAACGATTCAAGATGGAAGAGGCAAAAGAAATAAATACTCATATTGCTACTGCTACAAAATTGGATCTAGAAGGAACAGGTTCAAATGTGGAGCCAAAACTTTATAGAGGCATGAATGGATCACTTCTATACCTTACAGCCAGCAGACCAGATATTATTTTCAGTGTAGGACTATGTGCTAGGTTCCAAGCCAGGCCTAAAGAAACACATCTAAAGGCAGTCAAAAGAATTCTAAGGTATCTAAAAGGGACCTTTGATGTAGGTCTATGGTATCCAAAAGGAAGCAATTTTGAACTGGTAGGATTTGTTGATGCTGACTACGCAGGTTACTTAGTGGATCGTAAAAGCACTACGGGTAGGGCTCACTTCCTAGGATCTTGCCTAATCTCATGGGCAACCAAGAAACAACACTCTGTATCCCTATCTACTACCGAAGCTAAATACGTAGCAGCTGTTTCGTGTTGTGCTCAACTTCTCTGGATAAAACAGCAACTCAAGGATTTTGGATTACACATTGAATGTGTGCCAATCTTTTGTGATAATACAAGTGCGATCAACATTGCCAAAAATCCTGTCCAACACAAGAAAACAAAGCACATTGATATCAGACACTACTTTCTAAGAGATAATGTAGAAAAGGGGAACATGAAAATGAATTTTTGTACCACTGAAAAATAAATTGCGGACATCTTCACCAAGGCATTGGCAAGAGAAAAATTTGAAAGGAACAGTTTGGAACTAGGGATGATCAAGATGACATAAGGACTGGGCACATCTTAACAACACTATTTTTTCTACGTTTCATTATACTAACTTGATTTTTTTACTATGATAACGTCTTGTGCATTCATACAGAAAAAAAGGGGAAAAGAAATTGAAGTCTGGACAGCATACTCATCATGGAATTTTTCAGGTATGTACACTACTCTAGCTCAACAAATTAAATAACATAAAGTCAACACACAAACCTGATCCCTCACATGCGCCCGTCAGGAAATTCATACCTAGTCAACTTAAAAACTGCCATTTTTCAAAACACATCATATCTAAATCAAATCACACCAATACTAAGGTAAAACCCCTCAACTTCTCCCCGTTATTCAGAAAAGAAAACCTTTCGCATCTTTCCTCTTCTTCACATCTCTCCAAACTCCCAAAAAAAATTTCTTCTCTCTAAAATGGATTCTACTCGAGAACTAGCTCTCATACCCTTCAACCACCAATTCAACCAAAAACTCAAACCTGATGTTCTCTATATTGATGCCCTAGGCGCATCACACATTGCATGCCCCTTATCAGAAGAGGGTGCAACTCAGGGGGAACTTATTATCCAAGAAATAGATGAAATTAAGACTGTTGGGATGTTGCCCTCGAGTGAGGGGGAACGAACAAGAAAGTTTGATGATTCAACTGATGTTTCGTGTAAGGGGGAATCAGATCTATCATCCAAGAAACAAGTTCAGGCACAAATAGTTGATGCTCATGAAAACGTACCAATCGCCCATCTGGTACCACAACGACTGAGGTCTCGTCTGAGGAAAGCCTCTGGTACACCTGTTAAAATTCCAATTGTTGAACCAGTGGATGAACCACACTCTACACCTTCTATTGCGGTTCATGTTCGCTTCACAAGGTCTGTAGAAAGGGCTCTAGAAGAGGGTCTCATTGCTATGGCTGCTAAAAGGCCCCGTTCCTCTATAGGTAAGTTCTCTCCTCCAGTTAATCCTATAGACATCCCTGACGAATCATCTGATTCTGAGAAAATTAGAATAGGGAAACGTAAGGTGTGTTCTCCCAAACAAAGGGAACAGGTCAAGAGTAGTACTTCTAAGAGACGATCTAAAGGGAAGGGGTTAGTTGATACATCTACGAAAGCACTGGGAGTGAAAACAGGGTAGTCTCTTCTGAAACGTTAGGAGATAATGGGTCTGAAAGTAAAGAAGTTCAAGGTAACTTAGGGAATGAGGATGTTCCTGAAAATATTGAGATAACCTACACGCCCGTACTCGCAGAATACTAAACTTTACTCAAAGGAGTGTGGTCAGGGGTCGTGTAGTAACTGGTTTTGGTGGGGCTGAAATGGGTGAATTACTGGGAATATTACATGCTCAGGGATGATCTGACTTTCTTCTTCAAGATAATAAAAGAAGGAAAATGGGGCGAGACGAAACAAGGCAATTCTATATTAATGCCACTGGGTCCACTTCCTCGATCTTTAGTATTGTTAGGGGGGCACCTCTCACTCTCACAACTGATGTTGTTGTAGGGATTTTGGGAATTCAAAACTTGGTTTGGTGTCATTATGTGAAGAGGGACTGGCCTCCTTTAGATGGCTTGCCCATTGTTCTTGAGATCTGCCGAAAATTTTCTAATGACCCTACCTTGGATGCCTACACCCGCGTTGATAAGGGTGCCATGGTCCCTTTGCATAAACTCTCATTTGATGTTGTGCATAAAGTTGTACTGCCAAGGAAGCAAAAGAGAACTGAGGCCGACTACTTGGACCTCACGCTCATGGAGCTCCTACTTTCTAGACACCCTATTAACTTGCCTAGGTTGAAGCTACTTCACATGCATCGAATTTGTGTGGAAGACAAAATCCGGCACTCTCTTGGATATGGCTTTTGGTTGGGTGACATCTTTGAGTTTTTCGAGATCCCTATTCAGAAGTGGCAAGAGCAAACTATCAAGGATGTCTTAGGTACTGTAAATCAAGCTATTGTACCTGCTCACCGGAGGGGTGCAAATGCACCCGTCTCTCGTCTCAGAGCCATGCTAACTGCGAAGGATGAAGAATTAGCTGATCTCCGGTGGGCTCATTCCGCTGCCTTGGATCAGTTGCGCATCTCCTATGGTCTTGAGCATGACACTTTAATAGAGGAAAATGCACAATTGAAGGCTGCACTGGCTAAATCTCAGGAAGCCTTGGAAATTGAGAAAACTACGAATTCAGCTAACTTGAAGGGGCTCTTTGAGTTGCTTAAGACTAATCCTCCTTCTACCTCTGATCCTTCTCCCTCCTCATCCAAGCCACCTTAGACTACTTCTAGGTTATCCTGTTTTGTGTGGCTTGCTTTATGGTATTTTGTTGTTGGTTTAGCTGTGGCGTACTTACCTAACTCTATGACTATGATGTGTTTTTGCTGTTTTTGCTTTGGTTTTTGCCTCATAACTGTATTTGCCTAACGTTTTTACAGTTATTTATGTGTTGTTAAGTTTTGGCATCAGCTTTTTTCTAATGCCAAAAGGGGGAAGATTGATTGTTTACAAATCGTTGGATGATTGTTTGATTAAAGGATCGTTGGCTGATTATCATGTGCTCGTATTCCATTGAAAATGAAGATAAAGTTTATCATCATCAAAAAGGGGGAATTTGTTAGAGTTGCATATATTAGAATTTTGAAGTGACAAAGTTGCATGGAACAGGTTGCTTCAACACGATCTGCAGTAATATGGTTACCTAATATAATTAGGAACAGGTAAATAAAGAAGTCGAAATAGTGTAGGATTTGGTTGGTGAAAAGACTTTCGAGTCCTACAAGGATTACAGCACGTGAAGAGTAAGAGTAAATACTTCCAAGTTCAAGTCGAAGTAGGAAGGGGTGGGAAGTCTATATATAGAGAAGGGTTTTCTCTAGAAAGGCTTGTGCACTTACAAAGAGAGAAATACAAGAAGAACGTGATCAAGAGTTTGAGAGGGTTCTGATTGAAGTCCTTGTGGTGCAGCGGAAAACAAAACAAAAGAGTTCATTTTGTTAGGTTTAGATTTGAGTAATTTAATATTAAATTAGTTTGTAGTTGAGTCAATCATCAAGTTGGGGAACTTGACGATTTGGGAGAAAGCAAGCCTGGGGGTTTGTGTTTTTGAGTCTAGGAATTAGAGTTTATAATTCCTTAGGTTACAGAGTTTGTAATTGTTTGTAGTTTGAAGTTGTTGAAATAATAAAAGCACGTTCAATAATCCTGAATTATTGTTTACTGTCCCAAGCAACTTTAAATTACTGATTAACAAAGCAACAAGTAGTTCGTACGTGTTCCATAGGAGAATTAAGGAGGTCATAATTCCAACATTTATAATACTTAAAACTACTATTTTATAACTAAAAACACATATTTGTAGAATATGAATAAAATTATTTTTTTAATATTACTTTTTTATGATTTACACGAGACATACATGCAAAGCACGTGTTCAAAATCTAGTATAGTATAAATAAGTGAACTCTACTTAGGAAAAAAAGAAGAGATTAAGTTATATGCACTTTTATCAAAAAAGTATATATATTCATCTTCTAGCTCTTGGGTTTGCAATAATATACTTTAGGGAAGAGATTTATTTCAATAAAATATTAAAAGGAGAATCTCGACGGTTAATAATATATCATTAAAAGTATGAAGGGACCCGTGGAACAAATAATTAAATGTATTTTTCTGATTTATAAGTATATATTGATCAAGCGAAGTTTTATGTGTTTGTCATCTCATGCATGATGAATTGACAAACTTAATAGGCTACTTTGTCCAGTTCATGTAGATATTATTTGCTAGTTCATGCACATGAACACCAAATAGATTACTATAAGACTACTGAAATAATAGATCAAATCATTTTATCATCTGGCTAAAACTTGGGGAAAACGTGGAATGAATAGGATCCCATCATGATTTTGTTATGAACCTCCAGATCATTTCTGTGTTATTGCCTTGTTTTCATCATTTAAACTGTTCCTATAGTGACCCCAATTCATTTATGACTTGTTGGGACTGACAATTTGGTCACCTGGTCGTTCCTTTGGATTTTGTGCAAGTTTATGTGTTTTGGGAGCTTCTTAAACTTGAACTGTTGACTTTGGTCAAATGTTCAGGAAGACAACCTTAGAATACAATTCTGACAGTTCTGTTAGCTCTGGACATCGAGTTCAGTCTATAAGGACCCTTGTCTGGTCTTTTAATTAAAGACCTTCAAAGTTCAAAATCGATTTTAGAGAGATTCACACCGCTGATTTGGGTGATTCCAAGTCTTGCTCATCCGGAAAGCTCGCGGCTACGGTGAGAGTGTCTGAGGACTTGAGAGGGGTGGGTACGGAGGTAAATTCTTCCCCGAAGGGGATGCCTAGCCTTCTTTAGTTGCTTAAATTGAGAAATTGTTGCATGTTGGTGTTTCGCTGTGTTCTAAACCCTCAATTGTGTCCCATTTGGGATATAAGTTAGTAGAGCTTAAATGGACGTTTTGACGAAATCAATTCTGGGTTTTTCGGTGTGGATCCCACATTCTTATTTGGACTCGAATTTTGGTTCATCTCCGATTATTGTGATTTTGGTGTTAAAACGTCCATCTTGACGTTGCGGTTCTATTTTTGATAGTTTGGCAGCGTTGGAGGTCATTCAAAAGGAAAAAGCTTCAGAATTGTAATTTTTAAAGCACGTGTGGGGTCTTCTTTGAGGTAGGATATGGCTTCTCGCCCTTTAGATTGAACTTGATAATGTAAGTACTTGTTGATTAGTTGGAATTTGAGTTGGGTAGCTAGTGTTGATCATGCTTAGTTATTTAGAAATCATGTTCTAGGCTTATTTCAGGTTTTTTGGGATTGTTGGCATGTTGTTACCTCTTTTACGATCATCCTTACCTTGTGACATGAATTGTACTTGTTTACTATTTTTGTTGGAAGCATGTTAGGCCTTACTCTAGGAATAGACTAGTGCTTGCCTTACACTTGCGTTTTTGGAGCCATCAAGCCTTAGAATTGCTCTAACGTCGCTTTTGACGGGTTAGCTCCCTGTAGATTGATGAAGCAGACTTGGGTCTAGTTGAATGAGCCTTAGTTAGGCAGTAACTCAGCTCTAATAACCTGTTTATCCATAACTTCCTTTTTCTACGGCCCAGTGATTCACGGTTGAGATATCAGGCTTCGTTCGACGGTTTGGGGTTAGATTTGGTCCGGGCTTGTAGTTTTGTATTAATTACCTTGGTGTAGACGTCATTCCATGGTGACTTTATGATTATGGTTTGGTATGAGATTCTCCACATCAACTCATTTGGTCGCAGATTCGAGGTCTGATCATGCTGCCCTATTTTAGTTGCAGACTCAAGGTCTGGACATTGATCTTCAATCGCAATATGTGATTCGGGCTCATTATCCTCTACGGAGTTGATATCTATCAGCTTGATCCTATTGGTTCTTTTGGGAGGCCTATCCGTGGTTCGAGGTTCGAGCTACGCACTCTCTGGCTCTAGATTCACCGAATTATGCTCTCAATAATTGTAGCTCTTCTTTGCACCTGTCAGGCTTATAGGGGTCCATTCGGGTTTATACTTTAACTTGCACACGGGTATACCTTCTAGGCTTATGGGGTCCCAGTTAGGTTATGATTCAGTTAGATACTTGCTTCATTTCAGTCCTTCTCTACACTCGTGTGCATTCCTATCAGATTTTGGCTCATTTGATCTCTGTTGTGTTTTATTTTCACTTTTCATATTGCTTTTACTTTTCTAGCTCAGTCGGCCTATGATGCTTATTGATCACCTGTTGTTTTGGTACACATGCTACACTCTACACTTGTTTCATGATGTAGGTTCGAGCACCAACTATCAGCATTGAGTTCAAGCCAGTTGCCGCAGTATCGGGAGGCGAGGGTGAGCTTATGGCGTCTTCAATCATGCATGTCTCCTTCTTATACTATTTGGCTAGTCTTTTGTAATTTGAGTCAAGTCTGTATATTTTTGGTCCACTTTTGAGACTTGTACTCTTTTTGTAGTAGCTCTGTACTTGTGACTTCCAGGTTCTGTTGCTATTTCTATTCAAGTGATTATTCTTGCTTTGTTTCTACCCTTATACCCATTATTTTTCGTTCCTGGTTAGGGGTTGGCTTACTTACTGGGGTTATAGTAGGTGCCATCATTACCTGAGAAATCGAATTGTGACAGATTCAATCATAAAACGTAAATTCGATACAACAATCAAATCCCTCTTTTGAGCTATTGCGTGCCAAATCAAGTTCTAGTTGAAAATTCATATCTATTGCCTAAGTATTTTGGAACATGTTGACATAGATTAAGAGGAGAAACTAGGGGTTCGATGGTGTTTCGACACCATTTTTGCCTTTCAGATACTAATTCTTCAAGTTTTGGTGCGTCTCATTTGCGACCACAAGGGCCACATTTGCAATAAGGGAAACCATGTTGACATTTGCAAAAATGGAGTACAATATGCAAAAGCAACGCATTATCTGCAATTGCCACACTTTAGCTAAGGATTGGGTTCGTAAATGCGATGAGCCTTTTCGCAATTATAAGTTGTACATCGTAATTGCGATGAGATAACATGTGTTAGTTTAGCCGCAACTTAAGCACTCAAATAACTAGTTTTTTGAGCAACTATGCTACAAGGGAATCATGGTCTGAACCGAACCCAAAAGTATGAACAGGGAAAGTTGACATATCCTCTGCCTTTGCCCTTTGTCAATGCAAGGACGAATGGAACAAGGCAACCGATTCATAGCTAGCCGGTCTGAAGGGCCCAAGTTCTCTATGACAAAGCACATTGTTTGCTTCAAGAGAGTCAATTTTTATCCATTCATGCTCCCACTATGTCATGACCCGAGACTACCCTGTAGTTGTAATATGGTGCTTAGCGCCACAAGTGACCCCAAGCTAACCGATGGACTAGCATAACACTAAGATATACATACATAGAACTGAAATATGGATGCAGAAGCTAAATCTGAAATAGGTTTATTAAACTCAAAACAACAAGTATCTGAATAAACATAAGTTGAAGCTAATGTGACTATCTGAAAGCCTCTACTAAGATGAGTTGCTAGGACAAGCCTCTAGCTAACTCTGATTGTTTGAAAACTGAAATAATAACAACTTAATGAAATATATAGGTCGTCCTCGAAAGATGAGGACTCACCAATAACAATACCAAGCCAATCTGAAGTCGTACTAACCACGACCTGAGTGCTGAACGTCCAAACCTATATTATAGCCAATGACGTCAACATTGCTTGAGCCCCCATCTGAAAATTGAACGTGCTGGGGAGTGGGTGGAGATATTGCTGGTAAAGGACGAGAGCGGTTAACAAGATGAACCGACCGAATTCGATACACTGCTACATCAGCACGAAATTGGAAAGGGATCTCCTTCCATTTGCATCTACAGATGGGGCAAAGGAGGTTCCCATGCTTAACGTTTTTGCCAATGCAGCTGAAGTGGAAAGAATGTCTGCATTCAGCAGTAAATATGGCCTTACCTTTCCCAGCTTTCATACTCCTAAGGCAAATCACACATGGTGCCTGCAACAACAATATAACTGAATACAAAAGCAACACACTAATCTTCACTCAAAGTTCGTACAATTTACATGGACAAATATAAAAGTAAAATAATCTCATTAGGTCCTAATCTCATTTTTTAACAAGGAGCTTGTTTACTAGGTCCAACATCTATTTTTCTTTGTGAAAATAGTGTTTGAACCAGCTTGACCGCACATCAACTACTTAACTAGATATATGTTATTGTCTTCTTTTAGTTAATGATTCTTTTATTTCTGAAAAGGTACTAATAAAATTAATTAATCAAAAATGTATAATATTGATTCAAATTATAATTATTTTGAATTAATTAAAATAGTTTTAAAAAATATTTATGATAGAAAAACTCAAAATACCGGAGATAAATATTGTATTGTAAATCACGGAGAGATCAGTGTGATGAGTCAAACTTAAAGGAAGATTTATGAAATTATCCTTAAAGTTTTTCTTCTTAAACTCTGAAAAGCAGTGGTCTTTTTTATTAAATAAATAAATGAAATATAGTGGTCATTTTCAATACTAAAACTTTTTAAAAAAAGTGTTTTAATTGATTACAAAATCAACTTAAAACGTTTGTATGGTAAAGGTCAACCTTTTATATCTCGCTACAAAAGAATGATACCCCTGTTGCTTTTAAAAATGAACGCTAAAAGCAAAGGAAGACATATCTTGTAAAATTGGATTTCTCTAGTGAACTAATCAATGCCGAAAAAATGTAAAACAATAAAATAAAATTTAATAAATACCCTCATCGATACGTTGAAACTAATAGTATCAAAACTAGGTAATGAGATGCGACAAGGTAGGGCGGGTTCAATTTATATTTTTTCATAAATTTATGCAAGACAGATTGCAATTTATATGAGTTTAAATAAATATTTTTCTAAAAATTACAATTTATGCGGGAAGGATTTACAACAAATCACGCTATATGGGTGTGGGGGCGGGCGGGTGGATTGAAGTCTTTATGATTTTAGATGGATTTGCTCCGCAACTGTCACGCCCCCCCACCCTCCCCCGCCCCGTCCTGCCCTGCCCCACCCCACCTCACCCCGCCCCGCCCCGCTTCATTTGCCATCTTAGTTAAAATTACAATTAAAGGGTACTTAAGTAAGAACGAGAATTAAATTTCACTTAGAAAGATCACAATTTTTGATAGTCTGTTGCCATCTGCTACTCTTAGTGGTGAAGCAATTTAAATGTTGTCGGAAAGTAAAAAGGGGAATAGGGATGGAGAGTTTTCGACAAAAAGGGGAGAAAACAAAAAATAAAAAGAGAACGGACCTTGGATGATCGTGTGGTGGGGCTGGGTAAACGGGACAAGGAGGACGACAACGAAGGAACAACAGGTGATTTGGAAGGGCATGTCTCATTTTGGAAATTGTTATCCTTACGCTTAAGTGAGAACACCTTCTTCAGTTTGTGCCAGACCATCAACATTTTTTTCTTTTTCTTCGAAGAAAGATGAGAAGCAGAGACAGAACGAGTGCAAATGAATGAGTTTTGTGTAATTGAATGTCGATGGGTTTTGTATATATAGTGAGAAGTGAAATTTGGGTGATTAATAGAGATAGGATTGAATAATTATAGAGTAATTTAACTTAAATATTAGTAGTCGCACAAATTTCAAAAATTTATTACGGTGTCATTGGGTTCAATAATTTAAAGAAGATCTTTCGAAAAATAAATTAATTTTTTTCTTTTATATAAATTTAAGAGCTCATATATATATATATATATAATCCTTGGTATTCGATTATTAATAAAAACTAGCAAAAAATTATTTTACAATATTTAAACCAAACACCCCCTATGTTATAGTAAGTAGTTAATTCATTATTTACTTATTTGAAAAGAAAAAAGATAAATAACTCGCTAAAGTTTATATTATTATTGATAGAAAAGGTAGATTCATAATTTTTAATTTATGAATTTTAAACTATAATTATTTTGCTTACAAGATTTTGTATAGATTATTTTAAATATTAAATATATATTTTGAACATAAATATAAGATTTGAATCAAAGCTAATAATCTATGTGGACACTTAATTATAGCAAAACTTTGCTGCTCATCAGTATTGCATTAAACTTTTGACACTACTAATATAGTATAAATAAGTGAATTCCGATTAAGAAAAAGAATTAAATTATATGCACTTTTATCAAAACAAATTATATTCATCATCTAGCTCTTGGGTTTGCAATATTATACTAGGGAAGAGATTTATTTCAATAAAATATTAAAAGTAAAATCTGGATACTCATTAAAAGTAAGTATGGATCAGACGGAGTTTTATGTGTTAGTCATCTTATGCATGGCGAATTGGCTAGTTTGTCCAGTTCATATTAATGTCATTTTTCGAGTTCATACACATGAATACTAAATAGATTATTGCGAGATTACTAATAAATGAGGTCAAATCATTTTATCATATGGCTTAAATAATGAAGTAGCGTGGAACGAATAGAATTTCGTCATCCTTAATCATAAAAAGACGAATTCGATATGACAATCAAATCTCTTTTTTGAGTTATTGTATGTCAAAATCATATATATTTCCTAAGTATTTTATAACCTATTAATTCTAGAGCTTAGTTCATAAGTCTAGATTTTGATGAATAAGTGTGTTACTACTTGGTGAGTGATTAGGTAATATTCCTTTTATCTCTTTAGTGAACTCATTTGGATTTCCTTTGTTATGGATCCATTTATGAGTTCAAATTTCAATCTCTTCTCCCTTAGATTGATTATCCACTTCTTTCTTCTAGTTTTTGTTTCCCCTTGTCTAATTTCTTGTCTTATCCTCTTTTATTTTATCTTGTTTCTTTACTTGTCTAATTTGTTGTGTCCCTCGAATTTGAGTTTGTATAAATTTGTAGCTAAACATGTTTGCCGCCTTCAATTTTTTTGGAAACCCTCTGCTACACAAAAATGAAATAGTTGGTCAAGTTAGTTAGCTTTGTCATATCAACAGTTAGTTACAGGTTATTCAATTAGTTAGAAGTCATTAGCAAATTAGTTTCTTTCTCATTTCTATCGAATCATCAATTGAATATACTACAACTTTACTACTGAGATTCTCTTATTCATCTTGTATCTTTTCTTCCACCTTGCTAAATAACACAAGCTTCTCCACTAAGCTCTTGTCCTGCTCCTAGAAACTCAGATTTGCCTTTTAGATAACAGTTAACACCCTCTTACGAGTCTAAAGAGTCCTACTAAGTCTTTTTGGCTTTTGCGAGAAGAGCTTTGACACATCAATCTCATCACAACTTTGCAACAAAACTTGATTGAGAGCTCTACACAACCTGAAATTTACTCTCATATATCCATGACATGTAGGAAATTTTCTTTTTTAATTCTACACTCCGAGCGAATCCCAAAGAACAAGAAAAGAACGTTTTACTGAATCTAAGGTATCAACCAAAGGAGGGATAGAGAAGGGATAATGCAGTGGGGAAAGGAGAGTAACATGAGTTTCCAGAGTCTCAAACCAGATAGAGAGAAGGATTTGGATAAAGCTGTATGATAAGTTCAGTTGCTCCAACTCGCCAAGTGCATAAGTAACATGAAATACACAACAAATTATGCAAAGAGGAAACACTTTTGAGTCAGTCCCATTACTAGGCTTCATCCACAACAAATATTAACATGGATTAACTAACTTCATAACAAAAAAGTGAACTGAACCAGAATACAACAATCTACAAGTAAAACATCTAACACATTATCCATTTACCTCTTTGTTTCTTTCCTAAGAATTTTCTTTTCAAAATTTGTGTGCATGGAACTACTTCCTCATCTGCGTGAAGAGTTGAGAAGGTGGTCTTGCAGTAGCTGAACTCCCACCGAATGCAGTCAAGCCGCTACCACCACTTTGTTGGCTGCTAAAAGCTCCAAAGCCACCACCTTCAAAATTTAGCAGAACAGAAAAAATCAAGTGAACGAGCGTATCATTACCATGTTAAGTAACCTATATCAAATATTATTAGGTAATATTTCAAATCATTTGAGTCGCACAGTATTACTTGTATGTACCATGGATAAAAGAGAGAACAACTCCTCAGTCACTTTACAAAAGAAAAACACCGTTAAAACAGTTTCATCGTTTTTTCACAAGATTCTTCATAATTAAGAATGGACTCACTTCTCTTTGCTGCTTTAAAACTTCACATTTCACTTAAATGTCAATCAAATAGGACTGATTTGATCGAAATATAGCAGAGCTACATACCTGAAAAGCCTGAACCAACAGCAGTTGGAGCAGCAAATCCACCACCAGCTGCAGCAGCAGCTCCAAATCCACCAGCAGGTGTGGCAGCAGCTCCAAATCCACCAGCAGATGTGGCAGTTGCTGCAAATCCACCAGCAGATGTAGCAGCGGCTGCAAATCCACCAGCACCTGTGGCAGCAGCAGCAAATCCACCACTGGGTGCAGCAGAAGCACCAAATCCTACACCACCAGAACCCAGACTGGAAAACCCGCCACCAGTAGAAGAAACTCCAGAAAACCCACCTCCGAAACCACCAGCAGAGCTATTGCTCATAAAACCTCCCCCAAAAGAACTTGCAGATCCCACACCAGTTCCAGGTATTCCAGCACCAAGCTGCCTTGATTGTCCAAAAGTACCAAGAACCGAACCTAAAGCATGCTGCCCTTGTCCAACCTGAGCCGGCTGGCCAAACCCACTCACTGCTGGAGCCTGACTCGTGGAAGTGAAGCTGTAGATACTGGGAGAAGCACCAAAATTTGCAGGTGCTGATGGTTGAGGTGGCTGTATTGGTTGAAAACTAAATGATGCTGGTCGAAATAACTCACTGCTTGAAGCTGTACTTGTAAATAAGGAGTTTGCTGGAGATGAAGCTTTATTCGGTGACAAAACACCAAATGGATTGGGTTTTGTAGAAACTGGAGTAGCGGCAGATCCAATACCAAACCCAGCCAAGTTACCCAGTGCATTCTCCGTCATCTGATTATTCTCAGGAGCTTCCTCTTCCATCTCATCCTCATGGGGGACAACATCTGAACAACCACTCTTCACTGATGGTGGAATGGAAGAACCAGAAAATGGCTGTCCAGGTATAGAATTCAAGCCAACATTTGAGACTTGACTTGATTCCCCACGAGGATGGACCTGACTTGCAGAATTCAAACTGGCTGACTGTTCATTTATGGAATTTGATTGGACCAAAGGTCCAGCTTGTAAGTTAGACACACTGAAAGATACCACATGTTGTGAAGCTGAATCTTGTGGTGCATCTATCTTCGTACTTAGATTTGCAAGTGAAGCTGGTCTATCAGAATTTGTATCAGCCTTTCTATCAAGCATGGAAACCAAAGGTCGAGACAAGATTGTTGGGGACTCAGACCTTGTACTATCTGAAGAAGGTGTAATGGGTAAGGAATCCAATTTTTGAGTGCTTGGAATAGATGAAGATTGCGTCAGAGAAGCTGCTGATGATTGAGAGATCTTTTGATTAGAACCTATACTGGCTTTAGAAATGGATTCAAATGATGTCCAATTGGATGATATTGGTGACAACATTGGCTCTTGTGAAGAAGACGAAGATGCTGACGGCATGTTTTTTGATTGCGAAGAGGAACTATGTGTTGATTCTTGGGAAGATAATGAAATCTCACTACCTTGGCTTTTATTTACAACTTCTGAGTGTATAACCTTCGCAGACAGAGTGAAGGCAGAATTAGCAGCAGCAGCAATTGGTAAAGAATAGTTAGGACTACTGTTAGATTCAAACTGTGTGCTTCCACTAGTCACCGGTGCATTCTTCCAGTCTCTGACAGGTTTGGTGATTCCAGGTTTACCATCAGCATTTGAAGTCTCAATTGTAAACTTGATTGGGGTCAATGTCTGTGCAGGAGGACCTGACGAGTTTGGCTGCTGCATTATGTTCCCTGATTGCTGAATGGCCCCCGGTCCACCAGTTTGTATAATATCTTTAAGTGGTATTGAGCTTCTACCTGATCTTGTCGTACCAAGATTGTGAGTATCTATTAAACCATATTGGCCAGTGACTGCGGTCAACTGTGACTCATGCTGCAGTATAGATACTGGAGAAATCATTGGTGGCGTTTCAGTTGCATGTCTTGGAAGTACATCTGCCCATTGGAAAAAAGGATTTTTAGTGGACAGTTTTGCTGGTATATCATGAAGACCTACATATTTTTTAGCAAAATATATTCAAATTGCATTACATCCATTTATTGAACACACATTCAACATATTTATTGGTTTAGGTTGGGAACCTTTGTTTCTAACTTGCTGTGGAGAGGTGGAAGAGGCATTAAAGATATTTGATTGAGCAGTCGCTGATCTCTCGCGTGTCCTAGACTGGTGATGTTTCTTGTCCAGTGACAAAGATGACCTATTTGAAGTTTCCTTCTGGCGATCTTCTTGAAGAACAATCCTTTTCACAGTTGTTTTGGGAGTTTCGAACCTTGCCCAATTCTGCCAAAAGGTCAAAAAAGATGCTGCAAGTTAAGCTTAAAACAAAATGAATGATAAAACCACCACTTGATTATCTAGCCATGAAAATGCTAAATACCAAGTATAGTTCTGATGATACCAATTTAAGGAATGTGACAAGGGAAACTTTAGCTCAAGGAATAATGAAGCACCACGTCTTTGAAAAATAGGACAACAATATCATTTTCCAATAGGAACAACAATTTGAATAGATGCTTTAGTTTTTCCTCTTAATTCCACATTCCCAACTACATACTCCACACAAACCTGCATAATTTACTCAATGGATTAACAATTAGCAAAGCATAACTATTTTTTACTTTCGTGCTTTACTATGTAATCTAGTATTCAGATTGCCCGACTACTTTTGCCTTTCTTTTGCTTTGCAAATTAATTGTAAGTACATATATACCACTGTACTCGCTAATTGCTGAAAGATGTCACTGACAGTACCTACTTTAAACCAATTACTCTTAGATTATCATCCCAAGTTTAAGATAATACCCACTTCCAACAACCCAGTGAAGGTCCCAGCAACTCCCTACAGGTTATGTGCAGTATTACAAAGCCCAAAATGTTCTGTCTTTCCTTTTATTTCAAAATATGTACTCCTTATGTCCCAAATTTATGCGACACACTTTCCTTTTTAGTCGGTCCCAAAAGGAATGACATATTTCCTTATTTGACAGATGTTTGATGACACTTAATCTCAAAGTCTTCCCATATTTCTTAAATTCCGTGCCCAGTCAAGCCAAATCTGACTTGTGACAAGTCTGCATGTGTCATTAAATAGGCCAAAACACCTTGTTACATGTCAGCCACATGTCTTACCCTACACAGTTAACATCCCACAACTGTTACGCCAATTCGAAATTCAAAATACAAGTCTAACTAATCATGCAGATAATACCACAAACGGCTGAAAATCAAGGCACTGCCCAACTGCCGTGGCATGTGCGCGGCACACGCAGGCAACCTTCAAATCTGGCGCCAAATGAACACTCTGGCGCCCAGCTTCGCGCCTTGCCCACATGCCTGCCTTGTGCATAGGTTCTCCAGTTGTTATGGGGTCAACTTTTCCTCGCTTGACTCCACACGGCAGTCACACACCTATGACTTAGCCCTCTTCTTTTTCCATCAGTTTAGTTCAACACTCAGATTATCTATGGCATATGAAATCACAACATAAGGCACGTACAAGAATCGCTTCCCAACTTTGTATTTTAACTTGTGCCAAAAAGAAGCACACAAAACTCAGCCTTGCAAAGTTCAGCCAACAAAGCCAAATCTGGCCTGTGACATTAAATAGGCCACAACAGCTTGTCACACGCCAGACACATGTCTTATCCTCTATCCAGTTGGGGGTCCCCCAACTGCTAGGCCAATTCATAATACAAGTCTAACTAATCCTGCTGCATAAACGTCTGGAAACTAAACAACTACCCATCTGAAGCATGTGCACAGCACACGTAGGTAGCCTTCAAATCTGGCACCGAATGCCCACTCTAGCGCCTAGCTTCGCGCATGCCATGTGTGCAGGTTCTGCCCCGCACAACTTGTAATTGGTACCCAATCCCCTTAGTCGTCTGCCTTGCCAGGTCATAGTCCACACAACTTTGTATTACTCCGGCTGAATCTGTTGGATAGGCTAAAGATACACCCCACCTTCCATGTGAGTTTTCTGAAGTCATTTCATGAAGATGCTAGGGATCTAGCAAGGTTGGCATCCAGACGTCCCCCTCCTGTTGTGCAATAGCAATATGAGGGAGAGATTGAGAAGATCTTGGATCTACGGACTTTTGGTCATAGCAAGAAGAATCGGCGGATAGAACTTCTGGTTCAATGGAAGGGCAAACCAGTGTGTGATGGTCCAGGTCATAGTCCACAAACTTGTCTCAGCCACGAACATAGCCTTGCCTTGCGCAGCCCTTGTCATGCCTTAGTCACACCACTGTCAAGGTCTTGTCATGACCTGCCGGCAGTCTTACCTCAAGTAAACTTGATCTTAACCGAAGTCATTTTGTCATGGCTAGGTTCATCATGTAAATCCCTAGCCATCAAGCTAAGTGTCTAACAAACCTCCCCCACTAGATGAGCTCGTCGTCCTCAACGAAGCAGAATCTATGTACGCCTTGACTTCGTCTTCAAACTGCCACAATTATGGTCCTCTCTCCCAAGTAAAATCACACACTGGTTTGCCCTTCCATTGAACCAGAAATTCTATGCGCTGATTCTTTTCGCTATGACCCAAAGTCCGGTGATCCAAGATCTTCTCAGTTTCTTCCTCATATTGCTTCCGCACAACAGGAAGGGCACGTCTGGATGCCGACCTTGCTGGATCCCCAGCATCTTTATGAAATGACTTCAGAAAACTCACATGGAAGGTGGGGTGTATCTTTAGCCTATCCGACAGATTCAACCGGAGTCATAGGTGCATGACTTCTGTGTGGAGTTGAACCAGGAAAAGTTGACCCCATAACAACTGGAGAACCTGTGGACAAGGCAGGCACGTGGGCAAGGCATGAAGCTGGGCGCCAGAGTAGGCATTTTGGTGCCAGAGTTGAAGGTTGCCTGCGTGTGCCACGAACATGCGTCGACAGTTGGGAAGTTCCGTGAGCCATTTGTGGCATTGTCAGCAAGATAAGTTACACTTGTATTTTGAATTTCAAATTGGCCTAGCAGTTCAGGGATGTCAACTGCATAGGATAAGACATGTGTCTGACATGTGATAAGGTGTTGTGGCCTATATAATGGCACAGGCAGACTTGTCACGGGCCTGATTTGGCTTGTTGGGTGAATTTTGTAAGGCTAAGTTTTGTGTGCTTCTTTATGGCACGAGTTAATACAAAGTTGTGTATATCAAATAAATTGGGACAAAAGGAGTATCTACTAACAATGATAGGTAGGTAGTAATACGGATAAAAGAAAAAGATAAGCAGGTAGAAAGACTTGTCAACGTGCTCTAAGAGCAACAAACCCCCTCTTGATAAATCCTTCACCTTTTGCACCCAACTAACCTCTTTCAAGTTTTAGTAAGAAGATTTTGCACCTCCACATCCTTGTATTTAGCCTACTAAAGGTCCAAAAAAGGATAGGAAGATTCACTAACAAAGGCCCTAAATAGGTGATGGAAAGATTGACCAACTCTGCATCCGTATATTTGAGCTGTTTCATCAAACCCCTCCACTACTACGACTGAAACAAATGCACATTACTCCCCACTAAATTTTAGAACCTTGAAGTGTTAAGTTGTTTGATATTTTTCACATTGGACAAATATCATCTGTAATGTATTCAACACCTATAAAATAGTGTTACTGTCCCTAGCATACAACTCAATCTCAAAGCACTTTGGATGCAGAATGTCTCTTTTCCTACAATCATTTCGACTGCAATGCACCTCTCTTCTGTTTACGCTACTGGCCGCACCATGTTTTTTCCTGTGACTGTTACCAAGTATCCTATGTTCAGACCGGACCCACGAAACTACACCCCCCCTCCCCCCCAGGGCTGTGATGTAGGCAGTCTACTATGACGTAAGCACCAATGACAGTCTCAACAACACTGAGCCTTTTCCAATGACTATTTAGGAACCTTAGTCTTTCTCAACTAGCATTACAACTTTTCTTTCAACCTCTATCCGTCCATTTCTCCAACCACTTCTTCAGCAACTTCTACATGAGATTCTAAAAATGAGAGCTCTCTAGACAAGATTCTAGTAACTGGAGGTTTTGATCTTCGCCCATACTGGCCCCTCAAGCATCAACATTAAAAATTAAGAGATGCATAGAACACAAACAATGCTTTGGTAACGGTTCAACAGTGAGACTCTATAGTAAATCTAGTAACAACAAGTAACTATTTTTTTTCTGGTGACTTTCTGGTAACTGTTTAGATGACACCATAAGGTGGATTTTTCGATGACTGTTCACTATTCCAGACCATATACTACCTTTATTTTTAACAAAAAAAAAAGCCTCAAGTCGATTTTTCCACCTTCACTTCAAGGAAATGTATTAAAATATTAGAAGTGTTAAGTTCTAAAATAGTTACTTAACCACATTAACCTAATATCATATCTTTGACACATATAAAGAGAGATATTTTGTATTTATCAATTATTAAGTTATAAATAAATCTTGGACTACTCATATTTTCTCACAAACTGGGGAACAATACACAACCTATGTCAACTCTTTTAATCATACAGTTGAAATTGACAAAAAGTGTTGGCGTAGTTTGCAACCATAGGCTTCTTTGGACAGAGTAATGGGTCTTAATTGTTGAGCCGGGGGCCTGCTCTATACATTATTGTCTGAAGCACCTCTTAAGTTTTTCATAGAATTGCCTTTTGGCCTCAAAAGTGAGAACAAAATTTCCTTTTAAACCACCTTCTTTCAGAAAAAAAAAAGATAACAAAATTTCCTTTTATACTAGCTTCTTTCAAAAAAAAAAAAGATTTTAGAAACATGTTTTAGTAGTATCCATAGGTGTTTAATTAGTTTGGCTATTAAATTCAGCTATATAAAACTTCAAAAGAATGTCATAAAGAATTATATTGAATTTTTTACAGCATGAACGGAAAAATATAATATTGATCTGAGATGAATTTAAACTGAGAAAATGGTCATATAGCTTAGCAGCAGTAAACTGCCGATGGAGTTGGCCGGAAAATCGATTTTATAGTGGGTCCATGATGATGGTATTTCCATAGTTGGTCTCATGATGGCGGAGACAAAGGTGTGCTAGGTTTTTTTTCTGTTAATGGATCTCTGGGAAAGCTTTTTAAACGAGGACGGAAGTTGTCGACTATGGTGTTTTCTTAAAGGTGCCAGCGAAACTTTTTGGGGTGGGTTGAGTTGAAGATGAAGGTTGAAGAATTTCCCGATGGTGATTGATGAACTTGGGTTGAGTTGAAGATGAAGGTTGAAGAATTTCCCGATGGTGATTGATGAACTGTGTAGAGATGATATTAAAGAAGAAAGGTTCCATTTTTGGGTGTTGAAGGTAGTATGGAGAAGATGAACCTATGCTTCGTTTTCCGGGTGAATTTCTTTTCCCTTTTTTGGTAAAGACTTTGGAGTGGGCTTTTGGTGGTTGAAGACGGGATTTTTGGGAGGAAGCAGTCATTGGGAGATTGAGAATATTAAGAATCTGTCATTTTTTTAATAAGAGATGATGGAGTTTTATGAATTTTACAGTGAAGGGAGAAAAATGAGTAGAAGGTGTCATTCAAGTCTTGAAATTAATATTGTTGACATTGACTTGGTCAAATGGGATTAAACGCCGAAGCCCTATAATGCTAAGCCAAGGACGCTCCGCCTTCTATATAGAAGCAGTCAACTGAGTTCTGAATGAATCAGCTCCTTGGTAATGGCTTAATCTATAGATAGAAAGCCCTATGATGGGAAACTACCACGTTAGGTTTGGAGAGAGATGGAACCGGTTGTATAATAGGGGAAGCAGATGCAAGCTTTTTCTTTCAATAGCCGGCCAATTGACTACAGGATCACTGGTCTACTCTACCTCATTTCACCATTTTGAACCTTATACATAAGGTTTTTCCGCACCAGCTCCTTCTACCTATACTGCAGTTGAAAAACCTAAAGGAGAATTTGGTGTCTTTCTGGTCAGTAATGGAAGCATTCGTCCCTACCATCATAAAATAAGAGCACCTGGCTTTGCCCATTCTCAAGGACTCGATTCTGTGTCCAAAGATCACATGCCAGCAGATGTGGTCACCATTATAGGCACTCAAGATATTGTGTCTGGAGAGGTGGATACATAGGACTACTAGTTGCTCGATCAGGACCCTAGCTTTATTGCGAGCCAAAAACCCAATTTATACGCCCCCTTTCTTTATTTAAGGAGATTCTATCCAATTATCAGCCCCGATACGGAAAGGAGTAAAGAAAGAAGAGTTGAAGACGCCTAAACAGTAAGTGAACTTGATTTAGAGTAATGACATAACCAAAGTAAGACTTTCTTGCTTAAAATCATGGTTCTTAATGACGGTGTTGTCAAAGGCGCACTTAAAGCGCGCTTAAGTCTAATGTGAGGCTCAAAACGTGTCGAGCGCTTCGCCTCGCTTTATGTGCGCTTCAGTGTCGTCATCAAGGTTCTAAGACATATTTTTCCTTGTCAATGAGCCTCTTCTGAAGAGGTGACACTAAACAATTGATATTTCACTTTATCTTAATCTTTTCTCAATTTCTTTGTTCATATTTGTCATTCATGTTTATAATTATTAATCTTGGACTAAACATATATATTTGTATTTTTTTTCTCCCTTTGCGCCTTCCCCTTAAAGCCCACGCTTTATTTGCACTTTGCGTTTAAAGCCCCAACGGACCTTAGAGTTTTTTTGTGCTTTTTGCCTTTGATTACACTACTTAATGATGACCTACCCCTTTCTACCCAATCGTACCAGAATTCTGAAGAGGAATAGTTCTCAACAATGTCATATGATTTATCCCCTGCCCAGAAATATAATTTGTTATCCATTTGGCTGGTTGCCCGAGTGAAACAGGAAAAAAAGAAAAAAGGCTGGAAGTTACCACAGAAGGTGGTAGCTTAGAGAGATTAGACAAATAAAGGATCTTTTTCCGGCTGAAGAGTCCCCGGAGAAGGTGCTCTGCACCCCTAAGAAGTAGGAGAGAGAAGTGTTTTGGGGAACGTGCCTTCTTCTCGCCTTTGGACAAATATCTTTTCTTCCAACCTGCTAGCCTCTTCTTAACCCTCTGAAGTACCAGATTCCACACATTAATGTCTTTATTTGAGGCCCCCAAGAGTAAACTTATACAAGTAGTAGGGAGAGCCCCAGACGGCAATGCAAAACCTAATTGAGCAAATCAATGTTGTCCATCTCACCAACGGGAATGATCTCACATTTTCTAAGATTAATTTTGAGGCCTGACACCACATGTAACCAAGTTAACACTTGGCCTAGAAAATCCAACTGACTTACATCTGCATTACAAAAAACCAGGATATCATTTGTTTGTTGTAAGCAATGGATGAGAAGTACCCGATAAGGACCCAACACTTACAACCGCAACATTGAAATCCTTTATGTGCCCCCCCCCTCCCCCCCCCACAACACCTTCATCTATCATCCTACTCAATGCTTCCATCACCAAAATGAAGAGCATGGATGATAAAGGATCTCCTTGCCTCAACCCCCTTGAACTGCCAAAACCACACAGGTTACCATTCCGCAACACTGAGTAGCACACCGAAGAAATACAAAAGCTGACCCATTTTCTCCCCAAATCCCATTCAGCATAATTAAATCAAGGAACTTTTAGTTTACATAGCCATAAGCCTTTCCAAGATCTAGCTTGCCAACAGTCCTCGTATACTCTGCTTCTTTTTCGAATCTACCATTTGTTTGCCTTCAAAGTTGCATCCAAGATCTTCCTACCTTCCACAAAAGCATTTTGTAAAGATGAAACAGACTCATTCAAGACGTTCTTAAGTCTAGAAAGCACCTTAGAAACTAATAGGCCTATAATCCCCGATGCTCGCAGCTCCCTCCCGTTTCGGGGTAATGATGATGAATGAAACACTTAAGCTCCTCTCGAACTCCCCTCTTTCCTGGAACTCATTGATGGTCCGCATAATATCGCTATTAGCTGTACTCCAACAATGTTGAAGTAATCTGTCAGGGCCCGGGACCTTGTCTAATACTACACAACTATACTACACAGCTGTGTTAAAATTCACTCCCTCATGTGCACAACAAGTGAAGTAATGAAGTTTTAAAGTAGTCAGGTCAGCAATATATAACAGCAACAGCTATTCATATTGAAATATGACGTTTTATGCAACAAAGCAATGGCCCACCTAAAGGTGTTCCAGGTGTCAAGTTGGAAATGGAAATTTCATCAGCATCTCAAGAGAAGGTTGGAATATTACCCGATCAAGTGAGTCACGGCGTCTCCTAGCTGTCTCTGGTTCAGAGCTCTTAACAGGACTCGGCTTCTTTCTCCTGGATCGTTCTTTAACAGCAAGAAAGACTGATAATTCCTTGTTAAAAGGTGTATTTTCAGCCTTTTCCCTAGCTGGAGACTTGTAAGACGCACCATCATAGGATAGACCAATTGTTTCAAACAATTCCTTCCTAACATTCTGACCTTTTGCAGGAGAATCTATGCTCAAATCAGTCATTAGTTTCGAGAGACTTTCAGAAAGCTGCTCTGCTACTGCTAGCTGTGTAGTCATTGTATTACGTAAATTGTGCAAGGACTGGAAATGCCTGAAATGCAAATAGCTCCAACATTCACCCTAACTTTAATCATTAAAGATGAGAAAAACAAGGTTCTGGTACAGAGGGAATGCAGGTTGGAGAAGCAAATTTTTTCTTCTCACGAAAAGAAAGTTGGAAGCAATACATGCAATGATATTGAAGTGTTAGTAAAAAGTAGACAGTCATAACTAAGATAGACCTAATTGTGTAGCCAAGGACAACAGGAAAACACCAATACCTGGGTTGTCCAGGCCTGCTCTGGAACCCTCTTTTACTTGTTTGTATCCTGTCAGTGTCACCAAACTTATTCAACTCGAGAGTGTTGAAATGTCTCTCCAATTCAATCAGCTGGCTGGTTAAGCTCTACAAAAAGTAGAAAATCAGAATAGATGAGGAAAACATTAGGAAGGGAAGGATCAAAAGCATTAACATTGATCATTCTGATGGCACCTTATTAACTTCATTTACATGTTGCCTCTTTAACTCCAGTTCAGAACATAATTTCTGGCGATTCCAGAGATTCCAATACCGTTCATCAGTAGCTTGCTTAAATATTTCTTCCATGTATACTTTCCTTGCCAAAACTAGAAATAAAAAAATGAAAATAATTTTTTATAAAAAAGAGGATACATAATATATCATAATGATGACATCATTGTCATCAACAATAATAACTACGCCTCAGACCCAAATAAGTTGGGATTGCTATATGAATCTCCACTTTTTGTCATTTCATATCACCATCATACTAAATAAAATAAAAGTGAAAAATAAGTTATATATACCATATCGTTACTAATAAGCGGCCAGAAGCAGGCCGCTGTCCCTCGACATGTCTGCTTCTAGCCGAGGGTAATTCTATACTTTCTCCGTCTTACTTTTCTTTTTAGTCTGTTATATATTCGAAAATTACGAAAAAAATACTATAAATCACAATAATTAACAACTTAAAATATTTAAGAGACATAAAAAAAATTGGTTGACTCTCGAAATTTTATCAAATCCCACATAATTCGGATAGAGAGAGTGACATATATTATCTGAAAATGATGTAAAAAAGTACTATAAATCACAATAATTAACAGCTTAAAATATTTAAAACCATACACAATTTGGTTGACTCTCCATATTCCATCTGTGTCACATAAATTGATAAATTGGGACATAAGGAGTAACATATATATGAGCTTGTGCTGGCAGTATAGTTATAATAATAATAATATTAATTCTCTAACAAGTCTTAAACCAATCCTCAACTATTAGCTATCACTTATATGGTTATTAAATTGAACAGGCAATTCACCCAATGTCTTAGATCACAAGCAGTTTTTTTCATATAAATGCAGTAATTGTACTATTGTTAGAATGGTTTTTAAGCTCCAACAGCCCAAGAGAGGCAACTAGAGACAGAAACTGAAGAGAGACAAAGCAGGGTGGGCAGGAAATAATATCTGTCCTCTGAACATATCCCTTGTGCTTCCAGATGTACATTCCGAAGCTGATGCAGCAAAGCACAAGAATTTCATAAGATAATGTCCTTTGAACATATCCCTTGGCTGATTTGACATTGGCAAAGACCAGTGAGAAATAAGAGAAATTGAAAGAGGATAGTGCTAAGTATTAGGACATTGTTAACATGGTAAGAACCCATTCCTTGAAAATATGGGAAATGTTCCGAATGCAAATGATTTTGTCATTAGGAATAGGAATCATTTTCTTTTCTTTTTCATGATTACTAATAAACACAACTTAAATCCCAACATGCTTGAGGGAATAATCAAGAAATTCTACTCCCCAATTCCCTTCTATTTTCACGGAGTCTAAGAAAATAAAGATATATTTTCACATGTGAGACAAATATATGCAAAGTACAAAAATTACCGTTTTAAATGAGAGTGGTGACAGACTAAATAGTTACCAAAATTGTAAGGCTCACTATTTCAAAGGCATACTAGAAAGGAAAGTGTGTCACATAAATTGGGACAAAATGAATGTTGTTTAGCCTTGTTAGAATCCCACAATGGTTAAAACATGAGTGTATTCTATTTGGTTTTGGACAATTCTCACCTCATGTTGGTCTTGGAATTGAGTTAGATCTAAAGTAGACTTTCATTAACACAGTATAAAAATTAGACCCATCCCGATCTTGGTTTACCTACTATGGTCCTATATTATGTTATTCATACTCCAAATGTCCCGCCATGAGCACATGCAAGAGTTGTAACAATCCCACACTGATTAAGGGTATAATTTGTAGCCTCTTTGCATAGTCTTTGCACAAACACCTTCTCAGGGGTTACCTTTGGAGGTTGAGAGATAGATCCAAAATCCACTTAAGTGACTGAGAACCTAGTGGTCAATGAAGTGATTGAGAACCCTAAGGTCTCACGTTCAAAACTCAGTGGAGACAAAAAACACTAAGTGATTCTTCCCATCTGTCCTAGCCTTGGTGGACAGAGTTACCTGGTACCCGAGCACCCGAGCTGGTGGGAGGTAGCAAGTATCCCGTGGAATTAGTCGAGGTGCGCGAAAGCTGGCCCTGACACCACGGTCATCAAAAAAAGTCTAGATTGACCCAACTCATCTTTACCCAATAAACTTTAAACTTTGAACAGGTTGAGTCATAATTGTTCATCAACTCTCCCCATTTTTACTTGCCCGCACAATCCACCTATTTGACACCCCTCTCTAAGGGCATCTCTAACCCATAACACCAAATTTTACACTAAAATAGTGTCAAATCCAACCCACTACATTAAATTTTACACTAAAAAGAATATTCTTTTTATATTCTTCTCTCTTCTATTATATTATTATTTTTTATTTATATTTTCTTATTTCATAAAACAAATTTCTTCTTATTTTCACATATTCACCCTATATAATTCACATTCTTTTCTAATACAATCATTTAATATAAAATTATTTGATATCACAAATTTTTTAAATAATATAAATTGATAGCAAATGTTATACATTATACACATTAATGGATATTATGAATAAAAGTGAAATCATTGATGAAATACAATTAAATAAATATTACATAATTATAAAATTTATTTTATTTTCTACATAAAATTCAACATCAAGATTAGTACGTTGCTCTCATAAATGCTCTATTAATGCACTACGAAGTTCAAAATGAGCATCTTTTCCCTTAGTTTTTTTGTATCGAGCTAAAAATTGTTCAAATCGATAATTTTCATCTACCGTCATTTCTTAATGCACTACGTATGCTCAATAATTGTCCAACTCTTTCAGTGGAAGACAAGGTGAGATTGCAGGAAAACTTCACTGAGGAAGTCTTAAGGTGTCTGAAATTGTGTGCAGGAGATAAAGCTCCTTGTCCAGATGGTTTCTCCATGGGTTTCTTCATTAAGTGTTGGGAGATTGTGAAACAGGACATTATGAATGCCTTTCATAACTTCCATGAGCAAGAAGTTTTTGAAAGAAGCTTCAATGCAACATTCATAACTCTTATCCCTAAGAAGAAAGGTGCTAAGGAATTAAGAGATTATAGGCCTATTAGCTTGGTAGGAAGCATCTACAAATTATTCTCCAAAGTGTTGACAGAGAGGCTGAAAACAGTGATCTCCAATCTGGTGGATGTTCAGCAAATGGCTTTCATCAAAGGCAGACAAATCATGGATGCAGTTTTAGTGGCAAATGAAGCAATAGACTCAAGAGTGCAACAAAAGAAGCCTGGTATCCTATGCAAACTGGATATAGAAAAAGCATATGATCATGTAAATTGGGAGTACTTGCTATGTATGCTGAAGAAGTTGGGCTTTGGGCAAAAATGGAGACACTGGATCAAATTTTGTATATCCACTGTTAGTTATTCTGTGTTGATTAACGGATCACCTACTGGCTTCTTCAAGGCTCAGAGGGGTCTCAGGCAAGGAGATCATTTGTCTCCTTCCTTGTTTATCATTGCCATGGAAGGACTGAACACTATGTTCAAAACAGCTAATTTGTATGGATGGATAAAGGGTTTTGAGGTAGCTAGGGTAGGGAGTGATAGCCTAGAGGTGACTCATTTGCAATATGCTGATGAAACCCTCATATTTTGTGATGCTCATAGAAACCAATTGAGACATCTCAGAATAATCCTAGTCCTCTTTGAAGGCATCTCAGGCCTTCACATAAATTGGGGTAAGAGCTTCCTTTACCCCATTAATGATGTGCCCCACATGAATCTGTTGGCATCTATTCTAGGAGGAGAGATAGGGTCTTTGCCAACCATTTATCTGGGAATGCCTTTAGGGGCCAAGTCAAAGTCTATTGAGATTTGGGATACTGTTATTGAGAAATGTGAAGAAATTAGCAAGATGGAAGACCCAATACTTGTCAAGAGGAGGTAGACTGACTTTGATCAACTCCGTCCTTGATGCACTTCCAACATACATGATGTCCTTGTTTCCCATTCCAACAGGGGTCATCAAGAGGTTGGATAGAATCAGGTGGAACTTCTCATGGAATGGTGACAAAGAGAGGAAAGGCTACCATTTGGTCAAGTGGAACTCAGTCATTTGTGAAAAAAAATGGGGTGGCTTGGGTATCAAGAACCTGGAAATCCAAAATAAAGCACTAATGATGAAGTGGTTGTGGAAGTTCACCAAAGAAAACCACTTATTGAGGGGAAGAGTGATTAAAGCCAAATATGAACAAAAGGATAGTTGGATGACCAAGGAGGTCAATACTCCATATGGGGTCAGCCTATGGAGGTCTATCAGATCCTTCTAAGAGTGAGTTGAAAACTCAATCAAGAATCAAAGTGGCAAATGGAAACAAAACCAGATTTTGGAAGGATAATTGGCATGAGGTTGGTATCATGGAATTGGTCTTTCCAAATATCTTCAACCTAGTCCTTCACCAACAAAAAACTATAGTTGACATGTGGACATCTGACGGCTGGAGTCTGAATTTTAGAAGACATTTCAATGATTGGGAGGTTCAAAGAGTGGCTGATTTCCCCAGCAAACTTGATCAATTTCCTGGGGTTCAAGCTGGTGAAGATCATTTATGGTGGCAGGGCAACTCCAAAGGCATTTTTAAGGTCAATGTTGCCTATAAAATTATGAACCAGTCCAACCATCAGATAGCAAACTAGCCATGGAAGCAGATTTGGAGGATAAAAGTTCCCCACAAGGCATCAATTTTTGTATGGTTACTAGCAAAGGAGGCCACTTTAACGGTGGACAACTTGATGAGCAGAGGTATGACACTGTGCTCAAGATGCTTCCTGTGTAAAGAAACAGCTGAGACAGTCAACCATCTATTTCTGCATTGTCCATACACAGCTCATTTGTGGAGAATCATCCTAAACCTTAAGGGTATAGCATGGACAATGCCAGGCAAGATAACAGAGGCTCTTAACAGCTGGGAGGGAACATGTTCACATGCTAAGGATAGGAGTAGATGGAGAATTGTCCCAGCTTGTATCTGGTGGACAATTTGGAAGGAGAGGAATTCCAGATGTTTTGAGAGCTTAGAGAATGATGTGCAGAAGATTAAGTTGAACTTCATCTTACTACTATGTTTTTGGTGTAATCAGATTTACTCTAATGATACTGTGTCTATCATATATGTTCTAGATTCTTTATAGCTATAGGGAAGACACTAGAGCTCTATTGTAAATATGGTTTCAGTACTACCCAAGTACTGTTTTGATCCCTGAAATGATACGAAGTTACTGATTTCAAAACAAAAAAAAAGATTACATTCATCCCCAATTATCATGTTGTGCAGTATAATATACTAAATTTAAGGTTTGAAATTAATATTATAAAGATATTACATAAAAAATAATTAAGTATATTAGGGACTTATAATAATAACTAGATACAAAAGCCCGGACAAGTCCGGGCCCAATATATATTATTCTATTTGTTTTAATTTTATAATTTTGTTGTTAATTATTTTTATAATATTTTAAATAATATATGTGGCACGTGATATTTTGAGAGTCCTAATTTGCAAGCAGCCATAATAAACCTAAAATGATGAAATTATCCTCGAACTCAAATTTTATTTCCTGGAAGCACACACGTCGACCGAGACGTGTGTGCTTATTCTCTCTATATATTAGTAGTGCAAATAATGAAAAAGTGATTTGGTTTTGATGAAGACACTATTCACACAGTGTTGGGTTGGAGCCCAAAACATTAAATTTCAAACCAAAATAGGATTTGGTGTAAAAAATAGTGTTGGTTTGGAGATGGTCTAAGGTAACTAAACTTGGTGAATAAAGGGTTTTAGGGCATGAAAAGCAATCTCAGTTTGCACAAAGAATCTGAGTCATAAAAGAAAATCTACATCTCATTATCATTTATATTATATTCAGGGGGATATGAGGTTCTTGGACTTTTGCAGTTTGCTAAACTAATACAACTGGTTGTTTAAGTTAACCAGGACCAAAACTAATACAATTGAGTTCTTGGATAGAACTAATGCCACATTGACAAATAAAAGCACAAAAGTACTATATTAGCTAGAAATTCAAGGCCGAAATACACAAGTACTATGAAATCGACAACTGCATCTAAGAACTCTCCATACTCACAGAAGAAATACGATATCTCAACTTCCTCAACAAACTAATAGCGCCTCCAATTTAATTTTAAAAAATTACTAACAGATAATGTATATGATATGACTTTCAAGAAATATACTCTTTAACCTTCACCATATTTGGTTATTTTAAATTGTTGAAATCACCTATCTAAGGTATTTTGCATCAGATGTGAGAAAAGAACCCTGGGTGACTTTCTGAGAGACGCAGAATGGAAGAAAGTTGAAAATTAGGTTTACGGTAATTAGGTTTTAGTTCAAAGAAGTGGGTCTATTTAGATTGGATTACTCCAACCCGCAACTTCTGCGCCGGCCTAATTTTTTATAAATATTGTTATAACCAGCTACCACCAGCCCCAGCCCTCCCCACCCTGCATTTATATTTCCCCACACCCGTCCTGCATTGCCCTAACTCACCCCTCTCTGCCCCATTGCCATCCCTAGTCAAGATTTTCAAATTCTCAAACAGTTAGATTTCACAGTTTCTCACCCTGCGCATTAAGAATGCACGATTTCTGTAGACTGTAATATTGGTGCATTCTCCTTTTTTGCCTGGCTGATTTATGGAGAGTGGCAATACATGACCTCATATTCTCATACAAGGTATACAAAAAAGATATTGTTCTGCAAACACACCAAACTTTCAGAATTATATCATCTCTGATTTCTGTTTTTTCTGAGAAGCTCCCTCTAACTTACCAACAGAAAAGCAGTACCTTTTCTCTGGAGGAAGAAAATAAGGAGCAAAAACTCCACATGAAATTTGATCTTTTAATGTAAACAATAATCTTCAGAATATTATATTGGCAAATACGGTTAAAACTGAAAATACGAGGCAGAACTGATAAATAAAAAGAAAGGAGGTATTCTGCATGGTGGAGCATGTGAGTTATTTGAAGCCAAACCCTACTTCATTAACATTCCTAACTAGTTTAAATAATGATGCCTTTTTTTTTTCTTTTTTTAAGAGAAAAAGCATGATATGTATAGTGCTTACATAAGTCTAGATAAAGCACTTAAAATAGCTGGCCGAGAAATTAAGACACCAAGATCAAAATCTCAACCACATTCAACTCATATAAGTATGAGTCTCAATGATGGACTGCAGCATTTTGTGCCCGACTACAGTGGCTAATCGGTCAAATTTAGCCAGGCTGAGATCCTTAACAAAGACAAAGCTTTCAAGAAGCCTGCTCTATCGGTTTCTTCCTACATAACCCACCTAGCCAAAGACAGGAATAGAAAAACAACAACATACCCAATGAAATCCCACTAATGCAATGCTTGCAAACAAGCATGACAGAATTTATCTCTACATAATCCGACCAGCGTTGCTAAAGCACGGAAGAGAATATACATCTGACTTATAGAGGGAATACCTAAGCAACAAGAAATTAGATCACGGCAAAAAATCTCATATACTATTACAATTATCAAACTAGTGATTTGCAAATTTGATGGCACCAATTGACCTTTTCCTCCACAACTTGAGACAAAATCTGTCTATACTTCAACTGAATTTGGTTCTTCTATCCTAAGTTACTCGGACTCTCCACTTTTGGTGCCACGCCCGGGTCGACACGACGTGGGTGTGGGTGTGGGTGTGGAATCTGTGTCCAGATTTGGTCAACCGAATTTGGTACTTTGACCAAAATCGACGGAGAAATCTGGCACAGATGCAATGAATTTTGTAATTAAAAAAAAACTTCGGTGAAATTGAAGAAATTGGGATAGCATGTATATAGAAATTTTTTAGTCAGTACTTTTTCTTTTATCACCTTATGGGATTCTCTTCTATTTTTTCCTCGGAATACCCTGTAAGTTATCCACGTAATGTCTCATAATTTAGTCATATAACTCTATTTTTAGATACTTGAATTATTTTTAGCCAAATCCCTGCACCTGCATACGTACCTGGATCCATACCCCTAGATCTTAAAATTTAGATCATCAAAGATCTCACCTCTAGATCCACACCAGTATTAGACATCCACACCCGAGTCCGAGACAGTGACTTCCCAACTTTATGAGGTTTAAATTGAAATGTAAAGATGACAATTCACAACTTTTTAGAAGTGTAACACTGCATTTCCAGATCTTGGAATGATTGAACACACAATAGGAGTAAGAAGAACGTTTTATTAATTTGTCTTGTTAATGCTTCATCAATTTTTTGTTGTAATTATGATGTCTACATCAAATAAATGATTAACAATAAATAGGAGAACATGGGAATAACAAGTCAGCCTATTTAATTTAGTGGACAGGATCAGGGATATACCTTGTACTGTCTTATCAAGGAGAAGCTGGACCTCCCCAAGTTGCTTATCCATTACTGCCTGCAATTAGAAGAAGGAATAATTCTAAAACTCATGCAGCTGTAATTCTGGTAGGAAGCGAAAATACACAGACAATCCATCCATTTATTGCATAGAGGCTTCTGAAACTTTCTCCAATTAACGAAGATTCTGCTCAACTTGGATAATGACTAGCGCTTGCTGATTGACAAAACACTAAACTCAAATAACAAGAAGATGCACTCCAGAACAATTGTCCTCTTTCTGACTAAAAAAAAAGAAAGAAGGAAAAAGAGTTTGAAATTAGACACATCATTCACCACAGGTATCTCAAATTTGGTTTTATGGGCTTCAATTCTTTTCATATACTCCTTTTTCCTGTTTTAGAGACTATTAGGGAGAATATCAAGGGAAAAGAAAACACCCAAGGAGGAAGTAAAGGAGTAAGAAGAGATAAACTTCTATGGAGAAGGGAGGGAGATGCATAACCACAATATCAAGAGAATTTTCACAACATATTGATAAAAGTAGTAGTCCTCATCCATTTGTGACTTATTCAATTCCTTTGCAACCATACTAAGTGCTCTTTTCTTCCCAAAACTTGACTTGTTTCCTATTTTATAGCCGGAACTAATTTTTTATGACCATAATCTCTTGAAAGAATGTTCAATATGTTTCAATTTGGACATTGGTTATTGGTACAAGTTGTAATTCTGCTCTTTATATAGCAGTTATGTTTCACCAAAAAATAGACGTCCAAAATGAGGACCAATTGTTGATAGAATACCCTTGGGAGTTGATAAGGCAAGCTTATCAGTACAGATTTTTTAACTAGTTATAAAAGAGATTTTCAACAGTACATTAACAGAACCTTTAGAAGTTTTGTTTACTGTGAGCAAAACATCTCTGAGGAAATTTCTCCAAATTCAGAAAATGCACATATCTAGACTGCCAAAGAGTCCAGAATTTTGTGTAGTTAAGCTTTCGATAGCAATAATAGAGCATGAGCAACAAGCACCTTCAGCCTAGCATCAACTTTTACCAACTAGGCAACAACAGAATTTTCATGAAACAAGGTTCTAAGTGTGGATAGAAATTACAAGCAAGCAAGATCATCAACTACTACAAAGCAACAGTAGCAGTGCCTTCTACTGATCTTAAGCCAGAGTTCCAGGTTCAATCCAGTTTAGGACTTTCATGATTATATTTTATTGGATGAAGTACTTGATTTTTGAGATGTATGCAACTAAAAGCAAGATTAGCAAAAAAGCTATATGTTAAGTGAATAAACCACCCACAAGTTACTCATGAAAAAATAATAAAGGGGAATTACAGGAAAAAACAGCAAGCCAGGGAGAATAGGAAGGATTGGCATTAAGAAACATGGCATCATACCAGTAATCAGATGAGATAGAGAATGAATATGAAAGCTTACTCTCCATATCCTGCATTTCTCTGAAACACTCTCTATACCTTCCTCCAATGCCAAAACTGAACTGCTGTGAGCACGGATGGAAGCATCTCTAAACCCACCTTCACCTTCTATACCTTCTAGAAGACCATCCAATTTCCGGGCCATCTCTTCAACCTTGAGGGAAATCAAGAATATGACATGATTAAGCATGTACCAATACCTTTTAGAAAAGGTTCAGATAAACTACTTCATAAATATAAGCAATTTCAAGTATACTCATCAGATCAACAACAACAAAATACCCAGTGTATTTAGAAAATGCATCCCACCATGTAAATCTAAGAAACTACACAGGATATAATATTAAATTCTCAAGATAACAAAAACACAATTGGGAAGACGCCAATTAATCATAGGAGGAGCATATGCTAGCATATACGAAGATCCAGGTTCAATTGAGAATATATTAATCGTTACAATTATGCATAACCAATTAGTAAAACTATATTGGCAGAAATTGAGGAAACTAGCATACTGCTTAAAGTAGAGAAATTAACAAATCCTATCACACCAAAAGGACTGACTGAAAAAAATGGGTCAGGAAGGAGACTTCCCATAATAGATAAAAGAATGCATTTAAGATTCCAACCAAAAATGATGATAAATGAAAAAGATACTGAAGAAAAAGAGAGCATGTTGATATGTTGATACAGGATACAAGACACACACACAAGCACACTCTACCTTTACATTTCATCCAAGATAAAACTTACATCGTGGAATTGCTTTAATGGAGTTCCTTCACTTGTCTCCCTGGTGAAGTGCAGCTTCGAAGGCTCCGACAGAAAACCTTTCTGTGATTGCAACATTGAGCCTAGAAAAGCTGGTGATGATTCAATACTCCCTGCTCCCGCCACGGCTCTTTGCTTGTAAGAACTGATTGATACTGAAGTTCCAGCTTTCTCATTTGCACTCGAAGAATTTTTATCAGGAGAATCAAAATTTCTTCTTGGAACACCACTGAATGGTGTGGATGAAAGTGTTTCATCACTTTTTGAAGAAATGTGAAGTTTGCTTGAGTTTGATGAAGCAGTAGAAAAACCTGTTGACATTATCTTTACAGGTAACTCCATGACACCGCCAGTTCCAGCACTTGGCCCAATTGAACGAATGGAAAAATTACCTAAGGAACTTCCTGAGAAAGAAATTGTATCAGGTTTAACTTCAGCTACTTTTTCAGATTCTTGTGTCCTAAAATTATTCACAAGTCCAGCATCCACAGACACCAATGTTTTGGATGAAGACTGCTTCAAATTTGCACCTTGGCTCTGCAAAGAGTTAAAGAATGTTCAGATTCTGCCAAGATTAAGTATCATAGAAGATATCTTTGCTTCTTGCTGCTTATAGCTTTCCCACTAATGAGAAAGGTTAGCTTACCTGATTTGTGGTTTTAATCGCTTCTTCTGAGCTAAATTTCTCTGCAACGGATGATTGAGCACTTGTGGAAAGAATTTTGTGACCTCTGTCTATTTCATGGGGTTGCAGTCCTGAATCTACTTGGTTGATTTGCTTCCTAGCACTGGAAGATTCAACTAGCAAATCTTGTGATGATGCCACTATAGAAGTCTCCTTCTCTTCAAAATCAGTAGATTGGGGTGACACTGAAGCTGCAGTAGCACTACAAAGACTAAATTTCTCTGCAACGGATGATTGAGCACTTGTGGAAAGAATTTTGTGACCTCTGTCTATTTCATGGGGTTGCAGTCCTGAATCTACTTGGTTGATTTGCTTCCTAGCACTGGAAGATTCAACTAGCAAATCTTGTGATGATGCCACTATAGAAGTCTCCTTCTCTTCAAAATCAGTAGATTGGGGTGACACTGAAGCAGCAGTAGCACTACAAAGACTAAATTTCTCTGCAACGGATGATTGAGCACTTGTGGAAAGAATTTTGTGACCTCTGTCTATTTCATGGGGTTGCATTCCTGAATCTACTTGGTTGATTTGCTTCCTAGCACTGGAAGATTCAACTAGCAAATCTTGTGATGATGCCACTATAGAAGTCTCCTTCTCTTCAAAATCAGTATATTGGGGTGACACTGAAGCAGCAGTAGCACTACAAAGACTAAATTTCTCTGCAACGGATGATTGAGCACTTGTGGAAAGAATTTTGTGACCTCTGTCTATTTCATGGGGTTGCAGTCCTGAATCTACTTGGTTGATTTGCTTCCTAGCACTGGAAGATTCAACTAGCAAATCTTGTGATGATGCCACTATAGAAGTCTCCTTCTCTTCAAAATCAGTAGATTGGGGTGACACTGAAGCTGCAGTAGCACTACAAAGACTAAATTTCTCTGCAACGGATGATTGAGCACTTGTGGAAAGAATTTTGTGACCTCTGTCTATTTCATGGGGTTGCAGTCCTGAATCTACTTGGTTGATTTGCTTCCTAGCACTGGAAGATTCAACTAGCAAATCTTGTGATGATGCCACTATAGAAGTCTCCTTCTCTTCAAAATCAGTAGATTGGGGTGACACTGAAGCAGCAGTAGCACTACAAAGACATTTAAATTCATTCATAGCCTTCAGAAAAGACTATCAACATCGGGCATAGAAACCAGTTCAAACCATATAGGTTCAAATAGCTGAGGAATTACCTAGCAAAATGAAAAATGGAAAGCCTTCCATCATTGGTAAGACAAAGGAGAAGGCAACATGGTGAAACTTCTTTTTCTTCTCCACCAAGCAATAGTTTAATTTCCCCATTTTGGGAAACTTTGTCGATGGCAAGTCCCAATATCAAGATATCATCACCACTGTCTGAAACCAAGACAAAATATTGTATTATTTTAGGAAAACTCGTATAAAGAAAGAAGCAAACGGATTTTGATAAGCATAACAAGCAGTCTTATACAAGATAAGGTAAAACTGAAAGAAAGCTTAGATCACCTTGAGCCACAATCTTTGGAGACCAATTATCATTCAAAATTTCAATAATTGCAGCTTCATTCTTTGTATCACCAACTGACCATCCAAATAGCAGTATGTGCTGATCCAAATTCTTCCTATTAGCCACAAATGCCAGCTGACTGTAATTGAATAGCAAAGAAGACTTGATCAAGAATCCCCTTTTGCAGAAGGTGGAAAAGAGAATTGAAAAGTGATATACATTAGTCAGCAATCAACAGAAGACACTGGAAAGTGAAATTCAAGTATAAGATAACATTTACAAAAGATGAGATAACTGAGTATAAACACTGTGAATTGAAAAGAAAATTGAAAAGTGATTTACATTACTCAGCGAACAACAAAAACACGGGAAAGTGAAATTTAAAAAGGAACACTTCAATAAAATCCAGATGCAGAAAACCTATCAATTATCATAAAGGCAAAGTAACGATACATACTGTTGATCCAAATAGCTCGAGAAGAGATGAGGTCCACTACATGAAGGAACTGCATCGTAACGGAAGTCAAGAAATACGTCCCTAAAGGACCTTACAACTGGCTTAGCTGAAGGCTGCAAAGGGGAAAAAATAACTTAACCGAAAAAGAAGAAACACAGCAAGTAAGCATGTAATAGATTGCTTATGGTACAAGCATAAGAGATCATTCTAACAATTCAATGAAAGCCTAAAGGAAACAAATCTCAAGATTAAAATACAACCCCTTCACTCTGACAGAAATTGTTACCAGATCAAGATATGTGCTTTTGCCTGAAGGAAACAAATCTTAATCATTAACTCCCTATGGGTTACTTTCTATCAACTTTAGTAGCACTTGAGGGTGGAGATAAAGAGCATCAACACCGCATGGTCTCGATTGTCAAGGTCATCGCCAAGTGTCTGATCTTCAAACCTAAGATGCTGCAGATGTGTCTGCATGTGAACTCTCTTGCTCTTCTTTTTTTTTTTTTTTGAGAAGGTAACATTTGTGTATATTCATTGAACTAGTGCATGGGTTGCACTGAAAACCATATTTACAGCTTGTCAAAAAAGTAAGAAAACTGAATCTGAATCCTAACAGGAACCTAGGATATCTATAATGGATTCAGTGTCCTCTAAATACATCTGTTTGCACCAGAAGCAAAAAAGCCTGATACAATTTAGTTTGATCTTTTCAAGATCACAGCTCTTGCTCTCAAAACATCTAGCATTTCTTTCTTTCCAAACAGTCCACCAAATACAGGTTGGGACAATCCTCCATCTATCTCTATCTGCAGCTCCCACCCCTACTTCTCCCCAACTGTCCAAAAGATGTGTGACTCTGTTAGGTATAGCCCAAGCAAGACCCCTGAGACTAATGAAGATCCTCCACAGCTGGGATGTTATTCTGCCCTGGAGAAACAAACGGTTGACTGTCTCAACCTCTTCCCCACATAAATAGCATCTAGAACACATGGAGAACTTCCGTTTCTTGAGATTTTCATGTGTTAAAACTGCTTCTCTTGCCAGAAGCCAAGTGAAACATGACACCTTGAAAGGGATTTTAGGTTTCCAAATCTGCTTCCAAGGCCAAAGAGAAGGTTGTTGTCCACCTTGATTTAGCAACTTATATGCAGACTTTACCTTGAATGTGCCTTTGTTATTTCTGCTCCACCATAGTCTATCATGTTCAACCCTTGTTCCTGTAAAAACTTCCAACCTTCAAAACAATTCAGTCACAGTCTCGATTTCCCAATCATTGAAATTCCTTCTAAATTGGAAATTCCATCCATGTTGTGTCCAAACCTCAGCTACACTCACCTGTTTATTCACTACCAAGCCATGCATCTCTAGAAAGATACTTTTTAGACTAGTAGCGCCCAACCATTTATCCTCCCAAAATGAAGTCTTATTGCCATTGCCTACCCTGATGATTGTATTAATCTTCAAGAAGGCCACAAGATTCTGATGGACTTCCACAGGCTTACCCCATATGGTGAAAGAACCTCCTTTGTCATCCACTTGTTCTCCTCTCCATATTTTGCTTGAAATACTTTTCCCCAGTATGGTTGAGGCTCTTGAGAATACCTTCATAACCACTTTAGTCTAAGGGCTTTGCTCTGCTTTTTCAGATTCCTTACTCCTAGACCCCCATGATTCTTCCCCAGAGAACCTCGTTCCACTTGACTAAATGTCGGACAGTGGAATCATTTTCCTCAGTCCCTTTCCATAAGAAATCCCTCCTAATTTTATCCCATCTTTGTATCACCACGTCAGGGATGGGGAAGATGGATATCATATAAGTAGGCAAAGAATCCAAAACAGAATTAATGAGAGTGACTCTGCCTCCCAAGGAGATATATTGAGATTTCCATCTGGTAAGCTTCTTCTCACACTTTTCAATCACGGGATTCCAGATGTTCAAAGCCTTTGATTTGGCACCTAAGGGCATGCCCAGATAAATGGTAGGCAAACAACCTACTTCCCCTCCCAAAATCCAAGACAGTTCCTCCATATTAGAGACATTATTAATAAGATACAATTGACTCTTTCTCCAGTTGATATGCAAACCTGAGACTCCTTCAAACAGCACCAAGATTGATCTTAAAACCAATAGTTGTCCTTCATTAGCATCACAAAATATTAAGGTGTCATCCGCATACTGTAAATGAGTGACTTCCATGTTGCCATTTGATATTGAGGTTTGAGTTGTGGCTATCTCAAAACCCCTGCCCACCTTTCTCATGTTATTTAGGCCCTCCATGACAATGATAAAAAGGAAAGGAGATAGGGGATCTCCCTGCCTCAGACCCCTTTGAGCAGGGAAAAAACCTTCAGGTGCACCATTTATGAGGATTGAGAATTTGACCGTGGAAATGCAATACTTGATCCACTGAATCCACCTCCTTCCGAAACCCATACATGCAAGCATCTTCAACAAAAACTTCCAGTTCACATGGTCATATGCCTTTTCTATGTCGAGTTTGCACAAAATTCCTGCCTTTCCTTGGGTAATTCTTGAATCTACTACTTCATTTGCAATTAGAATGGCATCCATTATTTGTCGATTTTTTATGAAAGCCAACTGTTGAGCATCAACTAGCTTGTCAACCACTTTCTTCAGTCTTTCAGTCAGCACTTTGGATAACAGCTTATACACACTTCCTATGAGGCTGATGGGCCTAAAATCTCTCAGTTCCTTGGCAACATTCTTCTCTGGGATCAGAGCAATATAGGAGGCATTAAAGCTCTTCTCAAAGATATTTTGAGAATGGAAATTCTTAAAGGCATCCATGATATCCTTCTTCACTACATCCCAACACTTGATAAAAAAACCCATTGTGTAGCCATCTAGACCAGGAGCTTTGTCCATGGCACACATCTTCAGACATACTAGTACTTCTTGCTCCTCAAACTCCTTTTGTAACAATTCATTTTCAGCTTCAGTGACCATTGGACAATTGATTAGGTTGCTGGAAGGTCTTCTATCTGAGGTTTCTGAATAAAGCTTCTCATAAAAACCCGTGATCTCCTCTTCAATTCTCTCTAAATCCTTTACTGTTTCATCTTGAAATACCAGTTGATCAATGTTGTTGCATCTTTTGTGTGCATTGGCCACTTTGTTCTAAATAACTAAGAGCTTTGTGTGTTCTTTTTCTTATGCATTTTCTTTAAGCAAGGGAGCATCTGGAATTCTGTTTTAGCTTCCTATTTTCTCTTTGTACTTGCTTCATTTGTCAAACCTTTTTGCTTTTAAACAGTCTCAGTATAGATGGGCAATACTACAAACAAAAAACTCGTGATGAATGATCATAAACTAAAGTTTTAGGTGACATGGTCCAACCTTGTTGTAACCTTTCCGTTCCAACAATGGACATATTTGAACTTGAAATCATGCCAGGAAAAAGCCGCAGCTATGCCAGGATTTTCTAGGACAACTAATGTCTAGTATAGGAAAAGGCTATTTCATGTTTCACCAAAAATAACATATAACCTTGAGATCTTCAGAATTTTTGGAAAGCTCTGTAATGCTCACCATTCTCTCCAAATTGCTCACATTTATATAAAATGAAGTGTTGTGAATTGATGGAGGAGAACAAGTACAATTTCAAAAAGCAAACTAATCATGGAATTACTACCCTTTTTAATACCCGTGGTGTCTAGAGCCTATATGCATCTCAACTAATTTCACGGGGTACCTGCTACTTCCCACCAAAATAGATACAGGGTAACTATGTCCATCAAGTCTTGGACAGATGAAAGAAATCACCTAGTGATTTTTTGCCTCCGTTAGGATTTAACCTGATGTTTTCTTACCCAATTTTATTATATAAAACTCCTCCATCAGCACTCAGCTAAAAAATAAATATAATAACAACACCATCAAGGCATTAAAATACTAGAACCCAAGTGTTGGGCATAAAATGGGACAAGCCCTACTCTAAAAGACATCTTTGCTCCACTTTCAAAAAAAAAAAAAAAATCAGTCTCAGTTTCAAAAAAAGACATTTTTGCTCATCTATCTGAAGCAGCAACAGCAAACACACTGCACGAAGGCCTTCTTCACTGTATCACCCCAAGTTGACAATATAACAGGCCTCATAGGAAAAAGCTCATCTAGCCAATTACTTTTTTCTTATAGGTGCTCATCTAGCCAATTACAATAAGAGATATTTTGACAAATCTCTCACCTTGGATTTCTAAAAATGTACCACATGTCACACGCATACTATAAAAAACTCTTCTACTAAAGAACGTACATCAAAATATGAACAATGAAATACAACAGTAACTCCAATTAGATTCTCTGCAATTCAAATCATCCACTTACATTAGTTATTCTTCCATTCTCACTTGTGATGACTTGCACCGCATAATTTTCCTCCTCATTGTCATCATTAACTTGAAGACATCCAATTATAATACAATCAGGACGAATCCATCTGACAACATCCACTAATTGAAACAACAGTCAGTTAACGTGTAATACATCCACAGATAGGTTAATGGATACGAAAATTTGACTAACTGATGCTGAATTGGCAGAAATTCATTAGCAACAACCAAGAAGCGGAGGCTTTTCAACCATTTTGAAATTTTAGTCAGTTTGAAGTTAGAAAGGCGAGATTCTGGGAGATGCTATAATAAGCATGGGTGTGGCATAAGCCCTAAGGCGCAAGGCATAAAACCCAAAAATATTAACTCTATAAGAAAAATACAAAAATGTGAAAAGACATTACAAATAGTAAAAATTAAAAACACTGCAGACAGTACAGGAAAAATAATATAGATTTATTACAATAGTAGCAATATAATTATGAACAATACAGAAGTAACAACCGTCATGAAAGATAAGTAAATAAACATCATAATAGCATAAATCGTACAAGATTTTAGAACATCAATAGCACTACCTAGCTTGTGATTTAAAATATTCTACACACCTCCCTTATTTTGACTCTTTAGTGACAAAATATTTGGCCTACTCATTCGCTATTACAAAAATTTAGTTATTTGACTAATCTTCCCTTCTTTAGTTTTTTAAAGTTTACTCCACATTTAATAATTAAATTCTATGAATGTCTTCTTTACCCAAAATACCTCTTTTTTCAAAAAGCTGTCATTAAAGGATGATGCTAATGATTTGTCATCCAAAAAAAAGGATGATGCTAATGATTCCTCTTAGCTATTTTCGCTGCAGAAATTACTATTCCTCCACTTCTTTGTAGATGAAAACATAAAGAACTAAAAGATGAGGAATCCAGCAATCTTCATGAAGATATGTTAGCTCAAGAGGGGAGGATTGCCCAAAGACCATATAAGGTGACCATCCATCCCTTTTTCATTTGATGTAGGACTCTTCAACGGTCAAGTGTTCACGCATGTAGACACAACTCACAGAAGTTCCAATTCAAAACTACCCCATTTTTGGATTTGTATTGATGGAGGTAGCAATGGACAGAATGGATATTTCTTTCTTTTCAAACAAGTCCAACTTTTTAACATATAAATAGACAACTTTAGCCAAACACAGCTTAGCTCTCACCTAGACCAGAAATTTATATGGCAATAGCAGATCTACAAAGCTAGAAATCTAGAGAAACTAGAACCTCATTACAAAAAGATTATAAGGGTGTCAAAATGAGCCCAAATATAGCTAACCCGTCAAACCCACCCAGAATTCTATGGGTTGGGCTCAAGATAATTTGAATTGGGTTCAATCTCAACCCATTCAAGCCTTAACCCATTTTTAAAGAATCTTTAATTGAGCCCAATTTAATATTCAATTTCAACCCATTATAAGACTCTTTATTTGCATTATTGTAATGTATGTTCTCACATATTGAAGGTATGAATTACAATCTATTTTATATCTTCTAGGATTTATCTATCCATTTGTAACTTATTTTTGTTGTTTTCTTGAGTTGAAATTCAAATTATGGTTATAAAAGTTAAATAAAAATATGTTAAAATTATTGAGACTAAGCGGGTCATAACCCAACTGGATTTTTAGCCCATTTGAGCCCAAAGTAAACTTGGGCGGGTCTATTTCAACCCATTTTAATATCTCCAATTTCAACCCAACCCGCCCATTTGACACCCCTAAAGCATTATATCTACTTAGCAAAATTATATAGTTTTCAGATGAACAACTTACATCGCTATCTCACAACCTAAACCACTAGAAAGAATTTTTTTGTATTCAGTTATATCTCCCCGCAGATGTTTCTTTCCTAATTCTTTTTAAATAGAAGAAGCTAAAAAGCAACATAATAGCAAAAGCTTACTACTGAAATCTATTAAGAAAGAGCATTATACAAGAATTGGATGCATAAGTTAAAACTTGAAAAGATTTCGTTTGTACTTAACTCACTGAAATAACATGCCAAAAGCACAAAAATATAATATACCTTTGATAACATATTTGACATTAGAATCATCAAGCAGCGACTTAAATGATAGTAATATGCTGAACTTCTCCTCAAACTTTGATGATAGAATGCTAACCAAACTCTTCCTTGTTATGGCAATAAACTCACCATCCGGACTCCACCCAACTATACAACATAATGAACCAAAATAAGTACAAGCTCAATACACATAAAATTCAATGGATGTAACTTGTAAATCAGATCATGAAATAGTTGAAAGTTTGAAATTATAGCTAATCAAGCATATTCCCCTGCCTCCTAAAAGGAAAAAAGAAAACACCCATCAGTCACTTCATAATTCTTGCTCTATACTGTCTGATAACTACATAGAATGGTGATTGCAGCTACTGCTTCAGAAAAAAAACCACTCCTTACGTCACAATTTATGTGGCAGTATTTGACTGGGTATGAAGTTTAAGAGCGAAAGAAAGATTTTTGGAACTTGTATCTAAAAGAAGTCAGACATTTGTGTGACTATAATCATCTTATTGATGGTAAAATGGGAAATTTAAAGTAAACTATTTCTAAATAAGGAAGTACAACATTTTTTTAGGACAAACTAAAAAAGAATATATGCAATATATATTGGGACAGAGGAGTATAAAAAGGGCAAAACACATAAACGATCGCTTAAAGTTGCCACCACTTTTCATTTAGACACCTCAACTAAGGCATTTACCTATTAGACACTTCAATCTTAGTCAACGTGTGATCCAGCTAATTACATTATTCAACACGGTAAAACAAGAAAAGTTTTAAATTGAATCTCACTGTCACTAATCAATAAAAATTTACGTGTTTTGACTCAATAAAAGAGTCACATTTGCAGGTAAGGGAGTTGAAAAAAATCTAATGGAAAAAATTAAGATGACATGATCAAATCATAAAGTGGTGTGTCGAAAAGCGAAAAGGTTAGACCAGAGAGTAAGAAATCAATATAGTTCATCTAGCCAACATTGAGAATCTATTGATGACTCTTCCATTTAAAGAAGACCAGAATCGGTGGAGTGTAGATGATGGAAACATTAGGGTGGGGTGAGTGAAGAAGACAGAAGACGAGATTAAAAACACTCTCCATATCCCAATCATTTCAGATGCCCTCGGAAGTGCAGATTCCATGCTTGACCAGTCCACATTTCAGCAATTATTGCCTGTTGTATTTGGCAAAGGGAGTAAAGATCAGGGTAAAGTGGACTTCCCAATCCAATTATCATTCCAAAAGTAAACCTTCAACCCATTTCCAACCTTGAACCTGATTCTGTATTGCATTAATAACCACAAGTTCCTGATTGTTCTCCACACAGTGCATTCGTATGGTGTTGTTACCATGTTTGTCAACCAACTGTCTTCCATTCCATATTTAGCTATGATAACATTTTCCACAGCATGTCACCTAGAAGACACAATACATATCTCTGGGAGGAAGAATAACAATGATCAATTCTGTCCTAGATGCTCTCCCTACTTATGTTATGTCTCTCTTTCCCTTACCTGCTAAAGTGGAAGACAAGACAGATTAGATAAATTAAGGAGAGATTTTCTTTGGCTGGGCAACAAGGAAGGAAAGGGCATTCACTTGCTCAAATGGCAAACTGCTGAAATAAGCAAGAAATCTCAGGAGGACTTGGCATTAAGAATCTAGGTCTGCAAAATAGGTGCTTACTGTCAAAATGGCTATGGAGGTTTGGCAAAGAGGGGCAGGCTTTGTAGAAGGATGTTATCATTTGCAAGTATGGACAAACTGATCCATGGACCTCCAACATTGTGACCAGCACCTATGGGGTCTCAGTTTGGAGGTCCTATCAGAAATTTGTGGCCAAAACTAGCTAGGAACATATGCTACAAGGTGGGTGAGGGAGGGGATCCTTTTTTGGAAAGACAAGTGGATGGGACAGAACTCCCTCATGAGGGGCGGATCTACAGCCGGCGAAGGGTGGTCAGCCAAACACCCTTCGCCGGAAAATTAGATCGTGCATATAGATAAAATATTCTTTATTATGTGGATATATGAATGAATGAACACTCTTAATCACAACAAAGGTCTATGGTTCAGCGGTAACCATTCTCAGTTAAGAGCCTAAGGTTCCTGGTTTGATTCTTGCTTGTTGTATTTTAGCAAATTCTTTTTTTAAAAAAAAAAAAAAGGAAAGAAAAAGAAATAGTTGTCAAGTATCTTTCTATTTCTAGCCTTAAATTTAAATACACTTCATTCAATGAATTTATTAACCTAAGAATTAAGATTTTATTGTTTCTTTATATTTTCGAACTATATTAAGTAAATTGTTAGATTAACACCATCCTATGAAATTACATCTAAAGATAAACTTAAAAGTCACTTTCCACTATTATTCTTTTGATTATTTCTAAATTATTCTTTTAGAAAACGTAAAATACTTAAGAATCTCATTAAAAAAGGGTATATATGGGGAAAAAGTTAATTCACTTAATATGAACTAGAGGGAGTGTATTCAACTAGTAGCTAAAATAATTTTTCTTGACTTTTCCCAATTAATTTTGATTTATATCATTGATAGTTTTATAATTTAAAGTTTTCGTTTAGTTGGATGATATGTAATTTAATTTTAAATTTGGATGCACCCATTCATCAGTAAAAAGAATAATTTGTGCACCCACTTCGCTAAAAAAAAAATTTCTCTTTTAAAGTTTGAACACCCAAGACGAAATTCCTGGCTCCGCCACTGCCCTCATGGAGGACTTTGCAGATTTGTACTCTTTTTGTGACAACCCTGGAGCATCTATTGCTGAGATGTACTCTCAGCAAGGGTGGAATATGACCTTTAGGAGGCTCTTGAATGACTGGGAGGTGGATAGAGGGGCCAACTTACTGCAAAGGTTGGAAGATTTCCCGGGACTCAACACTAATCTTGATGCAATCATATGGAAACATGATAGGGATGGGGAATTTTCTGTTGGCAGAACGTACAAAAGAGACCTGGCAACACATCCAGGGGGCATTTTTGGACCTTGGAAACAAGTCTGGAAGTCCAGCACTCCAACCAAGATAAAGTGTTTCACATGGTCGGTATGTAGAAGAGCATGCCTGACTCAGGAGAAACTGAAAAATAGAGGATTTCAGATTGTTTCTAAGTACTTCTTCTGCAATGAAAAGGAGGAAACAAACAATCATTTGTTCCTTCACTGTAGAGTGACTGCCCAAATATGGTATATGTTTCATAGCCTTATCCAAGATCCTTGGGTGATGATGCCTGAGCATACTGCAGACCTACTAAGCTGCGGGATGAGAAGAGGGGGGAGTAAAACACAGAAAAATGGTGGAATCTAGTTCCATCTTGCATAGGGGGGTCAATTTGGAGGGAAAGAAACAATAAATGTTTTAAGAATATTACTAACCCAACGCAAAAGTAACAGAAAACTACATTAATACTCTATATTTTTGGTGTAAAGAAGAGGGTATATGTTAAGTAGATCAGTTAGTAGATTTCCTAGGCTCTTTGTAATCATGACTACTTGCCTTGTAATTTTTGTTTGGTTGCCAGCATACCCTCATTGCTGATGAATACAACTTTACCATTCTCAAAAAAAAAAAACATCTTCCACAGCATGTCTTCACTAGATGTAACTTCCATAGCCACTTCATCATCAAACTCTGATTCTACTTCTTTAAATTTCTGATCCCCATATCTCATTTTCCCTTGCACACTATTAATTGCACCCATTTAACCAGGTGGAACTTCTTATCTTCACTACCCTTCTACAGAAAATTCCTTCTCCCTGCATCCAGCCTCTTGATCACACTAGCAGGAACTGGAAAAATAGACATCATGTAGGAGGGAAGTGCATCTAGTATACTATTTATAAGAGTCAACCTACCTCCCCTAGACAAATATTGACTCTTCCAATTTGAGCTTCTTTTCACATTTCTCCCCCACTTCATTCCAAATCCCTTTTTGATTTGCTTTTGGCACCCAGGGGCATGCCAAGGTAAATGGTTGGAGGTTCACCTACTTTACCACCTAATTTTTCTGCCAGGAACTCCAGTTGAGCTACTTCATTATGGGGTATATGAAACTCTTTCCCAGTTAATGTGGAGTCCAGATACTGCTTCAAAAATGATGAATATCACCCTCAGCATCAGAATTTGTTCCTTCTCTGCTTAACAAAAAACTAAAGCGTCATCTGCATATTGGAGATGTGTTATCTCCTGACTGTCTTCCACACCTGCTTGGAATCCTTTTATCCAACCCCTTAATCTTGTTTTGTTAAGCATGTTGCTCATTCCTTCTATTGCTAAATAAACAGGAAAGGAGAAAGGGGATCTCCCTGTCTTAGTCCCCTCTGAAATGAAAAAAAACCATTTGGAGTCCTGTTGATTAAAACTGAGAACCTCACAGTGCTGATGCAATGTTTGATCCACATAATCCATCTTGTGCCAAACCCCATTCTTTGCAGCATGTGAATGAGAAAGTTCCAGTTCAAGTGATCAAATGTTTTCTGGATATCCAGTTTGCATAAGATACCTTCCTTTAGGCTTCTGTCTCCTTTCCACACAATCATTGGCAGTTAGGATAGCATCCATAATATCCCTTCCCTTGATAAATGTCATCTGCTGCCTATCCTCTAGTCTGTGAATGACCTTCTGAACCTCTCTGGCCATAGTTTAGCAATGATTGTATAGACTCCCCCAATTAGGCTAATGGGTCTAAAATTATTTAGCTCCACTGCTCCCAGCTTCTTGGGAATTAAAGCCACAAAGGTCGCATTTATCCTTTTTTCAAAGAAACCTGCTTCATGAAAATTCTTGATTGCAGCAACCGAATTTCCCCTGATGTTTCTGACCATCATCAAACGGTGTTTCTCTGATAAGAATTTTAATTGTAACTAATACCTAGTGATGTGGTGACATGAAGTGCTAACCGACTGAATCAACTAGAGTTAAGAACGAAAACAAAAACTTATTTTTAGGCCAGAGGACTCATTCAACCTAATAGACAATTGTGAAGTGTGATCTGATGGAAAGAAGGAAGAATTTTGTTAGTAGAACAACGGTTGACAACAACAATATATTCTTGATATGAAAATCTTCATTTTAGCACTTCAGAAGAATGAGCACGATATGCATTCATGGAGAAAATACAATCAACTAAATGAGTACAACGCATTGCAAAGTTTCAGCATATACAAAGGGTTCATTAGAATTTTTTTATGTTTTTTGACTTTTTATTTTTAAGAAGTTACTTTTTTATGTTTTTTGATAGGCAAAGTTCATTAGAATATAATTGGTGTGGCCAGGGGGAGATATCACTGATTACACCTGAACACAGCCAAGATGCAGGTTGGCCGTACAATGCTAACAAGATATTGGAATTAATAGAGAATGAGTCCAGCAAAGGTATGGCCCCGCCCTTCAACCAGGTGAATAAGAGTTACGAAAAGATAGCAACAGTAGGAAAATGGGCAAAGTTGAAGCAGACATTTTGTTAAGTACAAAGTTTGACAAACATAGATTTATTGGTGGAAAATATTAGCTGAAGGAGAGTAACAATTATTTAAACAGATGCTATTTCAAATCTTAAATCCCTGTTTGACAGTGATCCAAAGATGGACTCAACTGGGAAGTTCCAACAAGAACTAAAAGTCCGTTTGGACATGATTTCAAATATCAGTGATTTGAAATCATGTTAATTTGAAGTTGAAATTTTGTTTGGACATGCAATTTGGATTTCTTAAGTGGTATTTTTCCCCATAAACATAAAAGCCCTACAATTTTTGAAAGTTATTAAGAGCTTTTTGGATGCGATTATAGCTTTTGGTTTATTTTTGTCTTTTTTGACTTAAGTGCTTAAAAGCACTTCTTTATTCTAGCCAAATACTACAAAAGTGTATAAAAGCTATTTTGTCTTAAAAGCACCTAAAATAAGTCAATCCAAACCGTCTCTAAAACTTCCCCAACTCTTATACAATCTTATCAAAGGAGCAGATTATAGTTCATAAATAAGGTATAGGAAGATCTCCATTTCCTTTTATAAATAAATGCTTGCGATTACATGCTATTAAAACTTCAAATACACATAATATTACAAAGATCCACTAGTCAACCATAGTAGTAACTAGTTATTCTTTAATATAATCCTTCCACATGAAACGGATAACCTCTTCACGTCGAGTATGAGTTTTTCTTTTTGCAAAATTTAAAATGATGGTCTCTTTTTACAAAATATAAACTTTACGATCAACTTTTACATTAAAAAAAAATTGAAATCTCAACCTAGAATTTAAATCTACTTTTTGGAGACTTCGGGATTTGACATTGAAGTTGAAATTTTGTGCAGATTTCATAATAAAAATGTTGATTTCAAATCAAAATTCCAGATCCTATGGCCAAAGGCCTACTAGGTGACAAATATAAACATGTAATTCTCACTTGAGCTTCAATATAGAGCTATAGCAAAATAAAAAATAAAAAAAAGATGTTTGAAATGATATTGAAAGTGTTGAGAACTTTTTCTAGATTGGTGGTCACTGTTAATTGCATGTCATTATAAAAAAACTCAGACCCCGACATGTTATCGGGTTTTCCTCTCCATTTATGGTTGAATTCATCCAAGACCATACAAGACATTTGTGGAGGCTTCCTAAAACCAAATGAATATATCTCATCAAATTTATTTCATAAAGACTTGGTAAGGTAATGAAAGAAAGAGGGACAAGTACACTAGGAGAAGCGGAGTACAACAAAAAGTTGTATGTCGAGTTACAAAAAATGAATAGCTCCTGATCTCCTAATGTTTTGCCCTAAGTCCAGAACAATCAAGCCGCAGCAGGGAAAAAGTAGAAGAAACATCTGACAAGACACAAGAGCAAAACATCTAGGGATGGCAAACGGGGCGGAGAGGGGCGGTTGCGGGGCAGCATAAACCCACAAAAATCTCAACCCGCCCCACCCCGCTCCGCATAGCACAATTTATTGTTTTCTACCCGCCCCGCATAAGTATACAACCTTTTTGGGAAATATGAATATTTGCAAACAAAAATGTCAGATTAAAAATTATGTTTACTCACAAACATAAAATTAATGATATGAAGCTTAATTTCCAACTGTTAACATATTTTCTACAAAATTTTATAAGTACAATTTTGTCACAGTGCAACAAGAATAAAGATGTATATGATTGAAAAAAATATATAATTTTAAAAATCTCCTTAGCTACGTTATAAACACAAATGCACTAAATTTGAGTTTCAATTCTATCTACAATAAAAATATTCAATATTCATCCATATAAAATTGGAATTATAACGTTTTTAGCTTTTATTTTATTTAGACCCGCCCCGCTCCGCATTAGCTTTTAAGAATTTTATTTCAACCCGCCCTGCCCTGGCCTGCCCCGCATAACCTTAAACCCGCATCCGCCCCGCATAGCTTAAAATCCGTCCCGCCCTACACCCGCCCCGCCCCTTTGCCATCCCTAAAAACACCCAACCCATTAATATTTGATCTAGTAAAGAGGGATCAAATCAGTCAAGTTCTTTGACAAACATAAGGTTCTTGGAGTATTTGAAGTCTATAAATGATATAAATGTTTTCATGGAGTTCATTAGCTCCCCAATCCCTACATAACTAAGGAAACATATTCTTAAGTGTTTTTGTATACTCGTATAAATAAGGGGTACACACTCATGAGTGCTTACATATATCAACCCACAATTGGTGTTATTTTGCAAATAAAATAACCATAGATACGGAGTAGCTTTATGTCTTCATCGACATCAGAACCCCGCGTGGAATTCTATGGATAGAAAAAATTCAATCAATTCTAAGAAATTTCTAAATTAGAAACTTGCTCAAATAGTATTATCTCAATTTACTAGAGACCTTGACAGTTCCTGAACCTTTTATGGAAAAAGCTAAGCAAAAGATATCACATAACACAGATAGAAATGCCCTCAATGTAATCAAGAGGAATAGGGATAAAGGAAACATACAAGCATCACAATTGTCCATAACTTCTTTAATGGGGCTTTGACCAACCCCGCTATACAACTTTCCATCACTAGCGAGGACAACATAAACCTTTTCTGCCTTTTTAGCCCATTGCATATCCTTGATGATACTTGAATCATTGAGAGAGTGAGAAAAGGCTGGTGTTTGGTCCTATTAATTAGCAATACAAACAAGATTGAAGGGCATCAAATTTTCATAAATTGATACCGAAGCATATTAGTTATCTTTATACATCAATGCCTTTTTAATAACTTAAAACGAAAATGTATCCAATTAATTGCTGACAAGAAGCAATTATTCAAATACATTGACCATAGCCCTAGAGGCATTTAAAATACCTTGTAAAAAAGGCCATGTGTTCGAAAGCAAATTAAAATACCTTGTAAAGAAGGGCGCTAACAGGGAAGAAATGGATTGTATTGGCAACACAAGCCGCAAGCAAGGATTCATCTCCAGACAATGCAAGTATGGAGACTTTTCCTATAGCAACATCGACAACACTCAATTGCTGTATAGAGGGACCAGTACCTTTCCCTTTAATCTCTTCCGCAGATGCCATAACCTCCTTTGTCCTCGCAACACAAAACCCTGTCAAATAAAACAAAACTTAAGGTGATTCTTCAGAGCTCTGTAGTACAGTGTGGAATACTCAGACCAAGTTATAAGGAAACTGACCATTGGAGTGTGCAACGAAGAGAAGGCGAAAGCGTTCGGAGACAACTAAGGGTTGCAAAGGAGGACAATCATTTTCGATATCAAAGGAAGAATCTTCGCCGGATTTTATAGGGACGGGAGTTCCGATTCTAGAGAAACGATAATTTTTGGAGCCAATTTGGTCTCCTTCAATCTCTTCCTCCAATTGGATGGAAGTAGCAGACATTGAAGATTCTACTGGAGACGTTCCTGAATATCAGTGATTTGCGACTTGGGAGAAACTGAGAATGGAACAACGCAAATTGAGTTTCAGAAATTAAAAGTGTGGGTGAAGAACTCGCAAGTGGGAAAAGGTAGGTTTACGACCCTTGCTCCGACTCTCCAAAATAATTGTTCCCACTCTTCAAAATAATCATGTACTTATATCAAATTTCTCAAAAATATGCGTATTATTTTTAAAGAATTGACATTATCTATAATCAATAAGAGTCTAATATACCCCTTAATTTTACTATTTAGAATTGATATTCTTATAAAAGTGGCACATACATATATACTCACAATAACTCACATATTTTATTATTTTCTTCTAATAGAGCTGAAAATATACTAATTTTTAATTTTTTTTATCAAAAACAAATTCATGTAGGAGTATATTTGATCATTCTCGCACGTTTTTCTTTTTACTCTTTTTATTCATCAACTAAATTGAATTTATTATTTGATGGTCAAATTTATTTACTTATTTTCTTGTAAAATTTATTATAGATGCCCCGAATTTTTTTTTTACAAATATAAAAACTAAATTACAATATATTTGCAAAAAAATTAATTTTAATTTTCTTTTTTTCTTTTACTTTTTAATCTTTTTCCATTTACAGTTCTTTCTTTTTATTCCTCTTAATTTTATACTAAAGAATGAAAGAAAAATAAATAAGAATAAAAAACTCAAATAATAATAATAAGAAGAAGTCAAAAAAATAATTTATGTGTGAAAAAAATTAAAACATGATTTTTAAAAATAAAAAAATTAACTTTTGTAACGGTATGAGTATATGTGAGTCACTTTTGTAACAGTATAGGTATATATTTGTCATTTTTGTAACATTAAAGGTATATCTGAGCCACTTTTGTAACGAGTGGTATATCAGCTCTCAATAACAAAGTTAAGGGTGTACCAGACCCTTTTCCCTATTTTTAAAGAGTCCGAGCAAAATAGTTACAAGCTTGCTTGGATGGGCTTACTTTATGTATTGTTTTTAGGAAAAATTACCTATCTACACACCTTTATTTACCATAATTTCTATTATTCCCTACTATTTCAAAATATTACCAAAATTTCTTATTTTATTCCCAAAACCCCAACCTCTGGATACATAACTTCACACTCCCAAAACTCATGTTTCTCTTCCTTAATTCACTCCATCAATCTCTCCCTATTTTCACTCCCACAATCTTATCAGTTAATTCCTTCCTTACAATTTGAAATTCAAAATCGTTCTCTCTCCAGTCAAATCAATTTCAACTTCTTGAATAGGTAGTTTTCGTCTTCCATATTTCTCTCCGTTCATCTTTCTTTTTTTTTCATCATCAATTTACTGATACTTATGGATGATGCTTCTTCTTTTAGTATTAGGATTAGCCAATTAGTTTCAACTACTCAAGATATTGTACGTCGTGTCTTTGATTCTGACGATGAAAATTTTGTTAAAAATAAATCTAAACAAAGAAACGATCCATTATTCATGAAGAATCTTGAGTTGGAGAAGTCAAAATCGAAGAAGGATGCATCTTCACGCCCATCTTTATCAAAGTTACAAATTCTCAATGTATCTTGTTTATTTTGTTTCCTAAATTAGCCTTTGTTAGTGATATGAAATTTCTAATGCATCAATGCTGCAATAGATTATGTTTTATGACATGTAACATGTGTATATTTATTACATTGATACATAACTCTAATATTGATGAATATTTGACTAGTGTGTTTCATGTTCAATACTTATATACTTGATACATAAGTAATGTCTAATGTATCATTTACAATATATCAAGTTCTATAATGTATCTTCAATATTTTTTAATTTTAACAGTTTTTTGTTGTGTATCAAGATTACCCAATAATAATCTTGGTACATAAACCATAATGTACTATAACTTATACATATTAATGACTAATGTGTATCACACGTATCAGATACACATTAATGGCCATGATACATTTATACAAATTACTACTAAGTACTCATTATTCATGAAGAATCTGAGATTAGAGAAGCCAAAGTCGAAGAAGGATGTATCTTCGACCTCTAAATCGATTGTGGAAAAAACGTCCAAAAAAGAGAGAAAAAGATTGGATCTGGATTATCACACCATCGTTACCAAATGTACATAGCCTCAATGTATCTAGTTTATTTTTTTTCGTAATTTAGCTTTTTGATACAATGACTATCATTTACCATATATCAATATTGTTCAATCCCATCAAATGGCTTTCAATTTGATTTCCTTCGTACAAGATATGCAATTTGGTTGTACAAGATATGCAATTTTTCAATCACACGTATCTGATACACATTAATGGACATGATACATTTATACAAATTACTGCTAAATAATCATTCTTTTGAAATGATACATTCATACAAATTAACACTACATGTATCTGATACGTAATAACTACCACACGGTAATATATCGATCTAAAATCAAATATCTTATGGACAACCTTTACTACTTTAATGTATCAGGTAGGATTACAGTACTTAACAATTTACTAAATATTTTTAAAATAGCTATGTATCATGAGTAATATATCCATCTTGACAGTCTTTGTGTGTGTTGTATCAATGCATAGTAGATACATTGCAAATTCCGGCTCATGTTTCCTCACCTCCAAGTACAGACTAACGAAGATATTCATGATGTATCTTCTCAAAAGTTTTGATAATTTTGAATCAAAATTGAAAGGATTTTCAATGAAATGGAGAAGAATTTTGAATCTCAAAAGTTTTTCGATAATTTTGAATCAAAATTGAAAGGATCTTCAATGAACTGGGAGAAGAATTTTGAATCTCAAAAAAAATTTCGACAATTTTGAATAAAAATCGAGAGGATCTTCAAACAATTATTTATGGATAAAACAACACTCTAAAAGCTTGTTGTGCTCCGTTAGGTTGTGGAAGAAATCTGGCCATTGGTAAAAGCTTAGCAGAGTCAATGTAAAACTTATCTCCAACTGAATATGAAGTTGCAATGATTCCCTCTATCATCTTAATTGAAAAAAAGGATTCATTAATAGGTCCAAAAATCCCATCAACTTTCCCAATCTGTGTCTTGTTTTGAAGATAAATTGGTGCATTAAAAGTAAGGAACTTTTTCATTTGTCAGCTTTTTCACTGCATCTCCTTCACATGCGTGCACAAAAGAAGACACCTCTACGACTTCAGAAGGGGGACCTTCATCGCGAGGAGGAAAGCGGCCACCGCCACGTCCTTCGCCTCCGCCTCCGAAACCATGGCCACCGCCATTTCTGCCGCCCCTGAATCCTCCACCACCACCACGTCCTTTTGGAGGTCTCATGTTTCAATACTCTTTAGCGGCCTTGATGACAAAATAGAGATATTCAACTTAATTTTTTAATGATTTTGAATCGAAATTGAAAAGATTTTTGACAATTTGGGAGAAGAAATTTGAAATTTGAATTTTTTGAAACTGTTATGATTTGGGAGAGATTGATTAGCAGTGACAACAACGTAACTGCGTGATTTATGGATTTGATATTTAATTTTACGTTTCTTTTCTTTTTTAAGCGCAGCAGAAAAATTTTTGTTCCCTTTTTTAGCACAACAGAAGGATTCTTCTTGTATTAGAATTAATGTATCTGAATGGTGACTTATGTATCCGGAAGGTACAAATTTTAAGAGATTATTGCAATTAAAAAAAGAGTAGGGATATGATGTAATTTACTCCTTAAACTATGGAATTTATGTAATATATACTTATTTTAAAGTTAAAATAGTTCTTAAATACTTTTAGGCCTCATTTGTTTTTATTAAGATTAAGACGTCTGAATCTGAATGCACATAATTTATTTATTTATAAACATCATAAATATATCATTTAAATAAAAAGGTAATTTAATATTTAAAAATATAAATAATAAAATAATGATCAATTAGCAAAATTAAACTACCGTCGGAAGATAAAGACGATGAAGGAAAAGTCAAATTTTACCCATTGTTGTTGCTGAAGAGATGTCTTTAGGAATACTAAAAGCAATTTTTTGTCACATATGTCAAATTCACCATTTTTATAGATGCCTCTTATTTTAACCACATATCTTTTTTCAAAGCATATTAGCTGCCGAATTTTGTAACTATATGATCCAAAATGAAAAGTATCTCCATGCTCATCTTTCTCTTTATTTTCTCACCGAAATTTAGATACTTTATTTCCTATTTGTTTGGCTTAAGTTGTGAATATCTTGTTTGTGTGTTTAAATCCTAATTTCCCAACTGAAAATTAGCATTAAAAATACAGAATAAAAAGGAGAATTGAATTTGAGAATATCAAAACGGGGTTTGATGATTTACTGATTCATAAGAAATATATTAGGCTGATTGATTGATTGTTGAAAGAGATGAGGAAGAACGAAGTTGCTTTGAGAAAGGGAAAAAGAGATGAAGAAAAATAGAGCGTGAGTTTGAGAGAGAGAGAGAAATTAAAGTGTGTATTTTAATATCTGAATGGTGTTACGGCTCTTTCACAAATCTGATTCGCTCATATGTATTCAGACCTATTTAGAAATAATTTTTTAAAAAAAACAAATGCACTTACTGGGCTTATGTCTGATCATTCAGATTCAAACACCCATTAAGTGCAAACAAATGAGGCATTAAGTGCAAGGAAGACCCATTCATGTTCTATTCTATGCCATGCTGCAAATTCAGTATACCAATGTTAGCGAATCAGATTCTTCAAAAGAAGAGTCTGCAGGGCAGCAAATCTAGTTTCCAAATAAGTAGGAATCTTAGCGGAAGCTCTTCCTTTGCTAGTTATTCCTATGTCAGCTACTACTTTGTCAGGGACGAAAGTCTCTGGGGGGTTCTATGGAGAAGTCTACCATTGCTTTCGCAAACCAGTGGGGACAACCCCCCAAAAAATAAGTTTTCCACGCGGTGACCTTTACTTGAAATATGAGCCCCTATATATATATATAAAACTTAAAATAATTTTTTTTTAAAAAAAAACTAAAAATCATAAGTTAACTTTTTAAATTTATAACTTTTAAGGGTTATTTGATATTGATTAGAATTATGTAAGTATTAATAATGTAAGAATTAGTTACGAGGGAATTTATGTATTGTCTTATGCGAGTATTAGTTAGGGAAGGATTAGTTATTTATGTATTAGTTATTCATTTTATTTATTTATTTTGCCTTCTAACATAAAATAATATATAGATTTCCTCATAACTTGTATACGTATCATTTGTGAGTTTCTAAATTATCAACCAAACAATGTATTAGTTTTATACATAAATAATATATTTTCTATCTACCTACCAAATGTAATATTAAGTTATACAAAAACTAATACATAAATCTCTCATTTTTTTATTAGCTATCAAGCGTCCCCTTAACTTAAATAAAAAGTCATGGCTTGTAAATCAAATATAAAAAGTCAACTCAAACGGGCTTTAGATTTGAGGTCTTTTGGAGGAAGGAGCAGGGGAGCTATCACGATCCAACACATCGGGTCGTGTGGGCACCTACTCTAACACCTAGATAGGAGAATTCTTACCGCCCAATTTAAAAATGGACAATGCAAAAATTAATAAAACATAAGAATATTTTTTAATAATTTGAAATACTCATGAAAACTCAAGTATAAGAATCATCTTTTTACAATTAACCAAAAATTCTCCCAAAGAACTAGTCTAAACAAATACAAGAGCTACTAAGAGAGTATAATATATAAAAGAAGGCACAACTCCCACCAAAAGGAAAGAAAGAGTAGAAGATGTTGAAGATCATCATCATCTTCACCTAAGAAATATCATTGATCCTGTAACTAAACTATGCCAAGTGGCATATCAAGAGTAGTATCAGTACAAACAACACGTACGGATAGGCATCATCGATCGATCCGAATCCACCACCTAATATAAAGTAGACATTCAGAAGAAAACATGCAATATAAAGGTTACACCACCCCAAGTCTTTACCCACATGTTTTTACTATCCCAGGTATAATGCTCATAAACTAGTACACTTTGATCCCAGCTTCCTACCTCTTTCGCTGCCAACTATATCATACATTCAACCCTCTTGCCACTCTAAGGCTTCCCAAGCCTATCTTTTATTTCACCCTAAGGCTTACACAAGCCTACTTGCTAAGCCACCCTAAGGCTTTCCAAGCCTACCTTAATCAGATATATCCTAAACCGCTTTAACTGACACACACAGCCCACATAAGTCAACTAAGAACAAGACTTTCGGTCATCAACCTGGCCTAACCAAACACATGAAACATGTCCTACATGATCACACACAAACTCATACCTGAGTCCAACTCACCTTTCAAGTAATCCGGATCACCCAAGGATCCTCTAAAATATAGTGTATGATGTTTAACATGCAATTTCGATTTACATAAAAACCACCCCAACATTAAATTACACCATTCTGATCACTCAGGGACCAACATGTAATAAATATAACACAATAAAGAAACTTGATCCACTCACGGAACCAACATGTAACAATCACATCACAAAAAAGTAAATTTGATTCTCTCATAGAACACACATACAAACTGTTAGTGTACTTGTGTGGTATCCGTTCCATTGTTAGTGTACCGGCGTGGTATCCGTTCTAATAATAGTATGTACTGGCGTGGTACATGATCCAATCAACAAACACACAACACCATCACAATCACAATGAATAGCAATCACATTTGTACACCCAAGTAAACACACTCATTGCAACATCTTTCATTTCAAATCACTTTCTTTTCTATTTTTTTAATCATATATCATGCAAGAAGTACTAACGAAGCAGTTGACAAGCACATATAGTAAGAAAACGAAAAAACAAATAATCATCACATACAAAAAGGACTCCTTCCCAAATATTTCCTGATCAAAATCCAATCACCATCATTATCTTCTACAGGATAACACCTAACAACATCATACATTCAACAATGACTAATCAAGTTCATCATCGGCCTAAATCACAACTAACCACATATTCAATCATCTAGACTTTGTGCCTGAAAGCCTATGTATAAAATCTTCCAACAATCTACAAATACTATATAACAAATATAGGTTTGATTATTCAGTTAAGAAATTTGAAGGGGCTAATTATTAATATTTTTCTATTTTTAATAGGTTGATTCGAAAAATCTTGAAGAATGGAGGCTAATTTTTTGCTTCATTAGAGTATTAATTGGAACTCATTTAGAATAGATATATTTGTATGAAAATAAAGTAAAATGATAATGCAAATTAACCTGTTTCTTTATTTATCATCAGGTAAGCATTGGAACAACGATAAAGTTGTCTCTATGGACCTATAGGTCACGAATTCGAGCCGTGAAATTAGTCATTAATATTTGCGCCGAGTAAGTTTCCTCCATTACAACCCTTGGGTGCAACCCTTTTGCGTATCCTATGGGAATGTAAGATACTTCATGCACCACCCCTTTATTATCATATAGATTTTATGAATATATAGCATTTTTTGTCATTGCTCTTTTTGTTTGTTGTCTTGAAGTTATATGTATGTTAACTCGTTGGAAATTCATGATAATGTTTACCCTCATCCAGTGTAAAACATTTATATTACTTGCCTATTTGTATTCATTTTGTTAATTCCTCTAAGGCTCTAACTATTTTTAAAATCATTCTACTTTAAGATTTTCCAAAAGATCAATTTAATTATAGTTATTCAATTTATATTTATCGAAAATTCAGGCCCACCCATAAGAGGTGCTTCACGGCCCATTCGAGTAACTAGTTAGCCCTAATAATTTCTTTTTAAACGCACATATGATGTATTATCAAAAAGAGAAAAAAATACAACATATAAAAAGAATATAGTAATTCTACACATCATTCCCTATTCAATCAATTAGGGTTTAGGTTATGGTATAGGGGTTGCTCCAACATATTTGACAACAACCATCGACCAGTAAAATTCAACTAAGGTTCATCCTATTCTTCCGTTTCCTCTATGACAAGAACAAGTAAGTTCTCTAGATTATGTATGTTATCTAATTAGATTTAGATTAATGATGATATGTAATCTTACAATATTTTTACAAGTTTCACCATTTTACAGATTAATATTAAGACGAAATGGTGAGATGTAATGAAATTGTAGACTTTGAGAATAGAGGTTTCATTAATTCTCAAGCGTCTCTACACAATCAATCATAGAGGTATTTATACACAAAACAAACACTACTAAAAAAATGAATTTAGCTGTGAATTTCGACGTTAATCTATTGGTATTTCGCGCGTAGCTAACAAAAATCTATTGCTAATTTGCGCTAAATAGGATTAGTGATGAATTTTGTTGTTTAGCTATAAAATTTATCCATCGCTAAATTCAATATTTTAATAGTGAAATGCCTAACTATGAAATAGACAATTAAGAAAATGAAATATAATCTCTATAATGCTGAAAACTAAATCAGATAAGAATCTACCTAATTGGATATATATCACATGGAACAAGCTCAAGGTATCATCTGTCAATTTTCCTTGATGAAGTGTCGATCAATTTCAATATGTTTTGTTCGGTCATATTGTACTGGATTATGGGCTATACTGATGGCAACCTTGTTATCATAGTACACGGATAATTTATCATCTTCGTATAACCTAGTTCTTCTAGTAGCTTTTGTAGCCACATAAGTTCACAAACACCTGGAGCCATAACTCTATACTCTGCTTCAACACTTGATCTAGAAACTACACTTCGCTTATTACTTTTCAAATTGACTAAGTTCCCTCCCACAAGTGTGTAATAACCGATTGTAGACCTTTTATCCTCTAGAAATTCAACCCAGTCAATATTTGTAAAAGCTTTTATATGGAGGTGATCATGTTTAGTGAAAACAAGACCTTTTCCAAGAATAGATTTTAAATATGGCAGAAGGAAAACAATAACATGCATGTGAGAATCACGAGGATCATGCATGAATCGGCTTACCATGCTAACCGCATATGCTATGTCAGGTCTAGCCTGTGAAAGATAAATGAGTCTTCCAACAAATCTTTGATATTTTTATCTATCAACTGACTTTCTTATCCCTGCTTGTAGCTTAGGGTTGCTCTTAGTTGATGATCCTGCTTGCTTACAACCCAACATACAATTTTCTTCTAGGAAATCTAGAATTAATCTCCCCCGAAGATTCCTTTTCCTAATATAGTCACTTCAACTCCCATAAAATATTGGAGCTTCCCTAGATCCTTGATATCAAACTCCTAAGTCAAGAGCTTTATTAGTCAAACCATCTCTTTTTTGCTATTACGTGTCATCACTATGTCATCAGCATAAACTATAAGAAGAGTGCTCTTACCCTTGTGATGTCTTATAAAGTGAGTATGATCGGCATTGCTTTGTTGATCATAGCTTTGCTAAATCTATCAAATCATGTTTTTGGGGACTGTTTTAACCTGTATAAGGCTCTATTCAATCTACACACTTTTTCTCGACTCTTTTTCCTTATCAAATCTAGGAAGAATCTCCGTATACCATTATTTTTTCAAGTCACTATGTAAGTATGCCTTTTTTACATCAAACTATTACAGTTCACAATCAAGATTGATTGCGCAAGATAACATGATTATGACTGGGTTCATATTTGCAATAAGAGCAAATGTCTCTTGGTAGTCCACTTCGTACGTTTAAGTGAATTCCTTAGCTGCAAAGATGGATTTGAACCTTTCAATCAAACCATTAGCTTTATGTTTCATAGTAAATACAAATTTCTTGCTGATCAATTTCTTGTCTGGTGGAGGAACGACTAATTTCCAAGTCTTATTGTTTGCTAGAGCCTTCATTTCTTCAAGCATATATCTTCTTTCCACTTAGGATCTTTGAAAGCTTCTCTCCAATCCTTTGAAATAGACACATAGAAAATAGACAAGGCAAAAGTTCTATAGGAGGGGGACATGGTATTACATGACACAAAGTTAGAAATAGGATGTTTGGGACAAGATCTGACTCCTTTAATTTTATTTGAAAACTAGTTAAATATTAATTAGAGCAATAAGTATATCCAAATCACTAGTTGAAACTGTGATCCAGTTGCAAACTCGACATCTTCCTACATGAAGGAAGCAGGCAAGAAACTACTAGGAAAACGTAGGATAGTTTTTATGGACCGTAGATCCTTCTGATTCCATGAAACTTATGTTACAAAAATTAATGAAGATAGACTGGATACCGAAAGTTTTAGAGAATGCAAAAACACTCGTACTATTCATTTGCAGCCATGTTACTGTCCTGAAGCTTTTAAGAGATGTTTTCCCTGGTGAACTTGTAAAGTCTTTAAAAATAAGGTGCCCCTTTTGTCGCTAGAAAAAATTGTATCATAGAAACACTTAATTAGGATGTTTCATTCTTCTCATTGACGTACCTCAATCTTGGCTTCTACAAGTGAGAGTAAAAGAATGTCAAAAACGGTTAAAGATCAATTCTTTTGGAACGAGTCTTTGATAGTTGTTTGGAATATGGGTCAGACTACTTTTCTGTCAAAAACTCTTGCTTCTATTCCAAACACCCATCAAAGACTCAGTCTAAAAGGATTGATCTTTAATCATTTTTGACGTTCTTTTACCCTCACTCGTAGAAGCCAAAATTGAGGTAAGTCAATTAGAAGACTGAAACCGCCTAATTAAGTGTTCTTTCTATGATATAATATTTTCTAGAGTAAAAAACGACACGATTGACCTTATCTTTGAAGACTTTACAAGCTCGCTGGGACAAGCATCTCTTAGAAGCTTTAGGACAATAGCATGTCTGTAAATAAATTGTACCAGTGTTTTTGCCTTCTTCAAAACTTCTGGTATCCAGTCTATCTTTGTTAATTTCTGTAACATAAGTTCCATGCAATGGGAAACATCTACGATAAAAAAAACTGTCTTGTGTTTTTCATTAGTTTCTTGCCTACTTCCATCATGTAGTTAGATGTCGAGTATGCAACTATTTGGACCACAGTTTCAGCGGTTGATTAAGATATACCCCTTTTCGTTAAGCAATAGCTATATTTGAACCAGACATGCTACCAAGAAAAATGGATTTAGCAACAGACAAATTTTGTAGCTGAGCAGCAAAATCCGTCGGTAATCCTATTTAGCGACGAATTAGCGACATATTTTTTTTTAGATACGAGCAAAATATTGTGGACCAGCGACGAAGTTTGTAGCTAAATGCAGTGTTTTTTAGTAGTACAATACCTTGTTTCTCCTTGAATATCTCATCAAATCAGGTTTATCTAAATGTCCAATTGTCTCCCTGTTAGAGTGGAAAACCTAACCCCCAATGTGGAGGTAGAGAATATTATATATAGACAAAATATTATCTAAGTATTACATAAGTGGTACAGAAGAATAAGTAAATTACAATATGTGTACAAATAGGTTAAGTAACTCTAATACCCCCTTCAAGCGAAACGGTGGTGGACGAAGGCCAAGCATTGCGCGGAAAGATTCAAACTGAGGCCGAGGAAGACTCTTGGTAAAGATGTCAGCCACCTGAAGCGTGGTCGGGACAAACTTAGTGTAGAGTTTACCAGACGACACAAGCTCCCGAATGAAGTGATAGTCCAGATCAATGTGTTTCGCCCTCTTATGAGACACAGGATTTTGTGTGAGAAAGAGTGCACTCCGATTGTCACATAGCAGCGTGGGGCGATCAGGAGGCAAGGCATGGAGCTCGCGAAGCAAGTGAGTGATCCATACAATTTCAGCCGCAGTATTCGCCATGGCTCGATACTCCGATTCACAACTGGAGCGGGAGACAGTCGGTTGTTTCTTAGCACTCCAGGATACTAAGTTTCCACCAAGGAAAATAGAGTAGCCATAAGTAGAACGGCGAGTTTCGAGACATCTGGCCCAATCAGCATCCGAGTAACCAAGAATAGAGACATTATGCGGCTTGGTGAACAACAGGCCATAGGCAAGTGTGCCTTTGACATACCGAAGAATGCGCTTGACACACTGGAAATGAAAAACAGTCGGTGTCTGTAAGAACTGACTAACCTGGTTCACTGCATAGGACAGATCCGGACGAGTAATGGTAAGGTACTGCAATGCTCCGACTAGAGACCGATAATGAGTTGGATCCTGAAAAGGATCACCAGCGGTGATGAAGGACTCATGAGGAGCTAAGGGGGTGTGCACAGGCTTAGAATCAAGCAAAGCAGCACGTTCAAGGATATCACGAGCATACTTGGATTGGCTGAGAAATAACCCATTATCAGTATAGGTCACTTCAAGACCAAGAAAATAATTGAGAGCTCCAAGATCTTTAATAGCAAACTCCTGGTGTAAACGAGAGATAAACGCAACCATGAGGTCAGTTCGGTTTCCAGTGAGGATTAAATCATCAACATAGACGAGCAGGTACATAATGCAGGAGGAGCGTTTGAAAACAAACAGAGATGTATCTGAGCGACTGCACGTAAAACCATTGTTGAGAAGGAAGGAACTTAATCGCTGAAACCAAGCACGCGGAGCCTGCTTGAGGCCGTATAACGCTTTGTTCAAGCGACACACATGATCAGGAAACCGAGAGTCTGCAAAGCCAGGGGGTTGTTCCATATGAACAACTTCATTCAGTATGACCATGCAAGAAGGCATTTTTGACATCAAGCTGATGAAGCTTCCAATTGTTGATAACGGCAAGAGATAAGACAATTCGTACCGTAGAAGCCTTAACCACCGGACTAAAGGTGTGGGAATAATCTAAGCCAGGGATTTGAGTGAAGCCTTGAGCCACCAGTCGCGCTTTGAAACGTTCAACAGACCCGTCTGAGTTGTACTTAGTGCGAAAAACCCATTTGGAACCAACAACATTACTGGATTGCGGACGAGGCACCAAAGTCCACGTAGCATTTTGAGTTAGAGCGGACATTTCCTCATGCATTGCAGCCATCCACTGTGGGTGCTTAGCAGCCGACTTGAACCCTCTTGGTTCAGAAGAAGCAAATAAAGCGCTAAAGAGGCGATGAGTTTCAAGATGAGCTAAGTTGGCTTGATGTCGAGTGGAAGGTTTAAAAATGCCTGCCTTGGACCGAGTTACCATGGGATGAACTGCTGGAGTGGACACTGATGCAGGGAGCTGAGGTGGAGCCAAAGAATCACCTAAATCGGCAGCCATAGTCGGCAGAGATGGGGCAGCAGGTTGTTGCGAGGGAAGGCCGACCCGAGACGATGTGGAAGGAACAAGGACTGGCGGCACTGCAGCGGGTGAAGCATCAGACGGAGCAGCATGTAATGGCTGGGATACTGCCGGGTTATCACTGTGAAAACCATCCAAACAAGGAGGACATAGAGAAGGCAAATGCGTTGAGGCTGGCGAAGACGAAGAACTAGTGATCACGGAGGATTCTGCCGGCATGGAAGACGGCTCCAAAAAGGTTGAGAGATGCAAGGAGTTTAAGTCCGTTGATGAAGTAACGCCCGAAAAAGGTAAAGAGTGCTCATCAAAACGAGCATGGCGAGTAACATAGATGCGAGACGTTGCCGGATCAAGACACCGATAACCTTTGTATTGAGAGCTATAACCGATGAAGATGCACGGAAGACTTCTTGGAGATAACTTGTGATTTGTATAGTCTCGAAGATATGGAAATACTCGGCAGCCATAGACCTTGAAGGTACGATAATTGGGCTTCTCAGAAAACAAGAGCTCAAAAGGAGACTTGTTGTTCAAAACCTTCGAAGGTAGACGATTTATGATATAAACAGCGGAGCTGAACGCATCTACCCAATAAGAGGTAGGAGCATTTGCATTAAAAAGCATGGCCAAACCAGTCTCCACGATGTGACGGTGTTTTCTCTCAACTCTGCCGTTTTGCTGGGGCGTATACGGACAAGATAACCTGTGAAAAGTGCCATTTTCTTCAAATAGTCGACAAGCAGTGTGATTAACAAACTCTGTGCCTCCATCACTTTGAAAAACCTTAATTTTTCGAGAAAATTGAGTTTGCACAAACTTCATGAAAACAGACAAAACAGCGGCAAATCCAGACTTGGTTTTGAGAGGATAAAACCAAGTGAAGCGAGAGTAGTCATCAACAAAGGCCACATAATACCTATAGTTATCAGTAGATGTAATAGGCGCAGGGCCCCACAAATCACAATGTATTAAGTCCAAAGGATGCAAAGATCGTTTATTATTTAAAGCAAATGACAAACGGTGTCCTTTAGAGAGTTGACAAGAAGAGCAAATGACTGGTTTGGGTAAAATAGAAGTAACAGACAAAGAACCTAACTTATGTAAAAGTAAAACAGTATCAAAGGCAACATGCCCTAAACGACTATGCCAAAGTTCATAAGATGCCTTCAAACTTGAATTTGTAGTAGCCGCCAAAGCTTGATGTTCATTATGCAAAACATATAGCCCATTCTCACATTTGCCTCGAGTTAGAACCTGTTTCGTTTTTCTGTCCTGAATCTGAAAAAACGATTTGGAGAACAAAACATCCACCGGATTATCATGTGTTAGTTTACTAATGGACAAAAGATTCTTGGCAAGATGTGGAACAACCAGAACATCACGCAAGTGCAGATTATTAGAAACAGTAGAGGAACCCGTATGAGTGATAGGAAGAGCAGTACCATTTCCAAATGTCACGTTAGCATTGCCGGAGTATGGAGAAGCATGAGGAACACTTGGTGAAGACGAAGTCATGTGATCAGTGGCCCCGGAATCAACATACCAATCAGGGGCAGCAGTAGTGACATGACATTGGGCATTGAACGCTTGAGCCAAGTTTGCGTCACGAGAGGCAGCTTGAGCGGCAAAGGTAGCAAGAGTGGGACAAGCACTTGCATAGTGGCCATCAGTACGACATAATTGGCAGTGAGGGGGCCTGCGGCCACGACCACGACCACGACCACCCGAACCACCACCGCCTCTGTTAGAGCGACCACGGCCGCTGACGAGAGAGGACTGCCGAGGCGACTGGGCAGTGAAGGCAGCAGGCAGCGAGGATGCGGCACCATGAAGGGATTTGAGAAAAAGTTCATGACTCTCCGTCTGTGAGAGTAAGTCGCGAAAGGTAGGCGCCGGTTTGGTGGCACGAATGGCAGTGGAGAAAGTCTCAAAAGAGGCTCCTAAGCCGCATAAAAACCAATGAAGTTTATCGATATCATCAACAGGCTGACCAATGGCAGCCAACTGATCACAAACGGATTTAAATTGACGACCAAATTCAGCAACAGATAATGAACCTTTGACCAATTGACGAAGTTGATCGCGCAGATTATGGACGCGTTCAACAGAAGAATTGCTATAGGCAGATTCAAGCGCAACCCAGATTTGGCGGGCTGTTGTGAGACCCAAAATTTCAGAGACCGCCTCTTCCGTAAGGGAAGAATTAAGGATAATGACAGCCCGTTGATCAATGACAAGCCAGGCATCATAAAGAGGATTCAGAACCTCTTTGCCATCCGTAAGAAGAGACGATGGAGGAGCTACGGAGGACCCATCAACATGATCCAATAAGCGTTGATAAGAAAGTAGGGGCAGCATCTGATTTTTCCAATAGAGATAATTGGTGGAGGAGAGCTTAATTGTAATCATGTGTAAAACAGTGGCAATGGGAAGAGTGGCATCGCTGGTGGAGGAGGCAGCCATGATCGAATGGAGAAGAGGGGAGAGGAAAAGCGAAGGAAGAAGAAGAAGAGAGGAGGCAGCAGCGAGAGAGGAGCGGCGGCGGGAGGGTAGAAGTAGGAAAGATTAGGCTGATACCATGTTAGAGTGGAAAACCTAACCCCCAATGTGGAGGTAGAGAATATTATATATAGACAAAATATTATCTAAGTATTACATAAGTGGTACAGAAGAATAAGTAAATTACAATATGTGTACAAATAGGTTAAGTAACTCTAATACTCCCCCTGGACAACACATTCAAACACCTTTGGAGGAACAATATAAACATTATTCCCTCATAAAATCTCTAAAGGACTTCTAAAATTGAGTGCTTTAAGAGGCATTTTATTGAAAAGATAAGCTACTAGAATTGCATCTCCTAGTAAGGTTTTAAGTGAGTGAACACCACTTATTGTAAGTATAGATTTTGTGTGAGTTTCAAACTAAAATTTTATCTTTTTGAGCTATCCTAAAGGTTTGATTCAATTTTTTTAGATGTAAAATGATAATTTTCAAAGATTTTTTTTGGGGGTACAAAAAATAATTATATTTTAGTTGATTTAGTTGAGAGGTAGAAGGATAAATTTTTTTAAATTGATTTAGTTGAGGGGCAAAAATGATTAATGGAAAGGAAGAACCAATCAAGTTACTAATAGTTAAAAAACAAAGGAGTATAAAAAAACTGTGAAAAAAAAGAGGAATATGGAACGAGAGGAATTTGAGAAAATGAAGGTGGGAGAGTGTGTAGTAATTAAATGGATGGGAGAGTGTGTTGTAATTAAATGGGTGGGAGAGTGTGTTGTAATTAAATGAAACTCACTAAAACACTTGTCAAATAGTTAAAATGGCCTCACTCAACTGTTATTGGTTGTGCCTCAATTATATTAAAATTTTTATTGATATAGATTGATTGATTTTAGTAATTATTATATAAATAATTATTATAATCATTTATTAAATAGTAATTTTGTAACTAAAGTCACTAAACTCTAAAGAGCAGATATAAACATATGTAAGGATGATGAGCCAAAATATAGGAGCTTAGGAAGAAATTGGTTTAAAATATCTAAATATTAAAAAATCTGTAAAAATATTTTAATGTATTCTATTGTAAATTAGGAAGCTATCTAGAATTACTATAACTATTTTTAATTTTTTTTTTATTGCTTCTATATTTTAAATAGAGAAAACTGTGATTTTTAAAAATAAATTTTAATAAGTACGTACAAAATTACTATTTTTGTAATGAAAAGTTAGTAGAATTTTGAACTGTTGGTTTTAGGAGCATTTTAATATTCTTAAAATTATGTTGAAGTGTTTTACCAATTACCAATTCCTTTATTTCACTCCTGTCAGAAGTTGGGCATAATTATCTATGGTGCGTTACCTTCTTTTTGTCCGTTGTGTTTGGCTTAATTGCCATTTTTGATTAGTGATTCAATGCTGAGAATGTTGGGGTTTTTGTTGACCACTTTGTGGTTTCTGGCAGAACGTCAAATGGTCATAGATGATCATTACTTCTCCTGAAATCTCATTATTCTTTCTCAACTATAAATAGTGGTGGTCTTCATTTGTTTTGTATACAAGAAAAAATAGAAAGTGCATAAAAGTTTGTCAAAAAAGAGAGTTCTTATTAGTTGAAGGGAGGTGTTCTTTTCGTGGAACTTTGGACTCAATTCTTATCCAGAGTTTGTTGAGTTATACTTTGTGATTAGGCTATTGTATCCTGGAGGGGACAAGTCAAGAGGATTACTGCTTAATCGGTGAAAACATTTACTGCAGTGGACTTGAATCTCCTTAAAGGAAGCGAGATATCCGCGCCTCAGCATGAAGAGATTTTTATTTCTTCATTTTATTTTCAATTGTAATCTTGTAATATTGTAATTTTCACCAACATGAACTAAATATTTGAACTAACTTTCCACAACTATTCGTTCCCGTAGCAACCAAAAAAATAATAGATTGCATTTATTGATTTTTTAAACTTAAAAATAAAATTTACTAATATGTTTAGGACCATTTTTTTTTAGGAAAAGTATCAGCATTTTTAATACCGGATATTTAAATTCACTCCCTACAACTACATCTTCTTTATACAACTACATCTTCTTTATATCAAAATTAGATATTACGAGCCCATGCTAGCACGGGCCCAACATATGTTATTTTGTTTGTCTCAATTTATGTGATACGTATAGAATTTAAAAGGCCAATCAACTTTTTATATAATTTTAAGTATTTTAAATTCTTAATTACTGTAATTTATAGTATTTTTACGTTATTGTAAAATAATACTATATGTTACTCCCCATGTCACAATTTATGTGACAATGATAGAATTTTGAGAGTCAATCAAATGTTTTATATATTTTGTAAATTGCTAATTATTGTGATCTATAGTACTTTTATTATCTCCTGTATTCAAGTTAGTAAGACAGAAACAGAAATAAGATGAATTTGAAAAAACAGAAAAGATATAATCCGAGTCCACAAAATTCACTGTGTCTCCTTAAGAAATTTAATCCCCTCAAGTACCCGAGGTTGTAGATTAATTTCTCTCAAGATAAAATGGATTAACCTATTAAAGAAGTAGCGGTACCTCAAACTTCAATAATTTCAGCGAACTCAAAACACAGCAACGAGACCACACACAGACTCAGTCGATCGACAATTTTGTTTGTAAGAAAATGTATGCAGTAGAGAGAAAAATTTTCAGTGTTCAAAAATGAGAGAAATCCTCTCCTTTTATAACCAGTCATAGGTGCGAACATACCTGTTCAGAACGGACATATCTGTTCAGAACGATGGTGTTACTTGGGAAAAGAGACGCCTGTTTGAAAAGAACAAGTCCCTTCAGAGTGACGCAAATTTTGAAATAAATTCCGTTACTCTTAACTAACTTCGTGAATTAATTAATTTAAATAACTAATTAATAATTCCAAATTACTATTGAGAAAAGGGAAAGGAATTTAATTAATGAGATTGATTAAATAAATTTTGTCCAAAAATATTATCAATCAATAACATCCGAAGCCGAAGCCGAGCGACGACGACGCGAGGGGGCATCCTCTACTTAACCCTTTAAGAGCTAAAGGAAGTGTTTCCTAATATAAGGACAAATTTTTCCCTTTCTTCCACCAATATGGGAGAAATGACTTTACATTCAATGACTTTCCATTTGAAATGAATTTTCATTTTCCAAATTGGTTCCCCCACATTTCCCAATTTCTCATTATTTCCCATTCACACCTTGTTTAAACCCAACAATCCCCACCATGAATGGGGAATGACTATTGTTAAAACATATGCATGAAAAACTTGTGTGTCTCGTAAGTAAGGATTAATTGCATCTAGATAAGTAGGTTTCCCTTTAAACTTTCCGTAGTGAACATATATCGAATATACTCGGTCAATCGGTAGATTTGATATATTTGAACCGTCGAGCTTTGGTGTATACCTAGACAACATAAGTCACACAATTAACCCTTGAACTGTTCTTGGTTCTCATTGTTTTGTTCGTTTCAACCATGAACACGTCTTGGTTTATAAGTGCGTAGAGAACTGGCCTTACCGGATTCTCCTTGAAGCGGCTTATACTTCACACTTATATAGGTGATTTCTAAATGTGTTATCCCGTAGATACACCATTTGATATACCCTGTATCAAACTTAGAAACCATTAAAAAGTCCAAATGCCTTTATCGTGGTTGCTAAACATTGTCTCATCATGAGAATGGGCCATAGAATAATCTTTTGACAATGTTGAACCGTCATCTATGACTTTGTTTTATCTCCTTGAACCTAGATCTTGGGATCTCCAGTCTTCTAGGTAGAGTTACCGCCACGATGACTTGTCCTCGGCCATAGTCCCATTTCCGTCGATGATCTCTCAACTTCTTCTCTAGTTAGGCCTTTTGTCAGTGGATCCGACACATTATCCTTTGACTTCACATAGTCAATCGTGATAATTCCACTAGAGAGTAGTTGTCTAACAGTGTTATGTCTCCGTCGTATGTGATGAGACTTACCGTTATACATAACGCTTCCAGCCCTTCCTATTGCAGCTTGCCTATCACATTGTATGCATATAGGGGCCATAGGTTTGGGCCAAAATGGAATATCTTCTAAGAAATTCCGGAGCCATTCATCTTCTTCACATGCCTTGTCTAAGGCTATGAATTCGGACTCCATTGTAGAGCGAGCAATACATGTTTGTTTGGATGATTTCCAAGAAATTGCTCCTCTACCAATAGTGAAAACATATCCACTCGTGGATTTAGTTTCATTTGGCCCGGTAATCCAATTTGCATCACTATATCCTTCAACAACTGCTGGATATTTGTTGTAGTGCAAAACATAGTTTTGAGTATCTTCTAAGTACCCCAAAACCCTTTTCATTGCCATCCAATGATTTTGATTGGGATTACTTGTGTATCGACTCAGCTTACTTATAGCGCAGGCTATGTCTGGTCGTGTACAGTTCATGACGTACATTAAACTTCCCAATACTCTAGCATACTCCAATTGAGACTGACTTTCACCTTTATTCTTAGCAAGATTAAGATTCACATCAATTGGTGTCTTTGCCCTTTTGAAATTTAGGTACTTAAACTTTTCAAGTACCTTTTGAATATAATGAGATTGAGACAATGCTAGACCTTGAGGAGTTTTATGAATCTTAATTCCCAATATCAAATCGGCAACTCCTACGTCTTTCATATCAAACTTACTAGCGAGCATACGCTTAGTAGCTTTTACATTAGCAATGACTTTCTCATTACCAGCATGTCATCCACATATAGGCATACAATGACCTCTTGATCTGGAGGGTCTTTAATGTAAACACATTTATCACATTCATTGATCTTAAATCCATTCGCCAATATGGTTTGATCAAACTTTGCATGCCATTGCTTTGGTGCTTGTTTTAATCCATAGAGTGACTTAACAAGTTTGCACACTTTCTTTTCTTTACCAGGAACTACGAAGCCTTCGGGCTGTTCCATGTACATTTCTTCTTCCAACTCTCCATTCAAGAATGCAGTTTTTACATCCATTTGATGGATTTCAAGACCGTATACTGTAGCTAGTGCGATTAGCATCCGAATTGATGTAATCCTAGTAACTGGCGAGTATGTGTCAAAATAATCAAGACCTTCTTTCTGTCTAAAGCCTTTGACGACAAGTCTTGCTTTGTATTTATCAATAGTTCCATCAACGTTCATTTTCCTTTTGACAATCCATTTCGAACCCAAAGGCTTGTTTCCTGGAGGAAGATCAACCAACTCCCAAGTATGGTTGCTTAAGATTGAATCAATCTCACTATTGACAGCCTCTATCCAAAAGGTTGAGTTTGTAGACAACATAGCTTCCTTGAATGTTTGAGACTCATTTTCAAGAAGGAATGTCACAAAATCAGACCCAAATGAAGTAGATGTCCTTTGACATTTACTACGCCTTGGACTCTCTTCATTAGATACATTCTCCTTTGGTTCTTCTCGAGGTCGTTTAGACCCTTCACTAGACAATTCGATTCTAGTTTTATATGGATAGATGTGTTCAAAGAATTCAGTGTTATCTGATTCTATTACCGTATTGTCATGAATATCTAGATTCTCGGAATCATGAACCAAAAAGCGACATGCCTTATTGTTTGTGGCATATCCAATGAAAACACAGTCCGCAGTTTTAGGTCCAACTTTGACCCTCTTAGGTATAGGAACTTGGACTTTGGCTAGACACCCCCACACTATGAAATATTTCAAGTTGGGTGTTCTACCTTTCCATTTCTCATATGGAATAACATGTGTCTTGCTGTGGGACACTCTATTGAGTATCCAATTTGCTGTAAGGATAGCTTCCCCCTACAAATTTTGTAGTAAACCTGAACTTATAAGTAAGGCATTCATCATTTCCTTTAAAGTTCGGTTTTTCCTTTCCGCAATTCCATTAGATTGAGGTGAGTATGGAGCAGTAGTTTGATGGATGATTCCATTTTCCAAACATATCTTTGCAAACAGAGATTCATATTCTCCACCTATGTCACTTCTAATCATCTTTATCTTTTTATCCAACTGATTTTCAACTTCAGTTTTGTATTGCCTAAATGCTTCTATTGCTTCATCCTTACCATTTAGCAAATAGACATAACAGTATCTAGTGCAATCGTCAATAAAAGTTATGAAATACTTTTTTCCACCACAAGACGATGTTGGCATCATGTCACAAATGTCAGTGTGAATTCCTTTCAACAGATTTATAAGGATGCTTAGCATACTTAGATTCAACACATACTTGACATTTTGATTTATTGCACTCAAAGTTAGGTAAAACATTTAAGTTGATCAGTTTTCGCAAGGTTTTATAATTGACATGTCACAAAAGTTCATGCCATAAATTGTTTGACTCAAGCAAGTAAGAAGAAGCAGAATCTTTATTCATATCAACTGCAATTATATTGAGTTTGAAGAGGCCCTCAGTGAGGTAACCTTTTCCTACATACATTTCATTCTTACTCACTACTACTTTATCAGAAACAAATACACACTTGAATCCGTTCTTTGTCAGAACTGGTATAGAAACTAAGTTCTTTCGCAGTTCTGGAACATACAAGACTTTATTTAAAGTCACCACCTTGCCTGAGGTCATCTTCAAATAAATCTTGCCAGTTCCTTCCACTTTTGCAGCAGCAGAGTTCGCCATGAACAACTTCTCGTCCGCTGGGGCTGGAGCATATGATGCAAATAATTCTTTGTTGGCACACACATGATAGAATGCACCAGAATCTATCCACCATTCTCTTGGATTTTCAACGAAGTTACATTCCGAAAGCATTGCACATAGATCATCTTTTGATTCAGCCAAATTTGCTTAATCCTTCTTCTTGTCCTTCTTAGGGCCCCGATATTCAGTAGCCCTGTGACCAAGTTTGCCACAATTGAAGCAGTTTCCCGTAAACTTCTTCTTAGGAGGATTGCTTTTCGATCCAGATGTTTTCTTTCTTTTCCTTGACTTCGTGGGATCTTCTTCAACAATATTTGCTCTAGGTATTGCTGAATCACCACGTGAACTCTTTTCTGCGGCCTTGTTATCTTCTTTGATTCTCAGCCTTACCATGAGATCTTCAATAGTCATCTCCTTGCGCTTATGTTTCAAGTAATTTTTGAAGTCCTTCCATAGCGGAGGTAACTTCTCAATAATGGCCGCCACTTGAAAAGCATCATTCACAACCAATCCTACATTAAAGATTTTGTGAGTATTAAGAACAAACTTAATATGTTCAACATAGGTATTAAATAAAATTATATCTTCGGCAAGGAGATCGTGGATTATAACCTGCAACTCCTGAACTTGAGTGACAACAACCTTACTGTCTATCATCTTATAGTCCAAAAACTTTACCACAATGAACTTCTTCATTCCGGCATCCTCTGTTTTGTACTTTTTCTCTAAAGCACCCCACAGATCTTTGGATGTCTTCATATTGTTGTACACATTATACAGATCATCCTGCAAGCCACTCAGAATATAGTTTTTCACAAAAAGTCTGAGTGTTTCCATGCTTCTGTTACTAAGAATCGTTCTTCATCTGACATTTTCATCTGACAGAATAGGAACATTCTCATTAATGAACCTTTGCAGACTCATCGTCGTCAAATAAAAGAACATCTTCTGCTGCCATCTTTTAAAATCAGTCCCAAAGAACTTTGCAGGTTTCTCTGCTGGTGCAATAGCAGCAGTTTAACGATTAGGTGTAATCGATGTTGTTGCAGCACTCACTGTTCCAGTATTAACTTGACTTGAATTAGTCATTTTTCTGTCATAAATGGCAGACAATTTAGTATATGAAATATTAACAGTAAAGATTAAATCTTTATTTAACCTGTTTCTGATTTAACGATGAAGTTCTGATTTTCTTCTAATCGTTAATCGAATGAATTCTTAAATTCAAACAGAGTAGAAACCCCAAAAGGTTTTAATCTCCAGAAACCTCAAATACCTAAATACATCTACAATATAAATTTCTTAAGCTTGTTATCTCCTGTATTTAGGTTAGTACGACAGAAAAAGAAATAAGATGAAATTGAAAAAATAGAAAAGATATAATCCGAGTCCACAGAACCCACTGTGTCTCCTTAAGAAATTTAATCCCCTCAAGTACCCGAGGTTGTAGATTAATTTCTACCAAGATAAAATGGATTAACCTATTAAAGAAGTAGTGGTACCTCAAACTTCAATAATTTCAACTAACTCAAAACACAGCAACGAGACCACACACAGACTCAGTAGATCGACAATTTTGTTTGTAAGAAAATGAATGCAGTAGAGAGAAAAATTTTCAGTGTTCAAAAATGAGAGAAATCCTCTCTTTTTATAGCCAGTCATAGGTGCGAACATACCTGTTCAGAACGGTGGTGTAGTTTGGGAAAAGAGGTGTCTGTTCGGAAGGAACAGGTCCCTTCAGAGTGACGCGAATTTTGAAATAAATTTCGTTACTCTTAACTAACTTCGTGAATTAATTAATTTAAATAACTAATTAATAATTCCGAATTACTATTGAGAAAAGGGAAAGGAATTTAATTAATGAGATTGATTAAATAAATTTTGTCCAAAAATATTATCAATCAAATCATTTGCCAAATCCGAAGCTGAAGCCGAGCGAGCGACGACGACGGCGCGAGGGGGCATCCTCTACTTAACCCTTTAAGAGCTAAAGGAAGTGTTTCCTCATATAAGGACAAACTTTTCCCTTTCTTCCACCAATATGGGAGAAATAACTTTACATTCAATGACTTTCCATTTGAAATGAATTTTCATTTTCCCTCCAAATTGGTTCCCCCACATATCCCAATTTCTCATTATTTCTCATTCACACCTTGTTTAAACCCAACACTTTTTATGCAAAATTTTTAAATATACACTCGGATATTTTAAGTTATTGATTGATTATTGTGATTTATAATATTTTAAATATATTTTTTAAAAATATATGATAAATTTAAAAAGTAAGATAAATAAAATAAAATTAAATTAATACAATGGGATTTCATATGAACTTACTAAAACAATTAACTGAAAATTTTCAACTAATATAAAGCTGAATCTTTATTCAATTAACTTTAATTTGATTTGTACAAAAGAAGGTCCACGTTAGCAACACTTGGCAAACAAATATGCAGACACCGAAGTGATTCCTCACATGAATGGACTAGGCCCATAGAGGATAAAATTGTCTCTACAATTAAAAACAACAAATTAATTTTGATAGATGTACAAATCAAGCCAATGAAAAATGCTAAAAATACTAAAATTACAAAAAGACCCTCAGGCAGCAAGCTGGCATGTTGACCTGCTGCTTGCCTGAGTTGCTTAACTGCCTCTTATAATATAGTAGAATATATACAAATTATTTACAATAATTTTTAAAATGTAAGAATAAATTTTAAAGAGAAGTATTGAAAACACTCTTAAATTTGGCGCAAATTATTAGTTTCGTCCTCGAACTATTGATAACCTTAAAAACATTCTTTTACTTGATTAACTGAACTTAAATACATCTCCGATCTGCCACATGACATAACAAATGGTCTCAAACTCTTGTAGACGTGAGACTCTTAATGAAAAGCTGAGAGAAGTGTTGAAAACACATCTGAACTTGACAAGAATTATTAGTTTCATCCCTAAACTATTGACAGCCTTAAAAATACCCCTATACTACAAGAAAAAGGTCTAACAATACTCTTCATCCATCTAATTTGCTAAAAATACTCTCCACTCACCTTTTTGGCTCACTTATACCCTTGAAATTAACAAATCCATCTTTATTTTATTTTTAAAATATTATTTATTACTTATTTTTCTTATTGGTGAAATAAAATCTCCACTCCGTCAGATTGTTTTTCCTATAATTTTTCACTTAGAAATAATATACCTGCACTATGACCCAATTTTTTTAAAAAAGATAATCATGTAATCATAGTTCTTATAATAAATTTTATAATGATTAATAGAAATAGTTGGAGCATGTTTAAGAAAGTTTTGTATTAAATTAACGACTGTAAAAAAATTAAATTAATTGTACTAATTCTTGACCCCTTGAGACTGGAGACTATAATTGAATCAATTGTTAGTTTTTGTGTATTTACACTAAAGTAAATAATTTAATAATAAGTTATATCCGTTAAACATGTCTTTCGCTTCTTTTGATTTTCTTATTTGTTGCTTTTTTGAAAACGGCTCATGAGATCGGTATATTATTTTGGATCAGATAAATTATTAGAAAAAACAATCTAATGGAAATAAGTTATAAGGAAAAAATCTAAAGGATGTGAGTTTTTTTTATCACAAAATGAAAAGTAATAAAAAAAATTTTAAAAATAAAATAAAGATGAGGTTGTTAGTTCCGTCATTGAACTTGGCAAGAATTACTAATTTTTATCCCAGAGTTATGAACTTATACGGCTATTATGATTGCACCTATGTCTTTTTTCTTTTATATAAAATTATATAGATTGACATTTTAAAAATAATTTTATTCTTTGTTTTGAAAAATGTAAACTAAATTGTACTAAATTAAAAGAAAAAAAAATGATAGAGTGAATACATGCTTAAGTATCTTTTATTATCTTCTTTCGAAATCACAATAATAGCAAGTAATTTTAATTTTCTCTGCTAAAGAAAATATTTTTTGATAAAATAAAGGTGGTTATTTTCAAGAAAAAAAAAAGGCTTTTACATACTAGTTGTTAAAGTTATCTTTTTGTAATATCAGTATTCCTCCCATCCATATAATATGATGTTTTTAGCATAGACACACCCCTCAAATAATTACTCATCCCTAAATAGTAAGAAGCATTTTCATTAAATTATTCTTAATTAAATAGTACCAATTTAATATTATTACTTAGTTATGTAAAAACTCACTTATTTAAATACAAAAAAAACTAGTATCTATTTTGGATAAAATATAAAAACTAAAAACATCATAAGTAAACCAGAAGGAGTAATAAGGGAGCAAGATTAGTTAGTGAACTCAGAAATGAAGTTAAATGTGTTTTACAAAATATCAGCTTTAGAAACTTTGTGATTGTAGCAGTGCTGGAACATTTATATCTAATTCTTATTAATCATTCAAATCAAACAATTCCAATTAACATTCATCATTTGGGGATTTTATATATTTAGACAATCCTTCTACTACTGAAGTCAATATGACCATGGGCTATGCTTTAGCAACTGGATCTTTCTGCACAGCAGTGTTCACCTGTTTGGAAAGGTAAGCTTCATAGATTTCTACAACTAGCCTGGGATCCTTGTCCACGAGTTCTTTGTATTCTTCTTGCTTGCTCAGCTTGTCCATGTTTTCCATGATCAACGACAGCGCTGCATCAAGCAACTTCTTTGCATTGTGCTGGTGAGCAAATCCATAATTAGGAAGTGAGTTCTCCCAGTTTAATTTGGAAATTAGAAACTTCTCACAATACGTCTTCAGATGATTCACTTGGTATTTTTCTGCCAAAACCAGAAGGTCACAAGCCATAAGCTCATCCAGGCATGCATCAGCGGTGTATAAATAGGTCACAAAGGCACGAAGTGCATCATACGACACATCACTGATTTTAATCGTGCCACTGAGGCTTTCTTCCATCTCATTTTCAAGCATAGCTCTGAACACCGGGGAACGACTGGCCTGCATGGGAAATGGGAATATCAAAAGTTTGAAAAAACTAGAAGTGCAAAAACTATTTCAGATAGATTGGCACTAAATCACTCAAGTGAAAAATAAGAATTAAAACAGTAAAAGGAATCACATATAAGAGATGTAAAGAAAGAGGAGAGTAATTCCTATGTTTTTCAAATGCTCAGATCGTATCTAAGCAGAAAATATAAAGACATAACAATAATGAAAACAGAAAAAATAAAGTAACGATAAGGAAAACTAAGATTTCACGTGGTGCAGAACACAACAAATTGATCATGAAAAACTGATTACAAATGTAAGCTTAGCTGTGCTACTGTTCCCGAACTCCATCATTAAGATTGAGTGGAAGATAAAGACTCCAAAGCCAGAAGAATACCAACATGATCATGTAAAATGTGTCCAATGTGAATAAGCTTCTGGCAATTTGCAAAATTGTCCAATGTGGCATATCTTATAGCTATCATGATATAGATTGAACATATTGCACCAAACAGTGTACATTGTGTGTTCTTCTATAGAAGTTCAAGCCACAAGCAATTTGCTTCCCTTCTTTCTTAGGGATCAGTTTAACATCACATTCTTTGGTATGCTAAAGTGAATCATGCTAGTACACTACAAAAATATTTCTGTATGATTAGAATAGAAAAGATAAACTGGTAAAGATAAATCTGATCTTTAACATTGTTTACAAAAGTACCATGTTGAATAATTACCTAGTGGCCATATAGTATGCAGTAGCTTATAAGTTACAACATAAAGTAATGTTAATAGAACCAAAGGAGTGAACACGCATCCCACTGGCCACAACTGTCAAGAATGAACCTTACCCCACTTTGGGAGTAACCTATATTCTACCCAATTTTACCTACTTTTAAGTGGGCTAAATATGGGTCTAGCCCATATTTTACCCATCTCTCAATGCCACTCACCCAACCCGTTCAAATATGGGTGGGTTGGTGAAAAATGGTTCTTAATTGCCAACACTAGACAAAAGTAAACAGCATGAGTCGAGATGGCATGTTATGGCATGATTCACATTGTAGATCAGCTATTCAATATTTTAGAAAGAACATCTGACGTGGAGTGAGTTTGAAAATTGAACTGCTGTATAGCTGGAGAGTACTGATGCAAAAGGTTCTCTTGAAGTACACCTAAACTTTGAAGCTCGGTAAAGCTAATGTTTGCTTAGCTTTCTCGTACTATGACAGTAAGAGGATAGCACTAGAAAATAAACATAGTTGAGGAAGTGATACTAATAGTTAAGAAAATATCATGAATACTTTTTTATTTTTTTGATGAAGAATATCATGAATAATTTGTTAAATGATTAGGAATAGATTAAAACAGCATCTTTCTATCTAAATCGGAAATTTAAAATGGTTCTTGAACTTGATTGAGCCCAACAATTTTGTTTGATTGTAGCTCTGTCAATTCAGTTGTCTGAATACTATTGTTTGTTTTTATAGTTGTTTTTTATTGCATCAGCGCCTTTACTCACTACGACCCAGGCTTATCATTGCGGTTTGGCTTAATCCCCCAGCAGGCCTTAGTGGCTTTCTATGTTTTTCCCTAAGACAACTCTGATGGAGAGCATAGAAACTTAGTCCATCAGCTGCAGTTTTTCATATGTTCTGTCCTTTAAGCAGTAAAACTATAAGTCTTAATATGAATTTCTTCACAGAGGCTCAACTTACAACAGCCAATTCACTAGCGATCTTGCAGATTTTGAGCAACTTCAAAACAAAACGCCTAACAGAAAAAGTCTCCAGACAACTTTAGCCTCCCAATCACTAATAATGGTTATAAATTGTGGCAACCAAGCCCACAATTTTGCATTCTGATACATAGAGCCAAGTTGCACTCCAGATCTAACTTAAACTGCCAGCATTCCAGCACTTTGTTCCTTTCAAAAGCACTTGATCTACGCAATGCCATACCCCCAACAACTTGTACAAACTTTTCCCTTATTTTGTTCTTAAGGGGCTACAATATGGAAAAAATTCACCTTTGCTAATCTAAAATGAGAGTACTATTATAGTTCTAACAGTTGTAAAATACACCGTATGGCTCGGATTTCCCTTTAGTTGTTGACATTGATGATTCCATCTAATCATTTCCTAATGAAAGGAGTAGTAGTTATACTATAGTTTCCTCTCCTGTTGATCTCAACGTATCAATCAACGACTCTTTACAACAATAACAACAGTGAGATCCCACAAGTGGGGTCTCGTGGAGGTAGAGATGTTGTTTCTGAAATACCCTCGGCTCAAATCAATCAACTACTCCTAAGTTCAAAAATGAATCAGACTAGTTTTGCACTGGTCATAGACCTACCAACCCTAACTTCTTTATCCATCTGGAATTAATCTCATCAACTAAAACTAATTGGGGTCGATTATATGAATCCTACTTTACAGTGATGGTGAATCTAGCAGAATACTATTCAAAACAAAAATTGTTCAATCAAAGTGGCTACCCATTATAGGTACTCACCAGAAGAGCGCGATTCGCAGGAACGGGAACATGATGAGGGGTGGACTTGCCGGATTCATCATGGGAAGCGACCAAAACGATGTCGGAGAAGAAGGGTACAGTTCGTTGTTGTTGGTGGAGGTGCTGGGATGGGCTCCAGAAACGGAGGAAGTTGACTTTGGCTTTAAGGTCTTCGATCTCACGCTTGAGCTCTTCCTCAGTCTCGCTAGCTTCTTCGTAACACTCCCTGCAAGTGCCGGCGTCACGTGAGCTGTAATCTTCCTTGCATGAAACGCACTTCATTTGAACTTCCGATGATTCTTCTTCTTCTTCATCGTCTATTCCGAAGTCCACTGACGGCGTCGATGATCGACGCCGGTGATGCCCCCGTCTCATCTTCGTTTTCCTTTTATTTTTGATCTTTTTACTCTCTACTCTTTGCTGCTGCTACACCACTTTTTTAAAGTTTATAAGAATGGAGTTCTATTGAATTTACAAGTTCAACTTCTATACCCAAATTAATGTTTTCTTAGATTATTACGTCACAAAAAAAATATTGAACCTAGTTAAAGGTCTTATGTGATCCACTATTGAGTATCTGTTAGACCCTCGGCTGGATGGTTCAAGTGGCTCGGACTTGGTTTGAGATTTACATGATGAACCTAGCCAAGGTCCATTGACTTTGGTCAACATCAATAGACCTTCGCATTGGTGTGGCTAAGACACGACAAGGGTTGAACAAAGCTAAGACAAGGCAACATTGTGATCGATTGTGGCATGCATGTATACTGAGACATAAGAATACTGAAGGATATGAATCTAAAAGATACTATGGAGAAACTATTACCTCATTCTGAAACTGAACAGAAAGAAAAGAGATGGGGATACTCGGACATCAAATCTGCCTCGACTTCCCAAGTAGCACTCTCAACTAATTGATTCCTCCCAAGGACTTTCATTGAAGTGACTTTCTTATTCCTCAACTTACGAACCTGAAGGTTGATAACGCTCAGATTACTCATATAACAATTCAACGAGTAGGCTATCATTAGTAATATAATAGTCCAACGTATGAGGTTGGGATCGAATTCCATAAGGAGCGGTATAAGCAAGAATTCAATTACGAAGTTAAATCATAATCTAATCCCTTGTAGTGAGATTAGTAACAAGCATTCAACATAAACAAAGTTGGATATTTCTAATTATCAATTAAAGGTGATTTAGTAACTAATTTTAACAGGAGTAAATCAAAACGAGTGTTTTGCAAGTGAAGTAACAATCTAGAAGTGTGTGGAACTGGGTATTGATTTCAAATAATGAATTGATGTGATTGCTCTATAATATTAGTTACCCATAGATAGGCTAGATTAATCTCAAATTCAACATTGCATTTCTCAATAACAACATGTTTATCACAGGAGCTCTTTTCAAAGCCTCCCACGTAGAATATGCTAAATAATCTATTTCCTTAACATAAATTTTCTTTTTCAGCAAATCTAGCATTTAGAAATGAAACCCTAAATTCCTCTTTTCAAGAAAACAAGGGATTTAAATGTAATATGCAAGCATCAAACTAACCATGCACTTCATATAACCCTTTTCAAGCAATACATGAAGATATAAAGTAGAGTCAAGTTTACAACCTCAATTCATATATTAACACATGACAATCAGTTTGAATTCATGAAAACTAATGTAAAACATAACAATACACAAAAAATGCTAAATTAATCAATACCAGACTTCAATTACACACCCCTAAAATCGAGATTTTAGCTATTTATACTGAAATTAACAGAAATTATACCAACAACGTTGTCTGCCATCTGAATTGATAAAATTCAAGCTTCAAATCTAATAAATCCAGCTCCAAATTCCACCAAATTGGATTACCAGCTTGCTTAGCTCAAAATCTTAGAATATTCTTCTTTACTCTAATATGTGAGGTTTCCAAAATCACGAGGGATCCTTTGCTATAAGAGCTACGTTGAAAAGATTCAAGGACTTCACTTGCTGGTGATGAGAACCACAAGTCATGTGTCCAACCCAATGACAAATATAAATAGAGGGAGATCAACGACCATTCAAAGTGAAAGGGGTCTGAACTAATTTTTGGATTTTAATGAAAGAAGAGCTAATTGATTAGTGGTAATGTTAGTTGGGTCATGGCTGAATTAGCCATAACATAGTGAAGCAACAAGAGAAAAAAGGTTAATATTTTCTCCATAATTGGATAAATTAGTAGGAAAATGGTATGGCTAGTAACATGTGGTTTTGAGACTTTAAATTGTGATGAGATCTCGTCTTTGATTCTTTTTTTTAAAATAGAAAAGTCATTTTAGGAAATTTTTCATTCAAATCTCTTCTTTCATTTTGTCATATCAGTATTATAATACTACTAAATTGGAGCTCAAAAGAACAATAATTTGACTTTGTTAAGATGTGGGGAAACACATTTTAGTTATTTATTTAACCTTTTAACAATTATTTATATGAGAAGTTTGATTTCTCTTTCACTTGTTTAAGAGAATTTTTTAATGATTTTTTAATTAAAACATATTAATTTGTATTGGCCGTTATTGTTTTAGGAAAAATATATCCCAAGTAATGCGGGTCCTAAAGGCTTGACAAACCGGAGAAGACCAAAAATCAACCAAGTCTTGCAAATGTATATGTGATGGAAAAGTTATTCCTCTAATCGATTCAAAAGAAGCTCAAAGTTATATTTAAAGAATCAAAATAGACCTACTCCATATATAAAAATAACAATTTTGACTAAAAACCAAAGTTATGTACACTAGCTATATCGAGATCTTCTACATGATTAGTAATACTAATTTAGTATGGTTTATAATTGATTCTAGCTACTTATGAATGAATATAATAGTGTGAAAAATATTTTTACTCTTGATCAAGATAGTGCAGCTAGCAATTATTCCATGTGGAGTTTAATACTTTAATCAATTTTTTTAAATCAGAGATGTTTTTATATATTCCTATTCTTGAAAAGAAAAGAATAGCATTAATTTGTATATATATGCTGCTATCGTTTGAAGACTTGACCAATTGGACAACCAAGTCTTTGCAATTGTTTCTTTTTAAACATTGGATTTGCTTTATGTTGCCATTCCAATAACAGTAAATGCTTTCAAGATTTATTACCAGGTGTTTGAGAATCAAATTGTGAACTTGCATGTCTTAAGTCTCATGTTTTGTTTCTTTTATTTCTTAGTGAATCTGTTCGAACTCATGTGCAGCTGCCCACAAACTTTCTAATAATGACATTTCACACTTAGGACTTCACTCGCTAATGATGATAGTTACAAGTGCCTCCTAACCAATGACAAACTAAAATAGCGAGAGACCAACTTTCATCCAAATAGTAAAATGGGTCGGAACTAATTTGGGATTTCAAAGAAAAAAGAGTTAATTGATCCATAGAAAATGGGATGACTCTTACCCTTGTGTTTAGGAGACTTTTCCTTTGATTTTTTTTAAAGGATAAAGGAAAAACTACTTTTCTTCATTCATTCCATCATTCGGTGAAACAAAAAAGTGTGTCTTTTTAGGTAAGTATATAAATTTTCCAAGTTATGTGGTGCATATATATGACTCATGTCATCGATGCAATTAAATTAATGGGCCCGAAGACTTGAGCAAGTGTGGAGGGGAGATTTGTTGTATCATGTCGCACCATTATTTAAATTGTTCTCGTTTACGTATTTTGTGTAAAAAGATAAACTTGGTATATACTCGGAAAAAATTAAAAATTACGTTTTTATAAGAATTATTACTTATTTTGTTACATTATTCACAAGTTTGCCCGATTAGCTAATCTTGCATATGTCGTTTCATTGTTCACAAGTTCTGCTAGACTAAATATATATATTTGGTGCTATCTTCATTCGACTCCCTCTGTCTCATTTTAATTACTGTTTTAGCTTTTTTCATGCTCATTAAGAAAAAATAGATATTTCCTTTGTTTTCTTCTGCATTTTGAATCCCCAGGACGGGACATGAACAATTATTTTTCATTTGCAGGAGCTGAAAAGTAGTTGTTTGTCAAATTTTAGCGAATGATTTTCCCTTCGTTGTAAGCACTTACTTAGGTATGAAATCTATCCCTTAATTCTGTTGCCCGTTCTGTTGCCCTCAAAGTGTTTGACGTTTTACCTCAATGAATTTCTGCAAATTGTGTTCTACTCAGGTGTTCAATATCTGTTAACTCGATCTAAAGTGTGTGCACCAGTGATTATTTTTTTTAATGTCCATATAATGCATGATTCTGATTGTTGGTTTAAAGTGGAAGCTGCTCTTCTTGCATCACAATTACGTTTATGATTTAGTTTATAGAGGTTAAAGAAAAGTTTGTTATTTGGTGCTAGGGTTCTTCCCTAAAGATATTAATGAGGTGGGCAGGAAGGATCGTGTCTGACTTATGATAAACGGATACAAATATTCCCCGTCATTCTAATCTTGATATAGTTTCAACATGAGGACCAAAATGAATATACCAAAATTAGTCCATAGGATTGTACAATTAGAATGTGCCAGCATGAGACTCAAGACAATAATGCTTAGAAGACACTCAAAAAGCATGAAATAGAAAGTAATATTTTGATCAACAAGCAAGAAGTTGGTGATACCAAGTTGGGTAAGACAGAACCTATATTTAGAGGTAGAGTTCCTGATAGATTGTTGCCTGAAAGACCCATTATTCTCAGTCCTGATATGTTGAAGATCTCCATTGGAAGTGAACCACTAAAACTATTCAACCCAAGACTAAGTTCGTCCAACTCAACGAAATTTCTTATCTCTTTGGGTATTTCACCTTCCTACACATGAAGAAATACAGTGAGTTTAATATATCATACGCTATATTTTTTGTTACACCATTTAAATACATACCAGTAAACATTTTCGTCAAGCTCATATAGAACATGCATCTTAGTTAAGTTTCCAATTTTCTGGGGTAAGGATCCCTTGAGATTGTTCCCCGATACTGAAATATACTGCAGGGAGGAAATATTGAATATGGAGATTGGGGAAGAGCCGGTAATCTGGTTTCTCTCCATGTATAACTCCACCAAATTAACAAGATTTCCGAATTCTTGTGGAATTCCTGAAGTTCATGCGCAATAAATTTTTTGTGGAAATAATATGGCACTATACTATAATCGCTCATAGAAGAATAATGCAGCAGAATCATACCTGTGAAATGGTTAGATCCGAGAGACAATGACTGCAAGTTACTCAATCTTCCAATTTCACTATGTATTTGTCCATCAAAATCATTTTCGGATAGAGAAAATATTTGAAGTTTTGAACAATTTGACAAACTTGTGGGCATATGACCATGAAGCTTGTTACCACATAGATAAAGCCCTTTGAGTATTGGTATTCCAAACACGTAATCACATTTTTTCTATAATCGTGGTATCCGAGCTAGTTTTCAAGCACCTCGACTAATTCCACACGGATACTTGTCATTTCCCACCAACCACAACATACCACAAGTACCAGGTAACTCTGTCCACCAATATACATCTGCTTTTGTTTCTTTTATTTCTTAGTGAATCCGTTTGAACTCAGTGTGCAGCTGACCATATGAATTCTTGCCAACAAACTGTTGACGTTTTGCCTCAATGAATTTCTGCAAATTGGTTTAAAATGGAGAATTCTCTTGTTGTGTTGCAATTACATTTTCCTCTGCGGGTTTCCAAATGGCATAAAGGTGTGACACCATGGATGTGTTCCGTATTGAAAGAAGGAAATAAAGTTCTACTGGCGACATTCCACATTAATTGTGTCCTCCCTCATCCCCTAGCCCTATTAATATGAATGATTATGCCATTGTAATCTTGATATAGTTTCAATAGGCATATTCTTTGATAGTATATGCTTTCTAACGACAAACTGCCTTACCTTAGCTAGTTGGCAGTTCCACATCATGAATTGGCATCGGAAAGGCTATCCAGTCACTCTTTTATGGGTTGTTTCCCTTGTATCTAACCTTTCCAGTTATCCTTGACAAGCGAAAAAAGAGGTGGATCATCTGATCTTAAAATAGGTCATCCCGACTCAGGCAGTTGAATCATATGATTCTGATGATTCAGCTTTTCACAATCACTCTGCAGGACTCAAACAAGGCCTTTAGTTGCCTTTTGGAATAAAAACCAACCTCCACTCTCTAGTATAGAAGAAGTTAATCCAAAATGCCTATTAAATTTCCAATGAAATCGATATCTTATTAATGTTTCCATCCTCATAAAAAATGTTTAGAGGTTAAACATAATGACAGAAGTTGTTATAGAGAGGTCTGATTGTACTCATTCATAAAATTATGTGGTTATTAGGAATGATTGTTCCTAGTAATTGGATATTTTCCCTTGTGCCATAAAATTAGAGCACTGAAGTATTCATCTGCAACTAATGTAGCCATAAAATGAGTAAAGCAAATCTAGGATCTAGCAAATAATACCACTCGTATTGCTCTTAAACGAAATTGGTATGCTATAGTATTTATGGTTAATTCAATTAGTAAAATAAAACTCTGCATATTGATATTGTCATAGATTAACTAAGAGGCTAATTTATTTATTTTCAAAATATATAGAAGAAGATTTTATAACTATTGTGTCTTCTACTAAGCAAACTGCATCATGAGCTGTATATAGAGCTAGAATTTCAATTTCTTCGCGCGCTTAGGATGCGTTCTTTCATCTAGGATGAGCTTGCAGAGAGCAAAAACGGAGAAAAAGGGCACAATTTTGACGCATAAATATGAGATTGGTAAATTGTTAGGCCAAGGTAGACTTGCCAAAGTCTATCTTGCAAGGAACCTTAAAAAGGGAAAAATGTACAGGAAATTTAGTTTAAGGGAATTCAAATGCCATAAAGTACCAACAAGGGTTGTGGTAGAGTGGTAAGTACTCCTTCTGTCCTTCATCCTTAACCTGAGGTCTTGGGTTTGATTCCCCTTATGCACGGAGTCACCTTTGTTTGGGAGCTTTTTATAACCCCCAATGTGGGACTTTCCTGCATGAATCCAAATGAATTATTGATCCAAATCCATTTTCAAATCACATTAGCTAAGCTGATGGGCAATAATTGGTTCAAGAAAGGATTAAAACAAATTGATAAACCACCAATTTTGGATCGAGAACAGGATGATTTGCCTCGTAGCGCCTTTGATATTGTGGATGATTCAGATGCAAAGTATTCCGGGCACGGAGCAAAGCTCATCAACTATGAAGCCTACTTGTTTGAATGCAATCGATACCATTTCTATTTCTCCTGGTTTTGATATCTCCAACTTGTTTGAGAAAGACAAGAGCCGTTGGTCGGATGCTAGATTCAAGATACAAAAGTCTGTGTCCACTATTGTCTCAAGGCTAGAGGAAGTTGCTTTAATAGGGAGTTTTAAGGTAAACTATCCAAATTGTATGACCATCTCATTTTAAGGCTTAAGCTGTTTGGGTGAACACACTTTATTTACTTGATTATTCTTCAACACGTCCCCTCATTCACATATTGGTTGTTCCAATTCTTGGGGGTGAAAAGTGCAAAACCAAGAAATCAAAAAAAGTTGTGAGGGTGAAATTTCACTTGAGAAGAGAATTGAGGGGGATAATTATTAACATTTTTCTATTTTTAATCGGTTGATTGGGAAAATCTTGAAGAATGGAGGCTAATTTTCTGCTTCATTAGAGTATTAATTGGAACTCATTTAGAATAGATATATTTGCATGAAAAGAAAGTAAAATGATAATGCAAATTAACTTTTTTCTTTATTTATCACTAGGTAAGCATTGGAACAATGATAAAGTTGTCTCTATGGACCTATAAGTCACGAATTCAAGCCGTGAAATTAGTCATTGATATTTGCACCGGGTAAGTTTCCTCCATTACAATCCTTGGATGTGACCCTTTTCCGTATCCTGTGCGAATGTAATATATTTCGTGCACCACCCCTCTATTATCATATAGGTTTTATGATCTATAGCATTTTTTGTCATTGCTCTTTTTGTTTGTTGTCTTGAAGTTATATGTTTGTTAACTCGTTGGAAATTCCTGATAGTGTTTCCCCTCATCCCATGTAAAACATTTATATTACTTGCCTATTTGTATTCATGTTGTTAGTTCCTCTAAGGCTCTAACTATTTTTAAAACTATTCTACTTTAAGATTTTCAAGAGGACCAATTTGGTTATAGTTATTCAATTTATATTTGTAGGAAATTTGGGCCCACCCATAAGAGGTGCTTTAAGGCCCATTTGGGTAATTAGTTAGCCCTAATAATTTCTATTTAAACACACATATGATGTGTTGTTAAAAAGAGAGAAAAATACAACATATAAAAAGAATATAGCAATCCTACACATTATTCCCTCCTCAATCAATTAGGGTTTAGGCTGTGGTATAGGGGTTGCTCCAACATATTTGACAACCACCATTGACCAGTAAAATTCAACTGCGGTTCATGCTACTCTTCCACTTCCGCTACGACAAGAACAAGTAAGTTCTCTGGATTATGTATGTTATCTAATTAGATTTAAATTAACGATGACATGTAATCTTACAATATTTTTACAAGTTTCACCATTTGACAGATTAATATTAAGACGAAATGGAGAGATGTATTGAATTTGTAGACTTTGAGAATAGAAATTTCATCAACTCTCAAGTGTCTCTGTACAATCAACATAGAGGTATTTATGCACAAAACAAACACTACTAAAAGATGGATTTAGTTGTGAACTTCATCACTAATCTATTGCTATTTCACTCGTAGCTAACAAAAATCTATTGCTAATTTGTCGCTAAATAGGATCAGTGACGGATTTTGTTGTTTAGATATAAAATTAATCCGTCTCTAAATTCATTTTTTTAGTAGTGAAATGCCTAACTATGAAATATACAATTAAGGAAGTGAAATATAAACTCGATATTGTTGGAAAATAAATCATATAAGAATCTACATAATTCGATATATATCACATGGAACAGGCTCAAGGTATCATCTGTCAACTTTTCCTTGATGAAGTGTCGATCAATTTCAATGTGTTTTGTTTGGTCATATTGTACTAGATTATGGGCTATACTGATGGTAGCTTGTTATCACATTACACGGATAATTTTGTTAAGAATTCATCACCAACTTAATTATTTATTTAAGATAAGTCAAGAAAAATCTAGAATATTCTGAAGTTGAGAGAATTGAAGGAAGATCTCTAGAATGAGTATTCTAGAGAGAAAAGTCTAGAAATGTTTTAGAAAAGGTAGTTCTAGAAAAAGATAGCAAGGAATATTCTAGAAGAGAGTAATATGCATCTTTCTAAATTCTTCTATCACCACCTATAAATAGAGGTGGTTCATTTGAGTTGTAAGTAACCAAGAGCAAAGTAAGAAAGCAAGAAAGAAAGTAAGCAAGAAAACAAGAGTGAGTGCTGATTAAAGAGTGTTGCTGAAGCAAACAACAAGTGAGTGATTAAGATTGTAAGACCGAAGCGGGTCCTTACTTTGATATAATAAAATTCAAGTTGTGAGAAATCGATAGTGCCCGTCACCAACAATAGATTTAACAAGTGGTATCACATTCTGGTAGATAAAGATCGAGGAAAGAACTCAAAGAAGATCCTACAAGCTATTATCAGAGGCTACAAGTTGCGAGACACTTATCAATGACGGATTTCGCAAGCACTCTCAAGAGTGTTAAGAAGCTCAACGCAAGCAACTACGGATTATGGAGTACGAGAATGCAATATTACTTTCTTGGCCTGGAATTATGGTATATCATCTGTGGATCAGACACCACACCACCAACAAATGCTGAAGCAGCAAAAAGAAGGAAGGTCAAAGTTGGAAAGGCCATGTATGCTCTCACTGTAACCATTGATGATGAGTTCCTACTACAGATTTAAAATGCCAAGACACCCAAAGAAGCTTGGGACACCTTGACAATGATTTTTACAAAGAAGAATGATGCGAGATTACAAAGGCTTGAAAATGAGCTTTTGTTGATCTCTTAACGGAATATGACGATCAACTAATACTTCTCCAAGGTAAAATCTTCACCTGATTAAATATCAAAATTAGATCTTGACAATGCTATCACAGAGACAAGAATGAGGAGAATTATTGTTCATGGTCTAAGGCCAGAGTACAAAGGTATAATTACAGCCACACGGGGGTGGTCCACAGAACCAACTTTATATGAGTTGGAAAATCAGTTGGCAAATGAAGAAGATTAGAGAAGCCATTATCAAGTCTCTCTATAAAAGATGAAGATAAGGCGCTCTTCAGCAAAAAATAAGTTTTTCAAAATAGGAATGAGAGAAGAAACTCACGTCTAGGGGGACACCAGAAGAATCATTATCAAAGAAGTAAGTAAAATAACAAGCAAACTAATCGAAGCTTCAACAAACATCAAACGGAGAAGTGCTATAATTATGGAAAGAAAGGACACTACGCCGGAGATTGTTGGTATAATAAAGTTGAAGGTAATCAAAAGGCAGAACCCTCAGGCTATGATCAGACTCGTCATACAAGACATTTATGCTAGAGCTGCAAAACTGGCTAGACTTACAGCTTGGCTGCAAGACTATAATTGTTATCCTAGTTAAAACTTTTGTTGGTGTTATTACAATTAGGTGCTGGCTATTGTAACTTTCTCGTTGTTAGTTTAAAATGACTCTTAGACAAGATAACTTTGGGGGCTATGTCCAACCGTTGATCTTCTATGATGCTATGTAATGTTCACTTTTGGTAATGAAAATGATTAGTTACCAAATAAAAGTTAAAGGTAACGTAGCTACTTCTATCCAAAATAAGAAAGATGAAGAAGAAGCTTGGGAATTTGAGACCTTTTATACAGTTGAAGAAAGCAATCAACTGGAGGATCTTGTCACCTGTCACTCTAAAAAAGAAGAGGAGATTGTACTTGCAACTGTAAGTGAGAAACTAGTCGATTATAAACATGATTGGATCGTTGATCATGTTCCAATCACATGATCGATGATGAGAAATAATTTATCAACATGAGCAAATATATTGACGATCGAGTAGTAGTGACTGCAAATAACTCAAAAATGCCAATAACTTATATGGACAAGATAGTGTCTTTGCCTTGTCATAGCTCAAGGCAAGTGAAACTTCATAATGTCTACCATGTTTTAGGTATGAAAAAGAAATTATTATTTGTGTCACAACTAACAACTTTAGGAAACTGTGTTGTGTTCGGGCCGAATGATGTAAAGGTATATCAAAGCTAGAAAGTAACAAGTTCGCCAATCATGGAGGGAAGAAGATTAGAGTCAATATATGTCATGCCAACTGAGACAACCTATGTGGTACTTGATGAAGCACCAACATGGTAGTATAACGAAGTCTCCTACCAGATTCAAGGAAATTGGAGCAAGAGCTACAAAAACTTGCAAAAGAAGAAGAGAACAAGATAGAAACTAACCAAGAGGTAAGAAGAGAACTCGAATCGCCTACACTAGAGATATCTTCACAAAAAGAAAAGAAGAGCTTATGGAAAACTGAAGCTTGTGAAACACCAGATGGGTTGCAAGAAGAAGTCCAAAAAGCGTCACAATCGCAACTAAGGAGGTCTACGCGACTGAAGCGTCCAAACACCAAGTATATAAATGCAACATTAACAGAGATAGTTAGCATCAAAGAGGCTACTACCTTTGAAGAAACTTCAAAGAGTAAAGATCGGAATAATCCAACGAAGGTGGAGATCCTCAAAGGGTGGATGCATGATGCTTGCAGAGTTTCAGGAATCGCTCACAACAGACATAAAGAAAAAATTAAGTTGGTGTTGAGGGGGAGTGTTAAGAATTCATCACCAACATAATTATTTATTCAAGAGAAGTCAAGAAAAATGTAGAATATTTCGAAGTTGTAGAGAATTGAAGAAAGATCTATAGAATGAGTATTCTAGAGAGAAAAGTCTAGAAATATTTTAGAAAAGGCAGTTCTAGAAAAAGATAGCTAGGAACATTCTAGAAGAGAGTAGTATGTATCTCTCTAGATTCTTCCATCACCACCTATAAATAGAGGTGGTTCATTTGAGTTGTAAGTAACCAAGTGCAACGTAAGAAAGCAAGAAAGAAAGTAAGCAAGAAAACAAGAGTGAGTGCTAAGTATAGAGTGTTGCTGAAGCAAGCAACAAGTGAGTGATCAAGATTGTAAGACCGAAGCGGGTTCTTACTTTGATATAATAAAATTCAAGTTGTGAGCAATCGATTGTACTCGTAACCAAAAATATATCCAAAAAAATTATCATCTTCGTATAATTCCAGTTCTTTTAGTAGCTTTCATAGCCACATAAATTCAAAAATACCTTGAGCCATAACTCTATACTCTGCTTTAACACTTGATCTAGCAACTACACTTCACTTCTTGCTTCTCCAAGTAACTAAGTTCCCTCCCACAAGTGTGCAACAACTGGTTGTAGACCTCTTATCATCTAGGTATCCAACCCAATCAACATTTGTATAAGCTTTTATATGGAGGTGACCATGTTTGGTGAAAAGAAGACCTTTTTCCAAGAGCAGATTTTAAATATCGTAGAATGAAAACAACAACTTGCATGTGAGAATCACGAGGATCATGCATGATACCGGCATACCATGCTAACTGCATATGCTATGTCAGGTCTAGTCTTTGTAAGATAAATGAGTCTTCCAACCAATCTCTGATATTTTTGTCTATCAACTGACTCTCCTATCCCTGCTTGTGGCTTGTGGTTGCTCTCAGTTGACGATCATGATGGTTTACAGCCCAACATACAATTTTCTTCTAGGAAATCTAGAATATATTTCCCCTAAAGATTCCTTTTCCTAATCTAGCCACTTCAACTTCCATAAAATATTGCAGCTTCCCTAGATCCTTGATATCAAACTCCTAAGCCAGGAGGTTTATCAGTCAAACCATCTCTTTTTTGCCATCACCTATCATCACTATGTCATCAAAATAAACTATAAGAAAAGTGATCTCACCCTTGTGATGTCTTATAAAGAGAGTATGCTCAATATCACTTTGTTGATCATAGCTTTGCTAAATCTATCAAACCATGTTCTGGGAGACTGTTTTAACCCGTATAAGGCTTTATTCAATCTACACACCTTTCCTTGACGTTTTTTCCTTATCAAATCTAGGACGATCTCCATGTACACTTCTTCTTCCAAGTCACCATGTAAAAATGTCATTTTTACATCAAACTATTGCTATTCACAATCAAGATTGATTGCACAAAATAACAGGATTCTTATTGTGTTCATATTTGCAATTGGAGCAAATGTCTCTTGGTAGTCCACTTCGTACGTTTAAGTGAATCCCTTAGCTACAAAGCTGTCCTTGAACCTTTCAATCGAACCATTAGCTTTATGTTGCATAGTGAATACTAACTTGCAGCCGACCAATTTCTAGTTTGGTGGAGGAACGACTAAATCCCAAGTCTTATTTTTTGCGAGAGCCTTCATTTCTTCAAGCATATCTTCTTTCCACTTAGTATCTTTGAAAGCTTCCCTCCAATCCTGTGGAATAGACATAGAGAAAATGGACAAGGCAAAAACTCTATAGGAGGGGGACAAGGTATCACAAGACATATAGTTAGAAATAGGATGTTTGGGACAAGATGTGACTCCTTTTCTTTGAGCAATAGGTATATCTTAATAAGAGCAATAGGTATATCTAAATCACTAGTTGAAACGGTGGTCCAAATAGTTACAAACTCAACATCTTCCTGCATGATGGAAGCAGGCAAGGAACTAATGGGAAAATGCAGGATAGTTTTTTGGACCGTAGATCCTTCTGGTTGCATGGAACTCATGTTACAGAAATTAATGAAGATAGACTTTATACCAAAAGCTTTGGAGAATACAAAAACACTTGTACAATTCATTTACAACCATGTTACTGTCCTGAAGCTTTTAAGAGATTATTGTCCCGATGAACTTGTAAAGTCCTCAAAGATAAGGTCAATTGTGCCCTTTTTTTCTCTAGAGAGCGTTGTATCATAGAAACACTTAATTAGGATGTTTCATTCTTCTGATTGGCGTACTTCAATCTTGGCTTCTACAAGTAAGGGTAAAAAAATGTCAAAAATGGTTAAAGATCAATCCTTTTGGACCGAGTCTTTGATAGTTGTTTGGAATATGGGTTCGACTGCTTTTCTGTCCAAAAATGTTGCTTCTATTCCAAACAGCCATCATAGACTCAGTCTAAAATGATTGATCTTTTAACCATTTTGACATTCTTTTACCCTCACTTGTGGAAGCCAAGATTGAGATACGCCAATTAGAAGATTGAAACCGCCTAATTAAGTGTTCTTTCTATGATACAATATCTTCTAGAGTCAAAAACAACACAATTGACCTTATCTTTGAAGACTTTACAAGCACTTCAGGACAAGCATCTCTTAGAAGCTTTAGGATTGTAGCATGTCTGTAAATAAATTGTACCAGTGTTTTTGCCTTCTTCAAAACTTCTGGTATGCAGCCTATCTTCGTTAATTTCTGTAACATAAGTTCCATGCAATGGGAAACATCTACAATCCCAAAAACTGTCTTGTGTTTTTCCATTAGTTTCTTGCCTACTTCCATCACGTAGTTAGATGTCGAGTATGCAACTATTTGGACCACAGCTTCAACTACTGATTTAGATATACCCTTTTTCGTTGAGCAATAGGTATATTTGAACTACACAATGCTTTGTTTCTCCTTGAATATTTCATCAAATCAGGTTTATCCAAATGTCAAATAGTCTCCCCCTGAACAACACATCCAAACACCTTTGGAGGAACAATATAGACATTATTCCCTCGTAAAATCTCGAAAGGACTCCTAAAATTGAGTGTTTTGAGAGGCGTTCTATTGAAAAGATAAGCAGCTGCTAGAATTGCGTCCCCTAGTAAGGTTTTAGGTGATTCATTGTAAACATTAGAGATCTAGCAACTTCTAACAAATGTCTATATTTTCTTTCATCCACTCTATTTTGTTCACTAGGTGTATACACAACTAGTTTGGTGGATGATCCCGTTAGACTCCATATAAGTACCAAATCGGCTATCCATATATTTTGTGCCATTGTCAGTGCTAAATTTTTTTTAATCTTAGTATTAAACTGAGTGCAAACCATCTTCTGAAAAGATTGAAAGCCATAAAATAAATCATTTTTTTGGTTTTATCAAATACACTCAAGTCATCAATGTGCAACAATCAATAAAAGTGACAAACCATTGACTACCAGACAAAGAGACACTTTGAGTAGGCCGCAAAACATAGGAATGGATAGTCATGAAAGGAACTTTGCTTTTATTATTAGTTGACCGATAAGAGTTCCTAGTATGTTTCACATACTAACAAGCGTCACAAAACAAAGACTCACCCTTAGTTCTTGAAAACAGACTATGATATAATTTTTCTACAGTGAGATTGATTGGAACTGTTGACTTTGAGAAGTGAGCTTTCATTAATTTTCCTGTGTCTCTATACAACCAATTAAAGAGGTATTTATTCACAAAAAAAAGCCTAACTATGAAATATGCAATTAAGGAAACAAAATAAAATCTCTATAACGCTGGAAACAAAATCAGATAAAAATCTACCTGATTAGGATTAGAGATCTGATCATAACAACATTCATATCAAAATGAGATTAGAATCTGATCTGATTATATCTTAGTAGAATCAGATTTCTCAAATGAAACCAACCAGCATTTCAAAATAGTATCATGTGGAAATCTTGTGCTAAAATAAAAAAAAACAATCTTTACAACAAACAAGTGATTTGGAACAAGATAGTTCGAGAACATGCTTAGTTTGCAATAAGTTGAATCTTGATCTTCTGTAGCATCCCTACAATATCTTTCATGTTTGTCCTTACCGGAGATTCAACACAACAATTTAATGCCACTTTCAAGATTGAGGCCACAACATCTTGCTCCTTTTGTAAGCGATTACCCATTGGTGTTATCAAGTTGGCATCTACAACATCCATTACTACATCTGGGAGTGAATAACTCACCCCTTGTTTCAAGCTAAGTTCTCCCTCATACTCATTAGGCTTTCTCCTAGTAAACATTTTCAGCAATATGATCCTGTTACTATAGCCATCACATTTGTTGATATCAATCCATCTTGTCCATACTTTACAATCAAACAAATAATTTGAAGATGTTACACAATTTCTTGGTAAAAAAAGGGTAAATCATGGGTCAGAGAAAAACCAAGGGGACATAACTTTTTGCACCCCTTTAGTCTACCAATGGCTTACATAGGGATGATTTAACGAAATTAGAAAGTAGATTACTTCAGCTCATAAGTTATTTATGTAGTAGATTATTACAACTTTTATGTTAGTTATTTTTTCTATTTTTGTGTAGCAATTGTTGATATAAGGAGGTTATTCCTCCACTTTCTCATTAAGTTGTAGCAGGAAGTCATTTCCTTGTTTTCAGATAGGTGGTTAATCCACCAATCTTGTACTTAGTGTTATTTGAAAGCAGTGAAATGATAAGCAAAAAATTATTAAGTTTTTGAGTACTTCAAACTCAAGAGATTGGAGGTTCTCTCTTAACGAACCAACACCATAAGTCGTAAAAAGAAAACAATTGATTTCATATGGAAGTGCCCCATTAATAGTTCCATATCAAGGGATCATAACAACTTGGTATCAGAGACATGATTTATAGGAGATCTAATCCAGTAACAATTAGCACAATTGTTGACTTGTTTCAAAAAGAACGTGCAACCAATTTAGCAAGGCAAGAATCAATAAATGCTCGCTTAGATGCACTAGTGAATGATTTAGAAAATTCAAAGACAGATGTTGAAGATACTGAAATGGCATTCACAATCGATGTTGGAAAGGTAAAACAGTGATTGCTGGTTCGGGATTAGAAACGGGTGGGAATTTCATGATTCCTAAATATATAAAGTTGGATTTTCCCCGATTGCATGGCCACGAAGAACCCTTGGGATGGATGAACCAGTGTGAGCATTTCTTTCAACAACAATAAACACTAGAAGAAGAAAAAATTAGATTTGCTTCTTTTCATTTGGAAGGAATTGCACAACTCTGATTTTTTCAACTAGAGAAAGATATGCTTCAATGCACTTGGGATGAGTTCAAACGTCAATGAAATCTTCTTTTTGGACCACCAATTAGAAGTCAAAAGTTGGGTGAATTGGCTAAGGTATGTCAAATTGGATCCGTGGTATATTACTAAGAAAAATTTGAGCAATTGGTTTCAAGGACTGGTACTCTTACACGTACACAAAATTGAACTTTACGTCATTGTTCTTGCTGATTATATAGAAATTGAGGCAGAGTTGCATAATCCCCCAAATTTGGCTACGACGATGAGTATTTCCCAACTTTATGAATGCAAGGAACAACCCCTTTGTTCGCAATTGCTAGATATCTGTAAATCAAAGACATCAGATTTCTCACCTCAATAGCCCCTTAGATTTGTGAAAAAATTGACCAGATCTAAAATGGATAAAAGACGACTTAAGGAACTTTGTTTCAACTATGAAGAACTATTCACTCGAACCATTAGTACAATAAATTATTTTAGATTTATTTTATTGATGATGAAGAAGAATTTGTTGAAAAAGAGAGAAATACTAGCACTTTCCACACTTAGAGCTTGAAGACAAGCGTGGTTTGAAGGATGGGAGTAATTTTAGCACCCATTTAGTCTGCCAAAGGTTTACATATGGAAGATTTAAGGAAATTAGAAAGTAGATTACTTCAGCTTATAAGTTATTTATTTTTCCTATTTCTATGTTGTAGATGTTTGCAGTAGATTATTATTACAACTTTTAAGTTATTTATTATTTTACTCTTCTGTGTAGCAGTTGTTGTAGTAAGGAGGTTATCCCTTCACTTTCTCATTCAGTTGTAGTAGGAAGTTATTTCCTTTTTTGAGATAAGTGGTTAATCCATCAGTTTTGTATTTAGTGTTATTTGAAATCAGTGAAATTATAAGAAGAAAAATTATTAAGTTTTTGAGTACTTCAAACTCAGGAGATTGTAGGTTCTCTCTTTTACGAGCTAGCACCATAGGTCGTAGAAATAAAATATTTAATTTCATATTGTAGCACCCCGTTACTAGATCCATATCAGGGGACCATAACACATACTTGATGCAATATGATGCAATGCTGCTAAGGTTTTAGTGTATAAATCACTCTAATCTTCACCAAGCAATTTTGAAATACCAAAGTCGCTTAGGTGTTATTTACGCTGTTTGATTAGTTAGAAGCAGTTAAATGATTCAACTGATTAAGTTAGTTAGCTTTGCCTTATCAGTAGTTAGTTATGTCGTTGGATTAGTTAGAAGTAGTTATCAAGATAAGATTCTTTCTCATTTCTATATAAGGCATTATATCATTACATTTTGAATCATCAATTGAGTATACAAGTACACTTTCCTGTTGAATTCTATTCTTCATCTTCTATCTTTTCATCCACCATGGCTGAATAACTCGAGCTTCTCCTTTAAACTCATGTCCAGCTGCTAAAACCTCGGATTCCTTTGAGAATTCCTGCATTTTGGATAACATTGGCATCAAATCCATTCTTTCCTTGGCTGCAATGGCAAAGGGGACTCGATCCAATGGAGATCCAAGTAATGATGGATCAGATATAGTTGTATTGCATGATATGATGTAGCAATTTCTCACAGAAGTAAGTACTTTGACAGGGAAAGTTTCTTCCCTGGAAAGATTAGATCAAGCAGTGATTGACTTGAGGAATCAAGTTACAGCTGGGGGAATCATAAGGGAGAAATCACCATTAGAAATGGAGGGTGATCCTTCTCGAGAGGAATAATCAGAAGAAATGATATGTAAGGAAAGAGAGAATAATTTTCAATCTCACCATTCAAAGTTTTTGAGATTTAATTGGGAAGATATCAGATTTTGGCTGTTTAAAATCGAACAGTTCTTTTCTATGGAAAGAGTCCCTGCAGAGGAGAAGGTGGGAGTAGCTGTTTTACAATTAGAGGGTGAAGCTATTCAGTGGTACCTGTCTTTTATGAGGTACAGACAATTTCTTCACCCTGTTGCTTGGAATGAATATGTGATGGATGGTCGAAAGGTTTGGGAATGATTTGATGAACTTATGGAGGAGATCAAGAAGGTTAAGCAGATGGGCATTGTGAAGGAATACAAAGTTGTGTTTGAAAGGAACTTGGCAAGGGTGAATTTTGTCACAAGAATATGCTATCGGTTATTTCATTGGAGGATTGAAGCATGAGCTGAATATTGCTATGAAGGTGACCAATCCCACTACATTGGCCCAAGTTTACAGAAGTTCAAGATTGCAAGAGGCTTATATATCTTTAGTTAGACAGCCTGTGCAAACACATTCTCAGGTGAATTCAAGAAGGTTCACAGATCAAAGAAATTACAATAGCAAGCCTATTTTACCTACACCTGGAGTTAGTAGTTCGAATGGTTCTAGAGGAGTGCACAAGAGAACACTGAGTCCAGAAGAGAGGAATGAAAAAAGATCAATAGGATGATGCTACTTTTTCAATGAGAAGTACATTCCCGGGCACAAGTGCAAGACTTCCAAACAGACGTATCTGTTGTAAATAGAAGAGCCAGAAAAAATACAAAAGGGGGAATATCTGATGGAGGAACCAGAAAGATAGTTACATGAAGAGGGAATTAATTAATTAGAATTGGTCCAACCTGTAGAACATATGGAGATCTCTATGCATGCACTAAATGGATCATTAGGGTACAGAACTTTGAAAGTGACTGGTTATCACTCAAAGAAGGGGTTAAACATCTTGATAAATATTGGGAGTTCTCACAACTTTATTGATCCTGAGTTGGTTAGTCAACTAGGATGTGAGATCAGGTCTACTTCACCTCAGTTGGTTGCTATAGCAAATGACAACATGAAAGTGGACACGATAACCACTATTACTTGGTTACTGCAAGGAGCTGAATTTTCAGCTGATTTCTTACTTCTGCCATTGGGTGTTTTGGAGTAGTTTTGGGGGTCCAGTGGTTATTAACATTGGAAGATAAAGAGATGAAATTCAGAAATCTAACTATGGAATTTTGGTACAAAGGAAGAAAGCATTTACTCAAGGGAGCTGGCAACCAGTTACAAACTGTTGGTGTTGGGAAGTTAGCATGACATTCAGGTAATCAATCTCAACTTTGTATGATTCAAGTAATGCTAGTAGGAAGTGAAGAAGTTAAAGCACATGAAACAGTTAATGTGAAGGACATTGAATGTGATCCTAGTCTCTTTACATTGTTGTCTGAGTCTAACAAACAGTTTGAAGAGCCTGCTAGTTTACCACCTTCAAGAGGTATTTTTGATCATAGAATTCTGGGACTGAACCTATGAAAAAGAGACCTTAAAGATATCCTTCAGTTAAAAAGGATGTCATTGAGTGGTTAGTTCAACAGATGCTAGATCAAGGGATCATTTAGCCTAGTTGCAGTCCCTTTTCATCCCACTTGAATTGGTTGGAAAAAAGGATGGTACATAAAGACTCTGTGTAAACTACAAAGATTAGAATAAGTTTACTGTGAAAAAAAAGTTTCCCATTCCTATTATTGATGATCTTTTAGATGAATTGGGAGGATCCAAGATATTTTTCAAGATAGACTTGAGGTCTGGATATCACAAATTGAGAATGGCATCAATGGATGTACCTAAGAATGCTTTCAAAACTCACTCAGGGCATTTTGAATATTTAGTGATGCCTTTTGGCCTTTCAAATTCCCCAACTACCTTTCAAGGTCTAATGAATATTGTATTTCATAAATATCTTAGGAAACATGTGCTTGTTTTCTTTGATGATATTCTGATCTACTATAGAACTATGGAAGATCATGTTAAGTGCTTGATGTCTATTTTTGTAGAGATGGTGAAGCATCAACTTTTGGTCAAGAGGAGCAAGTGTTTCTTTGGGGTTCATAGAATTGAATACCTTGGTCATTTTATTACATATCCATAGAAAGTAGAAGTTTTAAGGATGTGGCCTATACCAACAACTCTTAAGCAACTAAGAGGGTTCTTAGGTTTAGTTGGATATAATAAAAGATTTATCTAGGGTTTTGGCATGATATGCAAGCCCTAGACTGACCTAACAATGAAAAATAGTTTGAGGTGGTCAAGTACAGCTGAATCAACTTTTACTACATTAAAGACTGCCTTGACACAAGCTCCTGTCTTAGCATTACCTAATGTCAACAAGACCTTTGTGGCGGAAACAGATGAGGGGTTGTTCTTATGTAGGAAGGACATCCTATAGGTTTCATCAGTAAGCTTTATATCCTAAACATGCTTCCCTATCTGTATATGATAGAGAAATCTTAGCTATTGTCAAGGCTATGACTAAGTGGTCTCAGTACTTGTTAGGATAGAAGTTCATCATAAGGACTGATCAGAAGACTCTGAAGTTTCTTATGGAGCAAAAACGACACACTAACTCTCAGTTGTTATGGCTAACCAAGTTGATACCTTTTGATTATGCCATAGAATACAAAAGAGGAGTTGACAATAAGGTTGTTGATGCACTTTTTAGAGTTTCCGGTGCTGAATTACTGGCTTTGGTGGTGTCCCCCACTGGTACTGATTTATTCCAGGCTATAGTAGATAGCTGGTCTTCAGATACTGAACTTTACCATCTCATTACAGACTTACAGGCAGATCCTACAACTCATAAACAATTTACATTGTCCCAAGGTCAACTGAGAATTAATGAAGGGCAAGCTAATTATTGTCAAGGATCAAAATCTTAGGACTGAGATTATGAAACTATGGATGCAGGTTCTCAATCATTTGTTAAGGTGTTCTTTGATATTGTTGTTAAACTACATGGCTTACCTGATACCATTACTAGTGATAGATATGTTGTTTTCTTGAGTTCCTTCTGGCAAGAAGTATTCACCATCCAAGGGGTACAACTTAATACTTCTACTGCCTATCATCCTAAATCTAATAGACAGACTGAAGTGTTAAACAGATGTTTGGAGACATATTTAAGATGCTACTGTCACGAGGATGCCTCAGCTTGGGTTGCTTGTTTGTCTATAGCTATATTAGTGCAATACTTCATACCACTCAGCCATTCAAACCACCCCTTGTGAGGCCTTATGTGGGCGACCACTTCCTCTCCACTTTCCTTACCTTCTAGGAGAATCATCTTCAGCTGAGGTTGTTAGTACATTGGTTAGTAGGGAACTAAAGTTACAACTTCTTAAACATCATCTGGGTAGAGCTCAACTGAGGATGAAACAACAAGCTGATTCTCATAGAAGTGACAGAAATTTTGATGTAGGTGATTGGGTTTACTTCAAAATTCAACCTTATAAGCATGCCACTATTTCCAACCATACTTCTCATAAGTTAGCTGCAAAGTTCTATTGGACATTTCATATTTTAAGGAGAGTTGGTCCAGTTGCTTATTCTCTCCTATTGCCTAGTTCTGTCAAACTACAGTGTAGTTACTACACCCTACTATGCATGTTTCTCTCTTAAAGAAGTGTTATGAAGTTCCCTCCTAGATATGTTATCCTCCTCCTATTGATTTGGCTAGTCCTCATTGCCCTGAACCTGAACTGTTGTTGCAGAGAAGGATGGTTAAGCGAGGTAACAAGGTTGTTGCTCAAGTGCTAGTCAAGTGGTCTGGTTTTTCCTGCTGATATTGCCACTTTGGGAATTTGCTAATGTACTGAAGACTAGATTTCCCTGATTTGATCCTTGAGGACAAGGATCTTCTATTGGAGGGAAGTACTGATACACAATAAATGAATTAGCTGGTCAAGTTAGTTAGCTTTGCATTATCAATAGTTAGTTACGTTGTTGGATTAGTCAGAAGCAGTTAAATGAATCAGCTCAGCTGGTCAAGTTAGTTAGCTTTGCCTTATTAGTAGTTAGTTATGTTGTTGGATTAGTTAGAAGCGGTTTGCAAGATAAGATTCTTTCTCATTTCTATTTAAGGCATTGTATTATTACAAATTAAATCATCAATTGAATATACAAGTACACTTTCCCATTGAATTCTATTCTTCATTTTCAATCTTTTCATTAACCATGGCTGAATCACTCGAGCCTCTTCGCTAAGCTTCTATCCAGCTGCTAAAACCTCAAATTCCTTTGAGAATCCCTGCATTTTGGATAACATAATGTATTACGGGAGAGGAGCACCGATGATGGAGTTATTCCAACGCACATGCCACATCTATCATTATGTTTAGTCTCTATATTAGGTATAAAAAGTAGTTGTGAGAATACAAACACTTCTCAAGACTCCCATTAGGCATATACTCGAGCACTAAAGCCTTAAAATCAAGGTTGGAAAAACTAGTGATGACTTTTACGAGATTCATAAGGCGAAGGCTGCTCAAAACATCACATTTTCTATCAAAACTCTAAAAAGATGCTCCCCCCCCCCCCCCCCCCTTCTAGATTAAACACTTTAACTGCAATAGGAGTCTCACATCTGAGTATGCCTTTGTAGACATAACCAAAACTTCTATAACCAATCAGATTACTCTAGCTAAGCGAATCATTTTCTTGGAGCAGTACATAGTATGAAATTCTTTTTGTTGTTGCAATAAGCTTGTTGAGAAGCACTTTTAGCTCTTTTGTACCTTATCCATACAAACACAAGGGTATTAGGAACAAATACAAGTGCAATTCCGAGCAAAAGAAAAAGAAATAACATTTGTTTCATATTTGATCTATGCTTTGATGAAGTGGGGCATGGTGGGACGCTTAATCTTGAAGAACCACACAATGCTTCATTGTTGATTAAAAATTGACTCGATAGGTTCTTGAAAGGACCCCCCTGAGGGTATTTTACCCTACAATTTGTTGATATAAACATTGAAATACTTCAGGAAAGTTTCTCCAAAGACATGGGAATAGTTTCCGATTTATTATTATAAGAAAAGTCTAAAAAATCTAAACCTACCATGTTTCTCATTGAGTCAGGTATAAATCCTTGAAACTTGTTGTCTCTTAAAGAAAGGTTCCCAAAATTTGCAATCCTCCAATTTCTCTAGGAATTCTATTTGAGAATTGGTTCATTGATACATTCATCCGTGTCGCAACCTTTAGATTTCCAATTTCAGGAGGTAAAGAACCAACAATGTTGTTTGACGATAAGTCAAGAACCACTAAATCTTTAAGATTCCCTAAGCTTGTTGGTATATTTGAACTCAATTTATTGGAACTTATATGTATCTATCTAAGGGAAGTGACATTCCCTAAACAATTAGGAAGAGTTCCTGTAAGTTGATTTTGACGCAAGTAAATATCACCCAATGCCGCAATTTACAAATGTTATCTCCACTAAATCTTGTAAGGGGTTGTTTGGTAGAGTGTATTAGCAAAAATAAAACATTAGCTTTGTGTATTAGTAGTTCCTTATTTGGTACATTTTTTCATGTTATGTGTAACTAATGCTTGCATTTTTATTGGGTGTTTTACAATTTGGGTCTTTTTTTTTAAAAAAATCAAATCGATTTTAAGAAGGTTTTCTGTTTTTTTTTTTAAAAGGGAAAAGGGCTTGATATACCCCTCAACTTTGCCATTTGGAGTTGATATACCCCTCGTTATGAAAGTAGCTCATATATACCCTTACCATTATACAAATGACTCACATATACCCCTACCATTACAAAAGGAGCTCACATATATCCTTCATCTAACGGAGGTGAAAAAATTAGTTTTAAATTTATATTTTTGACTTTTAATTTTAAAAATATTTATGTAGGAATATATATGATCCTTTTAGCAAACTTTAAGGTATATTCCAATCTTTTTCATACATATATTATTTTTTTGACTTTTTTATTATCATTATTTGAGTTTCTTATTCTTATTCTATTTTTTTTTCATTCTTTAGTATAAAGAAAAAAATTAAAACTAGTTTTTTGTCGCTATATTATAATTTAAAACTATTTTTCGGCTACATTGTAATTTAGTTTTTGTATTTGTAAAAATAAAAATTGGGACATCTATAATAAATTTTACAAGAAAATTAGTGAAACATAAATAAATTTGACCATCAAAATAATAAATTTAAATTAGTCGTTGAAACAAAAAAGTCAAAAAAAAAAGTGTGAGGAGGATCAAATATACCCATATGGATTATATTTTTTTAAAAAATAATAAAAATTAAATTAAAAATAATTTTTTTACTTCCGTTAGAGGAAAATGGTATATTTGAGCCATTTGTGTAACAGTAGGGGTATATATGAGCCACTTTCATAACGAGAGGAATATCAGCTCTAAATGGCAAATTTGAGGGGTATATCAGACCCTTTTCCCCTTTTAAAATAATGACGTGGTTAAATCATCATTCGCCACGTAGACAAAGTGGTTTATCAAAATTGGATGGGTTTTCCGTTAACCCATAATGGCATGAATGAATCTTTTCTCAAATGAAAATGGCATTTATGAGCCAAACTTTTAATGGATGGCATAGATGAGCCTTTCTCAAAATTTGATGTTATATTTGAGCCTTTTCCCTATATTTTATGTACACTTTCTCAATGACATTCTACAAAAACGATTCCAAATATACTAAAATATATGTAGAAAATGAACACGCATGCGATCTAATGTAATTTTTGAACTTCCTTTAACATTATATCAACCATTTTCCTTATGTCAAGGGGATTCAATAATTTATATTTAATTTTTGAGAAAAAAAATTACTTGTTCGGTTAGTCTAATTTTCCGTCGAAGGGACTAATCAACTGAACCCCCTTGGCCTCTCATACTCTCTATTGTATTTGATTTCATTCATGAAATATTTATAATTTGAAGTTTTTTTAAAGCATAAGCAGATAACTAATCTTATAAGAGCTTTTTAAGTAGGTACTCCCTTTTGTCCATATTACATGGCGTTTTAAACGCTTACATAATCAAGTAGGTACAAAATTCTCATATTTTTAATAGATACTATTATTCAATCAAGGATAATTTAATCAAACCCCCCTTTTACTTTTTAACGGTTAGTGATTTTTTAAGGGGTATGCTCAAGCTAAAAATACTAGATTATATGGATCGAAAAAAAGAGTAATTAAGACATTAATAATAACATTAAATATTGATAAAATCAAAAGATGACAATGTTCAAATCAGGAGGAAGATGAAACAACATCGATGGCACAACCCAAGGGCCAAGCTGCTCCAACAATATAATTCTTGTATTTAACTTCATGCACCACTGTGATCTCTTGTTTGGGATGCAGGCCTGTCAATTTTAGGTAAAAGAAGAAAATGTTAAATTTTATACAACTTAAGAATATCAATTTCAGGAACATGTAGCAATCATGACCTAACTCATGCCCCAAAAATTAGCTATTAAGATGAGAAAGCTTAAATTTATTTAAGTCCCACGTCAGCTTCATTCAACTGATGTGGAACACACGGGATCATAACAATCACCCCTACTTGAATCACACCTCAAAAGCCTAGCTACCACATACATCAGCTCCCCATTCGGCCAATGTGGGACACACAAGATCATAACATAACATCTATTGTCAATTTAAAATTAGTTAAGAATTAACTTACCAAATCCATCAACAAGCAAAGTGTACTCATATACCAAGTCCATGCATATAAAAGGTATGTTTCTCTCATCAATGTTAGGAAATACTGATTTTATGTCTTTCACTTTGGTCATGCAAGCAAGCTTTGCAGCATGTAGGTATTGTATTGGCTTAGCAATTCCAGAGGGCTTTTTAGGGTCAATTATACCAACCTGTACAAATGCACAAAAATACAATTTTAATGCCTCATTATGACATATTTTTTGAAAATAAATGGTACCAAATTAACAAATTAGACAAGTAACATAATGTTGGTACCATAGCTGCATAATCATAGAAGAAAGAAGAAGCATAGAGATTGTTGAATCCTTCTCCACCTCCACCATTCCAAATCCCACCAAATGTACACTTTTTGTGCTTGCAAGGTGCCTTAATTTTGAGTGCTTTCTTAGCTAATGTCCTACATTTCTTCAAGCTTGAACCTTGTTTTGGTGATGTTGCTTTGTAAGCCACTCCATTGTAAGTGTAATAACCTATAAGCAAATCATAATTTATTATAGTATAACATTAATAACTAATAAGATAAGCCATTATGCACAAAAAATAATCTCTAAAGAGCAAAGGGTTTGTAACTTAATTACTAGAAATATGAGGATTAGAGAGCACTAATCTTACCATTATAACCTCCCAAAATACATGGACTACTTGATGAGTTTCCAGAAGCTTTGAATATCTCAGTTCTAGCTGCTAATTGACCATAGTTTAAATAGCTGTTACACATTAATGATTAATTTGTCATCACAAACAAATCACATATACTAACCAAAACAATAAAATATATATATAAAAAAAAGAGTGGTAGTAAATATCAATTTAATTACTCAAGTTACCTGTGAACATAGATGTTATAATTAGTTCCTAAAAGAGATTTATTATTAAGGACATATGGCTCTCCATTTGGTACTTTGGGAGCCTTTAAAGCACTTTCTTTTGAGATGGCATATGTCATTTGCACTGATCCACCTCCCAGATCAATTGTAGCTACTGTTCTTTCATATTTTTTACCCAAATTTCCTAATAAATAGTTCAAGGCAACCTGCATTACACAAAAATAAATTAAATAATCATGTAATTTTGGTCACCTATATGATATCCTAATTGAATGAATATTATATAGCTTGCTAACCTAGGCAGGACGGAGTCAAGATTTTTATTGATGGAGTTTAAAATATGATAAAATAAACATACGAAGAAATTGAAGGGGCTTCAATGTTTACTATATATATACATAAAAAATAATATTAATCATATATAAAGAATGTAATTTTTCAATGAATAGGGGTCGGATTAACCCTTGAGCCCTTGCGAACTCCGCCTCTGAACCTAGGTGAGTGAGTCTTTCCTCTTCTTCTTTTTTTCATGACATGTGATGTGTGACTTACCCAAAAATATGAGCCTTCTTGTGTACCATCAAGGACTGAAACCCATTGCGCCTTGTAATTAAGAGTAGTTTCATTCTTGAATAAATCCCTCACCTTAACAATACATACAAAAAATGAAAAATCTTAATCAGAATATAATAATAAAGGACAATAAAATATTTCTGAAGATTTATTTTCTAAAATATATAATTAATAAAAAATAAAGGAAAAAAGGAAAGAAAAGTTAAGAAGAAGCTGATGTGTACCGCTTGCAATATTTTTACAGCAGCATCACCTTTTAATAACCTCAAACCAGCAGTTGCCTGTATTTATATTCATACATTAGTATTTCATGTAATTAATTAAGGAAATTAAAAATTTTAAAATTAAAAAAAAAGAAAAAAAAAAGAGAAGTTACATTATTTAAGAAAAAGGTTATAATGAAACAAAATGCTTGTAAATTGGAAAAATAAATAAATAAATAAGAATTTAATCAGTTTACCCCAAGTTTAAGGGGTGTTTTAGGCTGCAAATCTTTTGGAACCACAGCTTCAGCTTTGTCCAAAAGAGGTTTTAGAGAAAGTGCTCCAGATTTTGGATTATTTGCATATGAACTTAGACCTGGATTTATCTGTCCAAAACAATTAATTAATTATAAGAATGACAAATATCAAAAATAAATATGCTACAAGATAAGGATTAAATAAAATTCAATATGAAAGTAGTAATATCTTCCAAACTTACAAAAAATAGGATATCAATCACGTAAAAATATTCAAGATTAGCTTTTAATAATTGCTCTCTTTGTTGTCTTTTAAGCTCCTGACCATAGATTTTAAAGTTGAAACTTGAAAATTTGAGATTTGAAAGTTGTGATTTTTGGAATTTAAAGTTCATGTGTTTGGACATGTATTTTACTTAAAGAAATTTTGAATTATTGTGAGTGGAAGTCCCAAAAAGTTATAGAATTAGAAATTTTTTGAAGACAAATTTTCAAAATCTGATCCAAAATCTATGGCCAAACAGATATTTGAAGATAAATTTTCAAAATTAGATCCAAAATCTATGATCAAGCCTAGCTTAAAGTTTTGAATTAAATATCTTTATTCATTCAAACTTTAAGTAAAGAGTTGTAGCTGGATAAGAAACAAGTTATCTATGTATTAATTTCCATATTACTTATATGACATTTGATAGGTGGATAAAAAATAAGTTATTCATGTACAAAATTTATGTATTATTATATGTACATATATAACTAATCTGTGAATAGTTAATATATGCATAAAATACTATATAAATCCACTTATAACTAATTTCTACATTACTAATGCTGGAATATCTCTAACCAGCTATCAAATAATCCCTAAAAACTGTCTCTAAATCTTTTAATAGATAATTGATCAACAGTCTTTTGGCTGACAAATATAAATAAACTAATCAGAGACATATGGTCCCTTCAGCCACTACCAGATACGATAGCTTTAACAAAAGCAAACGAAAATTAGTACTATATAATATAGACACATTCTTTTTAGTAGGTGAATTATTGCATAATGTGGAAGCATTATTAGGCTTTTGATGATTTCTTTTTTAAATTTAAACCTTCAACCCTCAACTCTACTTTTTTTTTTCTTTTTATAAAGGGAATACAAATAAAAATAAAAATATATAGGTGGAAACAACAGTGCTAATAAGAGATCTAAGATACTTTATTGTTGTTAATCTTAATCGAAGCATGTAACGTTTGAACTGTCCATATATAGAACTCACTATGCCGTTTCATAATTATCTACTAAATTAAAGTAGTTCATTTTTTATTTTCGTCCGGTGTGATATCTGTTTTGGGACCAATTATTAATCATATTTCGCGTCAAAAAGTTATACTTTGAAAAATAAAAATACTTTTCTATCAAAGACATTTTTATTTTTTTAATCTGAAACCCGACCATAAGTTCATATCTTTAAGATATAAAATAATTTCTTTTTCTTAAAAAAGGGAATTACTTAAACCCTTCTTGAAAAATTTAATTTTCATTGTTGTATCTTTGGGTTTAAGAAATAATTTCTGTCTTACTATACATTTTTCACGCTAAAGATATTTCTTTAATTTATTATTCACCCACCTTATACGCCAAGTAGGACAAAATAGAATTTATAAAAAGGACTAATCAGGTAAAACAAGAAACAAACGCAATCCTTTGTCCCTATATTAAAATCTTTTATTATATTAAGAGGTTATTAACCATTCATAATCCACCCTTTAACTATATATCAGGTTCAAGCTTTGGGTATATATAGAAAAAAATTTTATTAGAAAATATTGTTTTTCATGACGCATATCTAAATTAGTTGAAACTCCAATACATATACCAAATATCAAGTGAAAAATATAATAAAATATAACAATTCATACACATAACCCCTAAAAAAAAGAAAGAAAAAAAAAGGTGTTTCACCAACTTTGCGTATACAATTTTTATTGAAGGTTAATCAACTGAACTCTTGCCCTGAATCTAGCTAAGCCTTTTTATGTCATTCATTTCAAGCTTTGTGTTATTGAAACATTTGAAAAAAAAACTCCACTAAAATTACACAAACATATATAGCTTTCACACTATCAAGTTACGAAAAGAATAATTACGACAAGTAGTGAAAAATAGACGTACGCACCGCAAGGAAATATTCAATGTCATTGCCAATGGGAAGTAGATCCAATTTAGTGTCAAAACGAAAGACATGAACTCTACTTCCTGTACTTCCAGCATCAAATATCACTGCATAATGCTCAGATTCATGGCTCAAAAGTAGTCTTCTTACATGAGATGAAGCACAACAATAATGACACAACAAGAACAAAACTAAAAAGTGAAGAGGAAAACTGTTTTGCCTCTTCATTTTTGTTTTCTTCACTTAATTACTTTTCTCTTAAAGTAAATACAAGTTGTCTTTATATAACAAAAGAAATGTGTAATCACCACAAGAGCACATTGTTTTTGTATAATTAATTAATTTATTCTTTAGAAACGTACGTTATTTAACAATTTATTTCGTGTTGGCATGTGATAGGGTAGGTGAAGCATCAAACATCGATGCGTTTTCTGATTTTCTAATTAAGTAATTAATATCGAGATATCAACCATGTGCTTACAACATTTTATAAAGTTTATAGTTAGAATACTTTAAAGTACATCGATATTCTACAAAAAAAATATTCATCAATACAAAAACTTATGCAATTAGAGTATTACTACGTACTCACTACTCCGTTCCTTTTACGGTGAGTTCAAATTTAATATTCTTTAATTCAAATGTTCATTATATCTTAATTCAAAAAGTTTATCCGTTGAATAAAATATTCATTATTGAATAGTAAAATTTGTCCTAAGATTGTCGAGTGACAATCTAGTATCCTAAGGGAAGCTCATGAAAAAACGCTCACAAATCCCTAGACGATAACAACCCTAAAAAAACCTTGATTTCTCACCGTTGATGGCCATTATGTTTGGTGGAGAACCTCCTCGAGAGGTTGGTACTTCGAATTTCAATTTCTAGGGGGGTGTTTCCGCATATTTGTTTAATGATAATTGATTGAGTTTATGGGAACTTGATTCTTTATTTGTTTTAACCTACTTTCCTAGAGTTTTATATAATGAGTTGCTTCTTAAATATGGTTGATGGGTTAGATTAGGGGTTAATAATTGGTTACCGGAGAGTTTGTGTGGGTGTCACTCACAAAGGTCTGGGTCGAGACAAAGTTAGTATCAGATCCCTAGGATCGTTGATCTCATCGTACAAAGACGAGTCTAGTAAAGTCTTATGGAATGGTATACAGACTTCTGTACTTTTCTTCACAAGGCTACAAGACTTTAGGAAATTTCTCTTCTTTCTTTCTTATTCATGTTATAACTCGATTTCAATTGGTATTTCGCTATCCAAATTGGTATCTAACTTTCCTCACTCTTCTGTCCACAGATGGTTGATACAAGATGAAATGGTGCAAGGGCAGTAGCTCCAGCGGTAGAGCCTGCAGAAAGAGGACGTGACAGAGGAAGAGGCAGAGGTAAGGGCAAGTGCAGAGGGAGGCCAACACCTATCAGGGTTAGAGCTCAGGCAGGAAATGTACCAAGGCAAGCGACCTCTCCCCCATCCAAAACCATGTTGAAGAAGATATTGAGATAGATATTGAGAAGGATGTTGAGCCAGAGGTGAGAGCAAAGGCTGGGGTTACAGGTCTTCCCGCTATGTCTTATGAGATGGTCCAACAAGTGTTAGCTTTTCTGAGTGGGTTGATAGGCACTGGAGCCACTCCTGTTGTACCAGTTACTCAGCTCTGATGTACTCATCCTATGGATACTATGGTTCCTAAGATGGATGTCGTACGTGCCTCACACTTTGAGAGATCGAAAGAAGGATGAATTTCTGGCCCTCGAGCAGGGTAATAAGACAGTTGCAGCCTATGACACTAAATTTCATGCCTTGTCCCATTATGGTACTCAGCTGGTGAGCACGGAGGAGGAGAGGATTTGTCTCTTTGTGAAGGAACTAAACACTGACTTATCGGTTTTATCTATGCACATGACTTCGGCTAGGAGGAGCTTCAATGAGGTAACAGACTATGTTAGAAGGATCGAAGGAGTTCGACAGGTTGGGCATGCCAAGACATTGCCTAAGAGGCCCAAGAATGTGGGCAACTACAGTGGTTCTTATTCCAAGGGTTCTAGTCAAGAAGTGTATTCAGCTTGTCCGATTCAATCAGCCATGCCCGCTTCTACGGGTGGCTATCCATCATTCCTACCACTCTAAATTCTATTAAACATCCCATTCCTCCCAACTCCCTAGCCTTCCCCCCACCGACCTAGCCCCCATGCATGATGTCGCATGTCACGCCCATCCTAAGCGCCCCTGTCACCTGTCCTAACAACGTCTTGATCCGAATGTCGTTTCTCCATTTATATATATATATACACACACACACACACACACACACACACACACATACACATGAAATTATGTCGAATTTCGACAAAAAAAGAGAGATGCAAAACGAGGACTTCCCAAGGGATCACCCATCCTTGTACTACTCTCGCCCAAGCACACTTAGAGCCTGCTTGGCATTGCTGCTAAAAAGTGTTTTTGATTGGCAATTTGTGTTTGGCTAATTCAATTGAAAAGTGTTTTTGATTAGCATATTGTGTTTGGCTAATCTTTTTTTAAAAAGTATTTTTGAGAGTCAAATTACATAAAAGGACAAGTGTCAATGCACTTCTAATATTAAGATTATTTTATAAAAAGAAATTATTTTAAATATCCATTAAAAAAAATTTAAATAATTTTTTTTATTAAATTAATATGTACATATTCAATTTTTCAATCAATAATATATATAGATAAATAAAAAATAAATTAATTGATATAATATTAACATAATAATTTAGATATAATTAAAAATATCAAGCAAAAAAATTTTAAAATATTTCTACAAATTAAATCACCACATATGAAATTTCATCACAAGAATAAATAAATATAAAGAGATATATTGGTATATATATATATATATATATATATATATATATATATATATATATATATATTTATTTATTTATATATGTGAGGCAAGGATAATTTGGTCTTGAAGAAAATATTTTTCTGCTTCTGCTTCTGTTTCTGTTTTTGCTTTTTTTAAGGAGCAGAAATTTTTAGCTTCTTCCCAATAGCAGAAAAACTGTTTCTGCTTCTAATTAAAAACAGTTTTACTGATTAGCCAAAAACCTTAATTTTTCCAAAATAGTGATTTTGTCTCAAAATAAGTGTTTTTGACCTCCCAACAGCATGCCAAACAATCTCTTAACTTCAGAATTTTGATGGGATTCAATGCGTTAGTTTGGTATGATCGCATCTGTCATTCCTACCATTCTAAATTCTATTAAACACCTCATTCCTCCCAACGCCCTAGCCTGGCCCCCACCGACCTAGCCTCCATGCATGATGCTGCTTGTCATGCCCATCACAAGCGCCCCCGTTACCTGTCCTAACTACGTCTCGATATGAATGTCGTTTCTTCAATATATATTATCAAATACATGGAATTATATGGAATTTCGACAAAAAAGATGATGCAACACGAGGACTTCCCAAGGGGTCACCCATCCTAGTACTATTCTCGCCCAAGCATGCGTAACTTCATAGTTCTAATGGGATCCAATGCGTTAGTATTAGTATGATCGCATCCATTATTCCTACCACTTTAAATTCTATCAAACACCTCCTTCCTCCCAACGCCCTAGACTGCCCCCCACCGACCTATCCTCCCAATGGGTAATTGTCGTTATGGCATTAATCATATACTATTGATTTGGGAGTTATTTGCACATATTCAAAGGAATATATGGTAGTTATTCTATAGCCTTTATGACATTTATTCTAAATGTTGATTCCGCATGGTATGCACCGATTGAGCACCTATATATCTATATACAGTATGTTTGTGTGTTAAAAAAGGAGTGAAAAAGATTACAAGGAAAACTTTTCTTTCTTAGTTTATTTGCTGGGTTTTCTTAAGTAAAATATATTCTTAGTTAGATTATGGCTCCTAGTTTTAATACTAGAAGAGTTTGTTGAATCTTGGGGGATACACCTTAACCGGTGAAATATCCTTAAGGACAATGTCACAGGCACGCCTCAAGCTACGAGATTTTCATGATTTTTAATATTTTCCAACAATGTTTAATGTGTTATGGCTGATTTGAACGGTTATATTGATTCACTATTGATGATATGTCATGACTGTGTCGGTATGGACTGTATATTGATATGGAATTCATCATCTTCTCATTATTCGTGTGAACATGTCTATTTGTATTGGTTCTGAAACACTATGATGAGATTTGATTTGATGTATATGCCGAAGCGAAATGGCTCTGGTGATGTTGAAGGGAAATGATTCCAGCGATTGATGTTTATGCCGAAGGAAAATGGTTCTGATGATGCTGAAGGAAAATGGTTTTGGTAGATGTGATATGCCGAAGGAAAATAATTCTGGCGGATACATAGACCTTGTGAGTTCCCATGAGTCCCGACATGAGTCTCAGTGGCTGTGTATCATTAGAACAGACATGCATCACTATATATGACAATGCACTTCATTTCATTGCACATAATTATTGTTGTTGATCTATGTGAGTGATTTGTTATAACCATTGTGGTTGTTTGAATATGAAGGACTATGATGATGATCTGTATATGTTGAGCTGCATGTTGTCATGTGACTACACGTGCTATATGTTATATGAATTGTGAATCGTTAGGTTGTGTTGGTTTGATTCCTGTGCAGGTTGTAGTCTGTAGAGGTTCGAATGGAGTGTTGGGACTACTTATGTTCTATATTGCTTTACTTAGGGTTAGTAGGGATGCTTGTTGAGTACCGTTGATGTTTGGTACTCACTCCCTTTCTTTCTACACTTGTGTAGGTTATGAGCCCGGATCGTCTTGATCACCTCTTCTCATCTTCGTTCGAGGCTTTCTTTGGGAGTACGTAGGTAGCTGCTTGTCATCTCGGTAGATACCACTTACTCTTTTATTCTGTCATTGTTCTGTTCTAGATACAAAGACATTCAGACTTGTATTTCTTTTGAATCTATTGTAATACTTAGAGACTTGTACACGTGACACCAGATCTTAGGGGTATTTGAGTTATATTGCGATTTTCGCATGTTTGTATTATACTTAGTTCCTTATTCTATTTTTACTTTTGTATTTACCTTATCAAGGTTTGTTAAGACTGACTTATCTTAGTGGGATAAGACAGGTGCTATCACACTTGATTTTCGAATTGTAACACTTGTTCTTTCGTGGACTTTCCACATATGAAAAGAAAAGAGTGTTATATTTTAGTAACTCATTGTGCCCGTGTTATTTTTGCTTCATTAGTGTTTGCCCCCCTCCTTTTTTAAAGTCTTGAGTATTTGCCCCCCGCCTTTCATAAAGTCTTGAGTGTTTGCCCACCCGCCTTTCATAAAGTCTTGATTCCTGTGAACATGAGATTTTTTTCCTTGTAGTCTTTGAGAATCATTATTAGAATATGTTCGTTTTTTCATTTTATTTTTCTTGTCCACACCTATTATCCTGATTGCCGCTACTTATTTTATAGGATCAATTTTTTCTAGGGACAATAATTAGAATATTTTAGTATTGTATTAATGAGTAAGATGTTATTTTTTAACTTGCTTAATATGTTATCGATATCATTCAAAAATGTTGAAATACTCCATCCAAGCTTGTAATGACCCTGAAGGTCAATTTTGGTAATTTTTGTTAAATGATCGTTTTACCCCTCCCGAGAGTTTCCCCGAGTCATGTTTGACTGATATCCGATGTTGGTTTTGTGAAAAATTCTTGTTGAGTTGTGGTTTTTGGTAAAATTTTGATTCTAAAGGCTTAAGTGGTAAAAATGTGATTTTTGAGGTCTTTCGGAGTTTCGGAATTCGGATGGGAATCCTGTCGGTTCCATTAGTTCTGGAATGTGGAAATTGGTCTAGGAGAGTTGACGGAATCAGTTTTGGGGCTGTATTGTGGATTTGAGGTCTTAAGTTGGAAAATTATGAAATTTTGATCATAAGGTTGACTTTGGTCAACATTCGGAGATCGATGCTCGGATGTGGTTTCCGATGACTCCATTGGATTCGGGGGATAATTTTAGGCCTAAGGGTGGCCTTGGTTGAATTTTTAGAAGTCCCGTGGTTGTTTTGAGATTTTGAAGCTTGAGTTAGTGTTGTTGCATTTTATTGGGTTTCGGGTCAGGGAGACCTCGAATTCAATTTCCGACTATTCCATTGAGTCCGGAACGTCGAATTTAGTAGGGTTGCATATCTAGTTTGTGTTCCCGGGGTTCTGAACGAATCCCGAGGGTCCACTCGGTGATTTTGTATTTTGCTGATATTGCTGTTATCTGGTGTCTGTGGCTTTGGCCTCCGCATTTGTAGATGGGCTTGGACGCGTTCGCGAAGCTTGCGTGGTGATGACCTCCGTGTTTGCGGAAGGTAGGCGCATTCGTGGAAGGTCCCACGTCTGTTCTCCGTGTTCGCGGAAGGAAGGCGCTTTCGCTGAGGGTTCCTTGTCTGTTCTCCGCGTTCGCGGAGTTAGTGGTCCACGTTCGCAGAGGTGATTTTTGGACCTGGACAGTTTAAAGTCGGGAAATGTCCCATTTTCTCCATTTCATCTTTTTGGAGCTCTCTTGGGCGATTTTTGAAGAGGCTTTTCGTGTGAATCAGTGTGGGTAAGTAATTTTAACCCTTGGCTTTGATTACCCATTGATTTAAGCTTGATTTTTAATTGAAAGTTGGATTTTTAAATTGAAAGTTTGGGGGTTTTGAAAGAACTCTAAGTTTGTGATATTTTGAGGATTTTGGAATGATTTAAACTCCATTTTTCAAATTGGTTTCTCTATTGAGTTGCTAATGCCTTGAGGGACCCTTCCATGTAAGAAATTTCGGATTCAAGTTCCATTTTCGAAATCGGAGTTTGGGGTTGTTTTACCTTTACTTTCCGAATTTTGTGTTTTTGGTATTGTTAGCTCCGGATTGTGATTGTAGTTCATAATTTGAGTAGATTGTGGTGCTTCGGATTGCTCTCGTCAAGGAAAAGCTCCGGTTATGGATTGAGCGTGTTGTGATTAAGGCAAGTGGACCTTTAAAACTTTGTGAACCTCGTTAAATTCTGAATTTCTTCTTTGTATGAGTTGGGGAGTAATGGGATTGAGGAATGGGATGAAATCTTGTATGAAATCAATCTAATTTGATCGATCGGGTAATAAAAAGGCTCATGTGCTAATGTTGTGAATCTTGTGGAATTGTAATAATCTTGTGTGTTGTGTTGTGAATGAGAAGGGGCTATGAAAGCCTTGATAAAATCGTGAATGTGATGAATATGTCTTTTGCCTATTTTTGAACTATGGGATTAGACTTGAATATCTTGCTTAGCAATTGATCCTACTTGTGATGAAAGGAGTAGTGAATCGGAGACTAGGCCAGTGATCTTGTTGTGAATGATGTAATTGATGACGTTGATATATCGTTGATAGTGTGGCGTGATTTGCACTTGATAGGAATTGCATTGTGAATTGAACACTATCATTTTCTCATTATTTGTGTGAACATGCTTGTGTGCATTGGTTCTGAAACACTATGATGAGACACTTTGATGATTTATGCCGATGGGAAATGGTTCCGGCGAGTGATGATTTATGCCGATGGGAAATGGTTCCGGCGAGTGATGATTATACCGATGGGAAATGGTTCCGGCGGATACATAGTCCTTGTATGGCCCCCATGGGTTCTGGTCTGAGATTCAGCGGATGTGTATCGTACGACAGACATGCATCATGATACTTGGCATTGCATTGCATTTCATTGTCCTTTTCTTGACTTTGTGGAATTATGTTTACATCCCGTGACACTGTATTTGATGTACTTGATGCCTATGTGTTCTATTGTTGATATTTGTGGACTGTTGTTGATCTATGTGCGATATAACTGTGTAGAATAGGTTGGGCTAATTTTATGTGCAGGTTGTAGTTGTGGAGGTTCGGTTGGAAGGAAAGGGGTTCGTGAGTGTAGTTAGGTTGACCTTGTTTTATTGGCTGACTTGCTGGGTACCATGGTTTTGGTACTCACCCTTACTTCTACATCTGTGTAGGTTGCGAGCCCGGACCGTGATTTGATCTCTCTCTCTCTCTTCTTTCGAGGCTTCTGTGGATATTTGAGAGGTAGTTGTTCGATGTCGGCGACCTTTCTAGATCATTTGCTATACTTTGTTCTATTTGTGACATAAAGAATGTTGAGACTTGTGCTTATTTATTGAACTTCTGTATTAGCGAATTGTACATGTGACAACCAGTCTTAGGTTGGTTTTGTTTAAGTTGATAGACTTCCGCTTGATTATTTCTCTTCTTTATTTCTGTTGTTTTCCGCTTGTTAGGTTTTAGGCTGACTTGTCCTAGTGGGATAGGAAAAGTTCCATCACACCTGGTTTTGGGTAGTGACAAAGCTCCATCTCATATTAATTGTCACGTCTTTTTTGTGTACATCTTTTAAGAAATTTAAATAAGAAGTATTTTTTTACCATTTTATTCTTAGGTCTTAGTCCAAATATTGTACTCTATTTTAGAAAAAGGTTATAATAATCTCATTGGTATTAAAACAATCATAATATCAACCTATATAATCATTACTTTGAACTCTTTAAATTTATTATTTCCATAGCATGTACTATGTAGTTTCAAGAATATTTAATAATTAAGGATAAAATGAGATAAAAATAATTAATTTTATTTTTATTTTGTAAAATAACAAGTAATTTAAGTAACTTTGATATTTAATTAGATACGTAGGAAGTAGTGATGGTGTAATATATCACAAATACAATAAATTACAGTTGAAAATAAAATGAATTTAAATGAATAAAAAAATCTTTAGGCTGGGGCGCGGATATCCAACTCAACTCAAGGATCTCAATAACAATATAGAAAAATTCAAGAACTCAGCGATACTACTCATCTCAAGAATATTCAATTAATAGGGTTCATGCTGAAATATAGACATGAACGAATCAACTCAAGAATCTCAATGCATAACATATAGCAATTCAATAATTAGGAATAGAATTTCAAAAAGAATTAGGAACTCAAGAACTCATAATCAACTCATCTCAAGAATACTCGAATCTAAGGATAGAACCTAGATTACTCTTTTACTGATTTGAAAGAAGATGTAGGGCGTGAGGACGAACTAGTCCAACACTATGATAGCCTTACATACCTGGAAGAACAAAGTTCTTAAAAAATTGACGGGATCTTGACGAACGCTCAAACACCTAGCTCTTTCTCCTCTTGAACTCTGCTCTTATTTTTTTAAGGATTTAGGAACGACCAAGAGTGGTTTAGCATCTGATTAGACCCTTAATTGGGTGAGTAAAAATGTGGGTAGGCTTATTGGGGTAAGAAAAATACCAAACTACCCTTTCCTTAAACGGATGAAAAGCTTTAACTAGAGAAGCTTCACCCGAATGGGCATAACTTTTTACTCCTAGATTCAAATGGAGCAAACTTGGTGGCGTTGGAAAAAGGACTCCAAGACCTTCGATTTGATAGTTTATGGTCCACCTAACTCATTATGTGCTGAAAGATATTATCATTTGAATTTGACCTAAGTAGAATCTTAACTCAAAACTCACTCGGTAGGGAAGCTTCCAACTCAACTTTGTGCTAGGGGATTCTAGTGACCCAAATTGATATCCAAAATCATTTCCACACTAATGAATTGACCTTATAATCTAAGAACGATTAAGAATCATTCGGTACGACCTTATACGCAATTCAAGAATGGTTCAGGTCTTAACTTTAGAAAATTTTGGGGTGTTACAAGATTCAAGCCCACTGCGGCATAATCTACACTGATCTAGCAGTATCACTCTTGACTTGTCCCCTCCAAGATACAATAGCCCAACAACGTCGTACAACTCAAACAACTCCGGATTAGTTGAAGAGTCCAAAGCTCCACAAAAAGAACACATTCCTTCAACATATAATTACTCTCTTTTTGTATAGTGAATATAGTTGAAGACTTAAAATATTTTTCTATGTCTCAACTCTCTCTTTCACTACACTAATCTCAATATAAACACAATGTAATACTACTCATCTTTTTCACTCTATATTTTCTTGTACATCTCTTGTTATTCTCAACCCAAAGGAAGACCACACTATTTATAGGTGAGGAATTCTTCCTTGCAATGAATAGGAAGATAATGGGTAGTAAATTGGGTAAGTGAATGACCTATAGGTTACATAGGTTACAAGAATAAAGAGGTAAAATAATGGGTAAAATGAAGAGTTGGTAGTTACATAAGTTACTAACAACTAATGACCACTTTCCTCCACAATTGATGAGAGTAAAGAGGCACAAATATAATGTCCACCAATAGACATAACATGATATATAATGTGACATATGATATATTTTTATTAATATTAAAATGTCACACTAACAATCCCCCACTCATTTTAATATTAAGACAAGAGAGTACTTCGTAATTTAGTTTAAGGTAGACTATTATGTATAATGAAGGTGTGCTCTGCATTGAACCTTCACTTAATAAAACAATAACCTTTACTCCAGAGTCAGCAATGGTCTCAGACTTGAACTATGACTGCTCAAGGGAAATAAAGTATCTCTGCTTACACACAATAATTAATGTGTTGACATAAGCTTTCATAGCCAGCACATTACGGCCTTGTGCTATCCCGGTTTTATGAGTGTTTTTGAGAACAAGCTCATTTTCATAAAAAGCGGCCTACTTTCACACTCTCATAGATGAAATCTGTCGAGAGTGCTCCTATAATTTGACACCCACTCATACGAAATATAGAATTTCATTAAGAGTTCAAAGACTCAACCTCCCACAAATCATTATAGGATAAATGCACTCACATCATAGGGATTGAATAAAAGTAATATTAGTGCATTTCACAACAAGTCATCATATGATTCGTTCTTCCCATTGAACCTGGTTATAGGATCTCTAGTCCCCAGGTTGGGTTTCCTCATATATGACTCAGAAATTTATGAGCTTCAATTTCATCCCCTCGATGTGCTTCAGACTCTTTATCTTGTTGAGCCCTTAGTTTATGAATCTGCAATATTATCACAAGCTTTAACACAATTAATATTAATGGTATACCAATGATCAATATGATCTCACAATATTGTGTTTTCTCCTCTTGAGTCTGAATTTACCGTTTTAATAACGATATTGTTCTTTATCATTATATTGGTGCCATCACAATTAATCAAAATTAGAAAAAAATGAATTCTCTAAATAAAGTGTTTGATATAATAAAATCAATTCACTTTTTTCACTAGTTGAAGCAAAAAAAAATTTCCTTCAACCTCCATAATAGATTAGCAAAAGATAATTTGCTTTTCTTATTCCAACAAATAGCACCAAGTTTTCTCATCTGCATCAACAAAACATATAAGTATAGCATGATATTTTTTCTCATAAAGCAAGTCACCAAATTTCATATCAAGTAAATTTACCTGATTTGCTTGTACATGCTCTACTTTATACATAACATCATATAAAGTGCAATTAGTCACATATCGCATATTTTTTATGGCTAGCAAACTCCTTCTTTCTTCGTCATACCATTTTCGCACAATTGAATCAAAAAGAGTTGCAAGACTCTCCCAACCAATAAAATTGTATTTCACAATTTTTTCAATGCAATGTGACTTTACAAGGAAAATTTAATCACATGTTTTATGGTATTTTTCATTCCAAGAATGAAACTTATCTCACCAAAAGCTTTTCATGTTAAATGGCTACTCAGCATGTTTTTCATCATTTATTTATAACTCTCATGTTAAAGCCAAAAATCATTTTATTACAGCCAAATATGTGAATTATTCCACAATAAATATATGTACTTGTAATGCTCTTTTTAGAGGATTTCTCAAAGATGCAAAATTCACATTTTTCACAATATATGATCTTTTTCCTCATTTCATGAACCCCCATTATTTTAAAATTTTAAATAACATTTTCCCATGAAAAGTAGTGTCACTTTATTCATGAAAAATATTAGGTAAAAAAAAATAATTCTTTACCATTTCTCCGCTTGAATTGAGCAAGTAGAAAAATATTTTACCCTTACATCTCTTCTCTTCCATCTCTTGAAGAGAGCGACGTTGAGCGAAATATTGAGATCTCCTATCTTGATATCTACACTTTTTCAAAATGTAACAAAAACATGAATCTCCTTAAAATTGATGGTGTAATATACCATAAATACAATAAATTACAGTTGAAAATAAAAAGAATATAAATGAATAAACAAATATTTAGGCTGAGGCGCAAATATCTCGCTCTCTTTAAGGAGATTCAAGCCAACTGCGGCATAATCAACACCGATCCAGCAGTATTACTCTTGACTTGTCCCCTCCATGATACAACAGCCCAACAACGTCATACAACTCAAGCTACTCCGAATTAGTTGAAGAGTACAAAGCTTCACAAAAAGAACACCTTCCTTCAACATATAATTACTCTCTTTTTGTATAGTGAATATAGTTGAAGACTTAGAATATTTTTCCATGTCTCAGCTCTCTCTTTCACTACACTAATCTCAATATAAATACAATATAATACTACTCATCTTTTTCACTCTATATTTTCTTGTACATCTCTTGTTATTCTCAACCCAAAAGAAGACCACACTATTTATAGGTGAGGAATTCTTCCTTGCAATGAATATGAAGATAATGGGTAGTAAATTGGATAAGTGAATGACCTATAGGTTACATAAGTTACGTAGGTTACAAGAATAAAGAGGTAAAATAATGGGTAAAATGAAGAGTTGGTGGTTACATAAGTTACTAACAACTAATAACCACTTTCTTCCACAATTGATGAGAGTAAAGAGGCACAAATGTAATGTCCATCAATAGACATAACATGATACATAATGTGACATATGATATATTTTTATTAATATTAAAATGTCACACTAACAAGTAATTTTTGATAAGATTGATGAAAGCAGAAAATCATTATTTTCTTTATGCATGAATATAAAGATATATATAATAAGAGAAACTCAAGTAGTCATTTGCTAAACTACGTCAGTAAATTGAACTGGAATGACTTTCTGAAAACCTTAAACATATTTACTTTCCTTGATGACACGTACTTGTTATTTTGAAATTGGAATTAAAAAGATTGATTGCTTTTTTTTTAGTTTTCAAAAAGTTTCACCTAAAACTTTGTAGTAAGTAATTGACATATCTATGATGTTTGAAAGAAAAAAATTAACATATTTATATTAAAGAGCGTGGTGTTCCGACACTTTTTATTGCTGGGTCACCTCTAATTATACAGATTATGTTTTTATGGAATAGTTTTGCTATCTTGAAAGCGGGTAGGTGATTTATTCTTCTCAATAAATATTTAGAAAAAAAAAAGAAGATAATATTTGCCTTTTACACGTCTTTTTTTTTAGGCTATTTCAAACTGTGGCAGAGTCGCACATATTTGAGGGGTGTCGGCTGACATCCTTAATTAAGTCAAAATATTACACTATGTAGTTAAATAAAAATATTTTTTTAATATATGTATATTATATATTGATACTCTTTGGCTTTTATGTACACAAATTTTTTTATATTTTGACATTTCTTAATTGAAATTCTGACTCTGACACTAATTTCAAATATTCCTTTTGAAACATCAAAAGGACTATTGAGATAGGGAAGATAATTGACAGCATGAAGTTGTTTTTAATAAGATTTATGAAAGCATGAAATCATTATTTTGTTTATGCATGAATATAAGATATATAATAAGAGAAATTCAAGTAGTCATTTGCTAAACTACATCAGGAAATAGGACTAAGATGACTTTCTTGAAACCTTAAGCATATTTACTTTCCTCGATGACACGTACTTGTTATTTTGAAATTGGAATTAAAAAGATTGATTGTTTTATTTTTTAGTTTTCAAAAAGTTTCACCAGCTTAATTCTTAGTAAGTAATTGAGAGTTTTTGGCTAAAAGCATTCCTGAACTATGACTAAAATCTAAAGTACATCCTTGTATTTTATAAGTGAATAAAAAAAATCCCTGCACTATTCAAAAAATTGCAAGATTCATCCTTCTGTCTATTTTTTTTAAGAAACTCACGGCACCAACAAAAAATGTGCCAATTCGAATATACTTACACATAGTTAAGTTGGTCAAGTTGGGTGATTTTTCTAGTTTTTAGAAATTGAGTGTTTAAATCATATTCAGATAAAATATATTCATATTCTAAATATTCTTTGAAAAAAGTATAGCCAGACACAACTTCAAATTTTCAAATAAAGTAATTATTTTTTTAATTTTCATTACCAAATGCTCATGTAATTTCATTAAATTTTCAGTATATCTGTACATTTTATAAAATGTGAATTGTATTGTATATAACGTACATATGTACTGAATATTTTATTAAAGAAAATCTCTAAATAGTTGGGTGTGATATTTTTCTAAATAGTTGGGTGTGATATTTTTAAAATGAATTTTTTCGCATAAACTTTCTGACCATCGAAGCATACCGTATAAATATTTTAAGACTTATGTATTGTTGCAAGTCAATTGACTTGATGATGCAAAAAACATATAACTAACTACACATAAAATTTAAATTCTGAAAATGAAAGATTCATTTTCTATCCATATCCTTATTTTTTTTGGGTAAAATGTCGATCGATATTTCTTCGTTAAAAAATTACACTATGTAGTTAGATAAAAATATTTTTTAATATATATATATTTTGACACGTTTTGATTATGCCATAATTTTATTTTTTTATATTTTAACACTCCTTAATTGAAATTCTGTTTCCGACCTTGATTTCAAATATTCCTTGGGACACATCAACAGGACTATTGAGATATGGAAGATAATTGACAGGATGAAACACGTTAATAAAGCTAAAGTAAAACCAATACTTAACACCTTATCATGCCAATAATTCGATATTAAAAAAGATCTTCTTGCTTTGGATTCTATATTCTATGGAAAAAGATAAAGTACTAGTACTATGTTATATTTTATTTATGTCACTTTTCATCATTTCGTGTCTTTTTCCATGCAACCGTGTATTATCCTATTCGTGGCATAAGGGACACAAAATATTTTGTAATAATTATAAATATTCCTTGACCTTAGTTTAATAATCTTATTAGCTGTACAACATGTAATTATAAATATTCCTTGACCTTAGTTTAATAATTTTATTATCTTTTTACTAAATAAAAAATATTTAGATTTTTTTATGTCAAAGGTAGTTTATAAAATTTCAATAAAAAAATATAACGGTATATCTTAAAATTAATTTAGAAAATATGATCTAAAATTTTTTTTAATACTAAATTTTTAAAGATTATCTCTGAGTTATTTTTGTGTGTTTTGTATCTTCTATATATTTTTTTATTAAGGATATTCTTCATTTCAATTCATTAAATTTTTAAATAATATTAAAATTATATCAATGAGAAATCAGAAATTATAATTAAATTGATGATATAAATGAGGAGTCAAAATTAGTGGAAGATGAAAATTTTCTTACTAATGTTGGTGATTTTTTTCCTAATTTATTTTTTTAACTATGATTAAGAGGCTTGTTAAATTAATTTAATCTAGACCCTTAAATTTTAAATATGACAAGTGTGACTTATCTAAATATGCACTTGAGGAAATGGAGAGTAGGTGTAATGGAGATGAGCCAAGTCCTGATTCAATGGGAGATCACATATAAAAGAAATAGTTTCTCCCACGTAATTAATGACCAACATTAAAAAATAAGTTAACAAGTAAGAAAAAATGTTCAAAAGGATCCTTAATGTATGTGTTACTTTATTTTGCTAATATTGTTTGGGCAAATCGAGCATGATAAAAGGAAAAAAGAAATCCAAAGAGCAGGAATGAACATTTGTTTCCTATATTCTGTATTTTCAAACTAAAATTCTCATATTATATTGCAAAAATAATACTTAGAAACTTTTGAATTTCCAATACAAATATTTCACGGATCTTCTGTTTTTGGAGCAAGTAAAGAAGATAACAACGATAGATTTTGTTAGCCACGTGAAGTTCACAATTAAACGTAACAATACTCTTTTTTGATAAATTTATTAAGTTTAGGGTAAAGGATTAAATAAATATTTTTTTATTATACATTGAGAATAATAGTTCAATCAAGTGAGATACACTAAAGATAAAAAAAAAAGCAATACCAATAAATTAAGAAGTATTTTGATCGCTTTCTCTAACAGGTTACAACAAAATATATTAAATTCTTGGTTATTGTTTAATCACCCATCAAACTTCTGATATATATATATATATACTAGTGGTAGGTTCAGTCTTTATTTCATGACACTTTTTAATATGAGCTTCAGGTGAGTTTTAACACTCTTATTTTTTTTAGTGAATATGAATATGTTGATTTTCAACTCTTGGCATTGGTGGACTCACAAGGGAAAATCTCAAGGGTAACATGTATATCTACCTTCTACTTTTCATCTCACTTCAAATAATTCAAAAGATACACACAAAGAAATGAATCATCAATGTGGGGGTCTAATTCTTTTTTAAGTGTCAAGTACGTGCAAGTCTAATTCTCTTTTATGAGACAAATACATCAAAAAAATTGATAATAGGTGAAACAAGACTTGAATCCGTACATGGACATAGCTACAATATTAAAAAGGAGTTCGAACGAAATCAATAACTTTTTCTTAAATTCAGTATTGGCGTAATACATAAATATAAGTACCTTTTAACTTGGCCTTATTTTACATTTATGCGTGCCCTCCAATTTTAGGTGTGCTCAAGTAGACATTTTTGACATATACACTAGCAGCACCTTTGGTCTAATAGATAAGCATCATATCTTAATTCATCGATAGCACCATCAATATAATCGAGTGAATAGCCTTATCGATCATTTTAGAAGTAGAGCTTCACATGAAATGACAATATTTTACAATTTTTATTGTTGTAGATGAGACTATATGCAAGAAGTCACAAGCGTCAAAAGACATGGACCGTCTGATGGCATTTTACAAAGGCCCAACAACTTGGGCAAGATGGGTTTGATCAAAATGTTGATTCTTCTAAAACCAAAGTCTTTTTACAAGGTATTTCTCCCACTCATTATACGTAAGTTCGGTTTTTCCCGATTATATTTAACTAATTTTTTTCAAATCTTGAACTAATATCATATGACTTTAAATATTTACATTAAGGTTGTGTTTGTTATGAGAAAAAACATTTCTAGAAAATATATTTTCTGGTGTTTGATATGATAAAAGTTATTTTCAACATCAAAGGTTCTGGGCGGACGGCGAAAGTCATTTTCCCTACAACAGTCGAAATTCGTAACTTATATTATTTGTTTCAAACAACACTTGGATGGATTTGGTATGGAGGAAGATTCTGAAAAAATATTTTTCAATTTTTCATGGTCAACTCTTTAAAAATCAGAAAAATGATTTCAATAGTGAAAGTATATTAAAAAATTTCATAAATGACATTTTACATTGATATTTGTTTCCTTCTCACCCTTGCCCTACCTCCCAAGATCCCACCCTCGTGCTCCCAACCCCACACACTAACCTCCACCTGTGTCCATCAGATGCCCACCATTTTCATTCCATAATATTTACCTAAATTATATATACGCTTTTCGTATATTAATGATACGAATCACCAGAAAATAAATAAAAATTTACTTATTTTTCATAAAAACATTTTTCATCGTACCAAACACATCCTCAGACATTACTATTAATCTCTAGTACTACTCAAAAAATTCATCAAAACAATCTCCAATTCTCTAATATTATTATCCATTTGTAATATATATCCTCTTTATAAATAATATTTTTCAATCATCAATCAAATATCAGAAAACATAAAATATGACTTTCGTCGTACCAAATACACCCTAAATTTGCAACTTCCAAAGCTTATGACCATTCACATCAATTAATTATGTTACATTTTGATTAATTAGGGGCAAAGAATGGGGTTCATCAATTCCCAGCATCTACTATTGTTGTTAACAAAGTACTAAGTAGTATTAAGACACAAGTTTTTATCTCCTTGTCATCACATTTTTGTCACAATTAAGGAAAGATGCTCATCCATTAGCATATAGTGGCCAGCATGTCTTCCTGATCTACCAGACACTTGGAACCAACTTCTTTATGCATCATTGGTTATGTAAAATTAAAATTTAACTTATGTACGGACGATATAAAGAGACTTTTATACTATCAGGTCAGACGGAAGTACTAACAATCATTCGTGAAAAAAAAATGAAGTTACAATTTGAAAATAAGACAAGTTACCTGTTACAATATTTTTTGGTTCAGACTCTTCTAAAATGTCAATGTGTGCGTGTCGGATTCACAAAAAGTGGTGCATTTGCGGAAAATTTGACACAGGTACGGCAATATTTTTAAAGAGTCCGAACAATATAGATATTAGCTGGAGTGTATAGTTATTCGAATTTTTCAAAAGTGTATGACTTTATGCAATTATTATGTGAAGATGAATACTTCAAAATTGTTTTTTTTTATTAATTGTTTGTTTGTTTTCACAAGTATTGGTGCAATTATATTAGGTGGATGCCCATGGCAGCATGACACAAATGAGGTAAGGAGCGATACTAGCTTAGGTGTTTAAATGTATTGATGAAATGAAGAAATTCCCAGCTGCCTAAGTTTGCTAGGAAGAGTTACCCAGGACCTCCGATAAAATAGTTGATGTGCATGTAAGTTGGGTCGAACATCATCATTATCAAAGAAAATCAGTAAATTTTAGGGTAATTTGATCATGAAACATCATATGATACGTCATTGAAGAATAACAACCACAATAACGATCTAAGATTCTAGGTGTGCTTTGCAAATTGCTCCTCTGTAAGCATGACTTTAGTGCCTAGACGATAAAAGAAACAATCTCTTCAAATTGCGGAGAAGGCCACATATAATGACATTAAGTGTAAAGATAATAAGGTGACTGAAATAGTTTGACTTATAAATAACATTTTGCAACAGCCAAAACAACTACCAAATTTAACTCAATACTAAGTTTTGTAATGTTTCAAACACCAAATATTTTTGTAAGTGGGAAATAATAAGACAATTTCATAGTTCTCTTTTATTACCACGGACAACAGACAGAGTTTGTCAAAAATCACCACTAAATACAACAACTTTTCCACAGAAAAGAATATTTGTTTTCATTAAATCTTTTTTCCACAGAAGAGAATATTTGTTTTCATTAAATCTTTGAGGAGCAAATCTAATACTTCAACTAATCTCTTCTTCTATCATAATACTATTCTATCATAATACTATCAATAAATCAGATTTTGAGGAATATACATATATAATTAAAGGGAACATGTATGTATGCCTTACGTAATTATATAGTTTGATATTTTTAAACAATTGGATGAAATTGTTTTAATTTAGTCCCAAAGCAGATAGGAATTTTCGGAAAAAGAGTTGCACATATTTGTTTCATGAAAAAAGAAACACATCTACAATAACTTAAACTTTTGGGTCCACCGAATTTGTAAGATAAGCTTCACTAAAGTTCCAAAAAAATGTAGTCATCAAAATCAATAGAAATATTTTCAGAATCATGTTGATTCCTTTCCATATTAGGATCAACCACATAGGAAACATTGTTTGCAAAACTCATAATTTCTAATTTCAAAAATTTTCCATCAACAAAATAAACTCAAACTTAACATCTACATCACATGGCTTGTAAATCAACAAATAACTTTAACACCCATCAACTTTCCGGACAAAACTCATCTCAAATATCACCTCCAAATGATAAAAATGTAATTTTTTACAAAAAGTAATTTGGCACAATCCAAAAGCCGAGGTCATTATGGAACACAGCCCGAGAACCCCAAAATGGTAAGTGAGCCGAAAGAAATACACATACGAGACTCCCGAAGGAAAGTCAGGTCACAAATGAAAGAAAGCAACAAGAATAGCCCAAAACCTAATAGCATAAGTATAAAGAGCATCTAATACATTTCTAGAGTCTTGAAATATATCTCAAGTTTTCGAAAAGAAAGTTAAAAACTTTGAACGATAGATGGAGACTAATGGCGATCCGAAAAGCAAGATCTCACCGCAACTCCGAAAGAGAGAACTCGGATCCAATCAACTACTACGAGGCTCATCCTAACTAAGATCTGCATCAAAAGAATAACAGAAGTAGAGGGTGAGTACAAACGACATGTACTCAGAAGGTAGATTAAATAACTATTTAGACTTTATACTGTGTGACTGCACAAACTAGAGACTAAATTGGGTTCTTGAATTCTTGGTCAGCTAACTTCTGATCGAAGAAAGGAAAATGATAGGGTTGCAGCTTATGCTTGCTTTTCTTTTGTTGAACAGATCACAACACAAGAAGTGATAGATAGAGAATAAGTGATGGAGACCAAGGAGAGTTGACATTCAAAAACAAAATATAAGTTACGTATATAGCCTAAACTGCATATCAGCTGTTAGATCAATGACTAAATTGCTCTTATTTTTTAATTTAATGACAAATAGCATACATATTGAAACTGTCTCTTCTATTTTATAATATAATATATATATATAACTCTCTTTGTTTTTTTTTTACTTGTCAAATTTTGATTTACTACACCTATTAAGGAAATAATGATTGATAGTGTGAGTTTATGCTTTTAACTCTATTAATTGGTGGGGTCCCAAATATATTTACTCACTATATCTTTCAAAGACATTAACTCAATATTAATAAATTAAGGATATAATAGGAAAAAGAAAATTGTTCTTTCATAATTTGTCAAAAATAATAAATAAAAAGAGACATCAAATTAAAAAAAACTGGACAAATAAAAAGGAAGAGAGGGAGTAGATACTAGAGACTCAATTGTAAGCTATTGAATTGAGGGACCAAATATTGTTTGGGGATGTAATAAGTAAAGATTTAAAGGGACAGAGGACTTTATTTCAAGTTTTTGTCTGTGTTATATATTTAGTTATTTTGATAAGAATAGTATTTAGATCAATTTGTATGCGCTTTGATTAAATTGTCACGTAACAAATATATGTATCGAATAAGTCTATTCATTAAGATTTGAGTAAATAGGTTAGCACGGATTGATATAGCAAGTTTCATTTTATTTTAAAGTTAATGATCAAAGACATATCTAGAATATTTTAATTGTTTGATTTTCATATTTTACCTATTAAGTGAATGAATTTTTTTTCTCTGAATCAAACTATTTATCAAAATACATCTTAATTATAAGTTATTTTCTTTTTCTACCTAAAATATCATCATCATTTAACGACGTATTATCAATCAATCGAACTGTGCTTTGAAAAATATAAAATAATGGATCGTATTTTTATCTATTTTTGTTAAATTTTCAACTAGCCTATATCCCTACCTGGTCCACCTATATATTAGGAACACTAAATTCAAGGGGTACAAGTGGTATCATCAAATTTGACTTATTGAATCTTGAATGAACTTTTATCAAAGCTTTCATTATATTTATTTAATTAATACTAATAAGCACTATATATACGCATCTTTAATTTGACTTAATATATATCTTTTTATTATTTTTTAATTGATATGTATTTAATATTCGTATTGAAGTTCAATTAAATTTAGATCCATGCATAGCAATATCCATTTTGGAGGTGACGCTTTTAGCATGATTTGTTCTATTCTCAGAGGTTTAAATTCGAGACATCTAGTTAAGGTTGGAGTCGTATAAAAATCTCAACCATCTCACCATAATTCATGTAAGTATACTTAATATAATTATTGCTTGAGTTGAATATTGTTTGAATTATTTTTTATGATATGTTTGTTAATTGCACAATAATAGATTTTTGAGTTGACTATTTAATTTGAAAATCTTTATGATGAAATGCTATATATATATGTGTGTGCGCGTTTGTTGAGTATTTGAATATGTTTATGATGATGTATGCTATGTTTGACAATTGCATGATCATTATTGAGTTGAGAATTTTACCATGTCAATGATGCTATAAGATCAAAACTTTAAGGTACACTTTTTATATGAAAAAATTGTAATTTATAATACTTTTTCTGTAATTTTTAAGTATCTAAATTTTAAATTTTATAAAAATATTTTTAAAATATTTATTAAATTTGACTATTAGTATTTCATATATTTATTTAATGAAAAACCAATATCATATGAAAATAATAGTTTTTTCTCAATTGTTAAACTAAACAAGTGAAAGAGAAAAATTTATTTTTAATATAAGATTCAAATAAAAAATAACATTTATTTATTTTTTTGTTTATAATTAATTGACATGAATTGATTTTATAGAAAACTCAGTAAATCGGAGGGTAACATTTTCATCGATTCTTATTATTGATTCTTCTCATTATTTATTCTTTTTTACAAATTACTTCTTAGTATAACTTTGAAGTATAAATCCCCTCCACTTAATTTTACTTGTCATATAATGATTGACATGGTTATTTTACCACATTATTTCTATTAATTAATATTTATTATTAGGTCTTAAAATAATTAATGCTAAGAGTAAAATATGAATTATTATTTTATCTTTACTTGATATTTTAATAGTGAATAAACAAATAAAAATAAATATACCACTCTAATATTTAATTGTACCCAAAAACATTTTTAAAAAAATTAATAAAGTTACTCGTCACCATGCTCCAACCAAATATCAATGTAAAAATTAAAATACTCTATAAAGACTGAGCATGTCTGGCAAATAGGAATGCTCCAATTTCAATGGCATGATTTGTAATTAAATAGTAAAGGATGAGCTTTTTTTAAGAGCTCTTGATAAGGTTCAAATAATAAAGCATAACAGACAATTTTTCTAAGTAAGCTTATTTTACAAATTCTTTGTAAAGAACTTTATTACCCTTGAACTTTAATCCAATACCTATAACCTGACATGTTAGAAAACTCTCTTGTAATATATAGAGATTCTAAAAATATGATATATACATATTACAATAGATAAATATATATTTACTACCACATATATCACTTTTTTTTTTCAAGTAGTCGATCACTTCAATGCACCCAAAAAGGAAAGGGTGAAAAAACATTGGCATAATACATAAAAATGACCCTTAACTTGGCTTCAGCGGACAATTATGACCTCCAATTTTGATTGTGCGCAAGTAGACACTTAGACTTGCATAAAATTGAACAAGTCGACACACGTGTCCTACATGGCATAATACACATAGGACGCCACATATGACACAAAATTATCATGTAGGGTGCCATGTAGGAGGAATGTGTCTATTTGTACAATTTTATATAAGTTTAAGTGCCTACTTGTGTACACCCAAAGTTAAAGGTCATAGTTGTCAGCTGAAGCCAAGTTAAGGGTCATGTTTATGTATTATGTCAAAAACATTAGGAGCAACCCTTAAAAAGAATATAATCTCGTAATAATATGGACATTCGATAAAATACAAATAAAATTCAAAAAAGACAAATAATATTATTACTCTATATAATAAGAGGGAATCCTAGAGGAGCTTCGGGTTAGACAGGGCTGTAGACATTGAAATTTTGTAAGACTCTACCGGACTTCAATTCCAACTAGGATTCTTGGAGGCTACTCAACTCTAAACCCTAGTTCATGCCTATATAAAGGGTACTATATTCCCATGAAAAGACATCTAGAAAATTCCACCACAAATTCATGGAATATTCATAAAGATATTGAGATCTCGAATATTCCGCAAATTCATGGAATATTCATAAAGAGATCAAATCAAAATCATCTTAATTTGAGAAATACGTCACTAACGCCCCTCGAATTATGAAAATCAAGTCCAAACCATCCAAGTTCTGGAAATACGCCACTAACGACCTTCGAATTACGGAGAAATCTAAAGAGAGAGAAGAATCAAGGGATCACCAGATTTGTACTCACAATCTTGATGAATAAAATTATGTTTCTTCATATTTTATTTGTGATTGCAATTTATTTTTCTGTCACTTTAAAATTTGTTGCAAACAAGGATATTTTCTAAAATTTACATCTGCTGCTTTGCCTAATTTGGCTTGGTTGGTTATTCATTTTATATGTATATCATGTGTTTGCTCTTTCTTACGACACTTTGTGAAATTATTACTATATAGTAGAAGAGGCTACAAGCAGGGAGTTTGTCAACATGCCCCTTGTATGCCAGGGTATTTTGGTAATTTTAATATTTTTAATTTTTATTTTATCTTTTATTACTTTATATATATTAAAAAAATATATAAAAAGTATTATAAATCATAATAATTAATAGCTTAAAATATTTGAAAATATATAAAAAGTTTTCGTTAACTCTCAAAATTCCATCTATACCACATAAATTGGGATAAAGGGAGAGTGATATATTATATAAAATACGTAAAATATATTGTAAATCACAATAATTAATAACTTAAATAGCAAATGGAATTTATAAAAAAAATTGATTGACTTTTGAATTTTTTTTTTTGTATCACATAAATCAACACAAAGAGAGTAATATATATTATGTGAAAATTATGTAAAAAATACTATAAATCATCACAATAAGTAGAAACTTAAAATATCTAAATATATATGTGTAGATATATATATAATAAAAAATAAAAATTGGTTGACTCTAATATTTAAAAATATGTTAAAAATTGATTAACTTCAAATTTCATATATCTCACATAAATTAAAACATAAAAAGAATATATATTGGGTCTCGTGCTGGCACAGAATCCTGTATCTAGTCTATATTACAAGAGAGAATGCTGAGGAAGGGTGAGTTGGTCAATTGATCCATTTGCTCTTCCCCTTTAACTTCCTCTATTTATATTCAGTACTCCCTCCGTTCTTTTTTATATGTCATATTTTTAGATTACACTTATATTAAGAAATTAAGTAACTTTTCCCTTCTACCCTTATTGAATGTTTTCTTAAGTCAACTTTTCAATAAATGATGAATATGTTATATTTCAAAAATTAAAATGCATTTGGATGACTATTTAAATTTTTGAGTTTATTTTTTATGCCAAATTTTTCCATCAATTGATATAAGATTTTAAAAAATTTGTTAAAGCTTCAACTTTCAAGATTATTTTTTATTTTTTCTCCATCTTTTATTTTTAATTTGTTTGTTGAGATTTCCTTTTCAAAATAAGATTTTAAAGAATAGTTAATGGAGAGAGTAATTAATCAATGTATGAAGTATTCCAATGAATATTAATTACTTATTAGATTTCCTAGGTTGGTCAAATTATATATTTTCAAGACTAATTAACTACTCAATCAAGGTATAATTGAAAGAATATGACAATTTATGCATTGATTTTATGAAATGACAAGTATTATGAACCAACTATTTATAGAAAGAGATGACATATAAAAAGGAACGGAGGGAGTATTTTATTTGTTTAATAATTTATTCTTTTTTTTGTATGTTATCTATTTAAAAATTATAAAAAATAGTATTATAAAACAACTTAAAATATTAAAAAATTGATTATCTTTTGAAACTTCACCTGTACTGCATAATTGGGATTGAAGGAGTAATATGTATAATTTGAAAATTACGTTAAAATACTATAAATCACAATAATTAATAACTTAAAATATTTAAAATATATATTAAAATTTTGATTAACTATCAAAATTTCATATGTGACACATAAATTGGGACAGAGGAACAAACATATATTATTTGAAAATTACGTTAAAATGGCTATAAGTTACGTTAAAAGTAACACATAATATTTACAAATTACGTAAAAAGTACGATAAGTAACAATAATTAACAACTTAAATTATTTAAAAATCATATAAAAATTAGGGAATCAAGCAGCTTAAGGTCAACTGATTAATTGACTACTTTGCGCTTCTACTTCAATTTTTTCTATTTATATTTAGTATTTTCTTTGTTTTAATTTATTTGTCTTACTTTATTTGTCTTACTTTTCTTTTGGGTATGTTATATATTTTAAAAAATACGAAAAAGTGATACTATAAATCACAATAATTAACAACTTGAAATATTTTTAGAAACATATTCAAAATTTGATTGACTAATTGGGACATAGAAAGTGACGTCTAATATTTGAGTGACGTCTAATATTTGAAAATTACGTTAAAAGTATTATAAATCACAATAATTAACAACTTAAAATATTTAAAGATCATATAAAAATTTGATTGACTCTCTTTTGTACCACATAAATTGTGACAGATAAAGTAACATATAAGCACAAGCTCTTTGTTACTCTATATTAGAAGAGCGAATGTTGAGTAGCTTAGAGTCAGTCGATTAGTTGACCGATTTGCCCTTCTACTTCAACTTCTTCTAATTATATTTAGTTTTTTTGAATTTTAATTTATTTGTCTTACATTTCTTTTTAATATGTTATGTATTTATAAATACAAAAAAATAGTACTATAAATCATAATAATTAATAACTTAAATTAATATTTTAATAAATATATGAAAACTTTGGTCGGGTCTCGAAATTTTGCAAGTGTCATAAATTGGGAAAGAGTAACATTTTCCCCCTCCTATATATAGAAGAGAATGTGAGAAGGTTAGGGTTAATCGAGGATAATTAACAACTTAAAATATTTAAAAATAAATTAAAAGTTTGTTTGACTCTCAAGATTTTACTTGTGCCAAATAAATTGAGACAAAAAGAGTAACATATATTATTTAAATTTTGTGTAAATAATATTATAATCCACAGTAATTAATAACTTAAATTTTAAAATTATATAAAAATTTAATTGACTCTTCTAATTTCAACTATGCCATATAAATTAAAACAAATAGAATAATACATATTTATAACTAGTAAATTAAATAAACGTCAAACACTTTATAATGAAGTTTCTAAAATAATATTAGTTTTCATTTGATGTTTGAAACCTATATTGAAACTCAATTGATTAATTTAAATTCACATATTGCAGACGACATTTTCTAGCCGATGATAGACGCTATTAATAAGATTTCTTTCATAACCAAAAAATGAACTTGAAACTGATTAAAGGTGGAGAACCGTCCACCACAACGTTAACACACGATTGGTCTATTTATATTGAAGTTATAAAAGAAATATGAACTAAGACATAATGCACTTATTCTTTAATATTTTTAATATTATATAAATAAAAAATTAAAAGATCATAATTGGACTTTGAATGTCTAATCGAGCCATAAATTGGACTATAAATACATAAACTCAATTACCTTGCATGTCCTAATTACTCAAATTCTTCATCCATAGCTTATATTATTTTATTTTGTCACATAACTTCCTTCTTCTTTTTTTCGTGATAGAAAAAAAAATGAAAACCGAAGACAAGTTGGAGAGATTTTCAAGTAGTAGAGGTGTAGCTTTCGAGATAAAGCCTTGTAACGATCCATTTTCCGTCCCTAAACCACCTACTAGTGAAGCTAATTCCCATGGTAGCAATAGATCAATAATAAGTCGTACTAGTAGTCATTTTTGTGATCTAGAGATAGATGAAGATGACGATGAAGATGTTGATACTCTGTCTCACATTGAAAAAGGTTGTTACGACAAAGAGGGGGCAATTTTGCAAATTCCTCAAAAGGGTTCACCACCATTGCCATTTCTACCTCCAAAAACACTAAGCAAACGCGAAAAAAATAATAAAATTTCGCGATTGTCCATCATCCTTCTTGATCAAGGCTTGTTTACGGTATACAAGCAATTATTCGCGCTATCTTTAGTTCTAAATATCACTTTTTTAATTCTTGCTAGTACGGGAAATTTTCCGTATGCAAGAAAAGAAGTTGTCCTGTTTTCAATTGGGAACATCTTTGCTTTGACACTCTGTCGAAGCGAAGCATTTTTAAGAGTTGTATTTTGGGTCGCGGTGAATTGTTTGGGATGGTCTTGGATTCCTATACGAATCAAAACTATTGTTACGTCTTTACTCCAGTCACTCGGTGGAATCCATAGTGGTTGTGCAATTTCATCGATTGCATGGCTCGTTTACGCGTTAATCCTAACGTTGAATGACAAAGAAAACACTTCCCCTGAAATCGTTGGTGTTGCTTTTGCAGTTCTTTCTCTTCTCTTCTTGTCCTCACTCTCTGCATTTCCTCTCGTTCGACATCTCCATCACAATTTCTTCGAGAGGATTCATCGTTTCGTTGGATGGATAGCATTAGCACTTCTCTAGATTTTCATTACCTTAACGGTTTCTTATGATCCTGAAACTAAATCTTACAACAACGCGGAAATTGGCTCCAAACTGATCAAACAAGAAGAATTTTTATTCACATTGGCTATCACTGTGCTAATAATCATCCCCTGGATAACCGTGATACGTGTTCCAGTTAAGGACATGCAACGATTATAAAATTCGAGGGAGGAGTCAAACCGGGAATCTCTGAATGGCATGCGTTTGGGATCATTTCGGATGGGAAGGAAGAGCACATGATATTGGCAGGCGCGGTTGGTGACTTCACGAAAACCTTAGTGTTGAACCCCCCGAGTCATTTATGGGTACGACAAGTTCATTTTGCGGGCTTGCCTTATTTAGTAAACATGTACAACAGGGTCCGGAATTTGTGTATTTTTATCGTTCCTTTTGCAACCTAACGTGTGTTTTCTCTGGGTGACAAAAGGGTTGGAACAAAATTTCGGTAAGGAAATAAAAGAGATGTTAAGTGGGCATCCCAAGGAGAAAGTGATTATACACGATACAGCCTTACGCAGAGCGAAAATGGGGAGCTGAAGTTGTTATTGTTACTAGCAATCCAGAAGAGAGTAGAGATGTGGTTAATGCTTGCAAGAAATCTGGAATCCCTGCATTTGGTCCTATTTGGGATTCTTGAAATTCAATTCATTTTTATTTGTGGAATACTAAGCTTATTATATTTTTGTCAATCTCATACATTAGGTCTTATGTAAGCTTTTTATTTCTATTAGTTCTGCCAACGTGATATTTCATGTAAATTTTGTATTGCAAATAACATATTTTATCCTCTTCAAGTTTATTGGTATTTACTAATTTTTTTTTATCATTTTTACGATAGAAAGTACATATCTATCTATATGTAATAGGAGAAGAAAATACGCCACATGTCAGCGCCACAAATTTTCAAAATTTTAAATTATAAATAATTAAATATTATATAACAAACTAAATATTATAAATTCAAATTTGAAATAAAAATAGGCACATGTCATCAACTTACACAAATAATGACAAATGTCAGAATTTTAAAAAAATAGATTTAATATTTTTTTTAAATCCAATTTATAAATTAGTAAAAATTTGTTTTTTTTAAAAATCCAATTTATAAATTAGTAAAATATTTTTTTTTTAAAACCATTTAAATATTAATAACAAATGACAGAATTTCAAAAAATAGATTTAACATTTTTTTTAAATCCAATTTATAAATTTGTAAAAAATTAATTTTTTTTAAAATCAATTAATTTAGGACAGATTTAATATTTTCTTAAATAATCTATCTATATATAATAGGAGAAGAAAAAATGTCATATGTCAGTACCACACAGAATTAAAAATATTTAAATAATCTAAATTAATTATATGTAATTTGTTAAAATAATAAATTACTATGTTATCTATTGCTTAGTTTGCAATAATGAATTTACTGTTAAATTTATTCGCAATCAGTTTTAAAAAAATAAATGTGTTTACTTTTATCATGTTAAAATAGTTGTGCATAGCGAAAAAATGCTTCTAAATTTTACTGAAAAATAATGTAGAGGTGAAAGTGCCACATGTCAATACCACAAAAAAAATATTTTAAAAATAATTAAAATTAATTACATGTAATAGGATTAAATTACTATTTCTAAAAAAATGATTTTAAAGCAGTTTTTACAATTAAACGAGAAATAATTTTAAAACAATTTTAAAAATAGGGTGATATAACTATAAATCTATATTAAAAATTTAAAACTAAAAATTAATTTAAAATTCTTTATTTCAAAACTGTTTTACAAGGAATAAAGAAAAAAGTTTATTTTTTTTTAAAAAAAGGAGCCGTAGAAAAAACACAAACGGTTACAAAATGTTGTATTTTCCCTAGGACTAGGATAAAGATGAATAAAAAATAAAAAAAACAAAAGTGTGTTGTAAAATCAAGCTCAGAACAATATAAATATAAAGAGGAGAAGACAAGAAATATAGATGGTATAGAGAACTTTTCTTCTTATTCAAGTGTGTCTTACAATGATGAATGATATCTCTATTTATAGTGTTGAGATATCACCCCAAAGGTCGTCATGATAAATGCCCAAACAAGTAGGTAAATAGTTATCCACAATGGATCATATCACCTTGGAAATATACATACATGAATTTCATTAATTCATGAATAAACTCAATGGACAATCCACTTAGTTCAATGGATTTATAACACTCCCCCTTGGATGTCCATAGATAATGTGCCTCGTTAAAATCTTACTAGGAAAAACCCTGTGGGAAAAAATTCTAGTGAAGGAAAAAGAGTACACATGTCTTTTAATATGCATTATTTGTTGCCTCATTAAAAACCTTACCAGGAAAACCCAGTGGGACAAAACCTCAATCAAGGAAAAAAGAGTGCAACGCGTATATACTCCCCCTGATTAAAACATCACTTAATTTCTTGTTATGATGTCATCCAATCTTATAAATCTGCTTCTCAAATATTGATATTGACAGTGTTTTTGTGATCAAATCACATTCACGAAGATGTTGCATCGCTGAACTCATCCTGACATAACATTTTCTGGTTTCATGGATATGATAAGGCTTTGAGCTTAGCCAAATACATTCTTGAAAATCACTCTATTCGTGACCTTGTTATTGCAAGTAAATTGCTCATTTAACTTGTTCATAGCAACAATCATCTTGTGGACACTTCATTTGCAGTTGATTGTCTTGTAGGATAACTTCATATATGTCCTTAATGTCATTTCAACGTCTTCTCGTTGGGGAGGAGCAGAATCTTGTCAATAAACTCACTGCAAAATATTTGATCATATATAGCAAGGTTCATTAGTGTCCCAATTGACTGATATATGGAGTTTCATCAATAAGAAGCTCTTCGTCCTTCTTTTGAGATCGAAATGGATCTTTATTTATGTCAAGCAATCTCATAATCATTGGAGTACTCAATGAATGTGATTTATCCATATAAAATCGCATCAAAACTTTTCTATGTATGTTGATTGATGGACAAATATTCCATTTGTGAAATTCTCAATCCATAGGCCAAGACAAAATTTTGTCTTACCATGATCTTTTCATTTTAGATTTCCTTTTCAAACACACAATAGCTTTTGAAAGCTCTTTAAGAGTGCCAATGTTCAAGTCATCAACATACACAACTATTATGACAAATTTAGATCCTGACCTTTTTTATAAAAATGCAAGGACAAAATAGGGTCATTTTTTGTACCCTCTCTTCCTTGATTATCTCAATCCATATGAGAATTCTTAAAGCTTTATTGAAAAAGTTTCTTTCAAACTTTTATATGTTTTAGGCACCTTGATTGCTTCAAGGATTTTTATATAACCTTCATTGTCTAGCTAGACATGACAATTATTCATTATATGCATTCAAGTTTTCATATATTGCCAGATCAAAACAAATATCAATGCATCCACCATAGGAGAAAACATCTCCAATAATGTCAGGACTTTTGCGAAAAATCTTTATACCCCAAGGCAAGCCGTACTTGATATTTACGGTTATACTATCGCATAATAATTTATTTGTACCCCACTGGCATTATACCTTGATCTATGGACTATCAGTCCAAAACGTCACTTTTCTAAGTGAAACAAAATATACTTGAATTATGCATTTTATTAGGCCAATCATTTATCTGTCCACACTATATGACAAATTTGAATTCAAGATCCTCGTCATGATCTATATCATTGAGCTCTACTTCATATCAAAGATACTGTCGACGGTTATTTGATATAGATTCCGATATGACATAACTTATAGAGATCTCTTCATTTTTAATCATTTCAGGTACCTGAACCTTTGTCAAGGTTTTATGAAGTGTTATGTCGTTGTGCTACTTTAAAGCACTTGCCTCATTATCATGACCATCCTGATCATTTGCTCCTCTCCTTCCTCAAGGAGTTTTATTTTTGGAATTGATCGGTCTATCACGTTTCAAGCGTATAATAGACTCTGTCCTTCAAGGACTTCTCATTGGAGCATTTACAGCTGAACTATAACATATGGTCAGTAAAGTCATCTGGCAATTGATTTGCAACATTATGCAAATGAATTATCTCTTGAACTTCAAGTTCACATTTATATTTTCTTTTAATAACGAGGATCTAGATAATTCATAATTCATCTCTCACATAATTTTCAACTGTCAATCATCTCTCCCCCTAATGTTAGAAACTCTAACATTCATCCCAACTTCATTTGGGGATTCATCTTTATGCGTGTGGTGGAACAATTAAATCATAACCATACATTCAAAGTTTTAGATGAAAATTATTTGGTTCCTGACACTGAACCAATTTTGATAGGGGACTTTTGTTGGCTTGATGCGTACAAGTGTTACTATATGTTAAATAAATTTATCTCATACCAAAATTTCTTTCGGGAGATTTGTTCTCGTAACCATTGGTTTAGCTATAATTGGAGGCCTACAATTTCTGCTAAACCAACCAGCATTATCAACATAATTTTATAATTTGGAACTATGCTCATAATTTAACAATTCGAACAAATAACCTTAGAAAAATCAAATTGCAAGTTGATAACAAACGCACATGTGACCATAAATGCATCTATTAAATCATAATAGTAAACGGTCCACATGGCAGGTGAACAGGCCCATATTCACATTTTTATATGTTCCAAATAATTTCAGGGAATACAATCCCAACCTTAGCTGGTACAATGATAATTTTATCATGAGAACAAGCAACACAAGAGAATTCTTGAAGAGCATTTTATTTCTTCAATATATAACCATGTGAATCTCAATTATTTTTTTGCATCATAATATAATTGGAATGGCCAACTGATCGTGCCAACTGATCTTTATTCCAGTAAACTTCTAGTTTACTTTTGCATATGATTCCATCATCAAGTTCATATTTGTATACAACAAACAAGAAGAAAAGGCGGGTAGCCTTTTACATAAATATTTATATCCCGCTTCGATTGTAGTAATATGAAGATATTAAATCTTCTCATTTATTATCTCAATATAATCATTTTTCTTTTCAATTCCTTCAAAACTTAGAAAGTTTCTTTTGAGACATACTACAATCCCAATATTATTCCTCCAATAGTACCACAATAGCTCTTTAGAGCTTATAATTAATTTTGTACACTATCACATATTTCATGACACCATCCGTATGGTGAAGAGGAAATTAAATTATTATTTTCATGGTCAAAATTATTACAAGCAAGGCATGTTTCTTGCTTCACTTTTATCGTAACATAGGTACACAATCAATGACAAATTTGTATTGCCACACAATAATATTAATTTGATCATGGTCACAACCTTTATAGGCCAGAATTACTTCTTTCTTTTGCCCTTTCGGTAGTTCACAATAAATATATCATAATATATTATGACGTATAAACGTACACGACCATCGACCATTCCTATCAAATAAAATTTATTTATTTCTCCCAAACCTCCCGTAGAGATGAGTTGTGACATATTTTCAACCATACATGAATGTGTTCTTAATCATGTATTTTTCTTCATATTTTGACACATTCACTTTCAAGAATGACAAGCATTCACGATGCTTATTACAAGTCACAATCTCTTCATGAGTTGACCATAACCATTTATACGAGTCATGCCTTTATATTTGACATAATTGCATGACCCACCTCAACATCACTTTGAAAGGTAAAGTGCACCACCACTTTATATTCTTTTATTTTGATGGAGGATTTATAAAATTTACTAGATTAGGTTCACAAAAATTGAGTGTCAAATGATCTTTCATACCAAATCGCAATAACTACTTTCAGCATTTGAAAGACCATTTTGAGATGGCAATAACTTCTTCACTCTTTGAAGGATCATTTTGAGAACCCATAATGTTCTTCATTTAACCACAATGATGACTATTATTATTTTGTCCTTCCATGCCCTTATTCATACATTCAAACATTTGTCGTCTTTTAGACTCATTATTCACTACTACAACATTCATAAGATAGAATGGAGCAAATCAATTGGGCAGATTTCAAAGTTATCATATACTGCTACCACATTCGCTTAAGGGAATGGAGCAAATTCAATGGGACGAATTTCAAGACCTTTTATCAAAAGTATATTATTTTTGCCTTATGTCATTATTTTATCACCACTATGGTGCATTGAAACTCAAACGCAATGTCTTATCCATATAAGGCGCATTAGGCCATAATTCTATGGGACTCAAACCCAATACCTTATCATTATGGTGCATCAAAACTCAAATTGATGTCTTACCCTCTTGGTGCGATAGAACTTGAATCTATCGTCTTACCCTCAAATATTTTTACATTATGTGCATCCAGACTTTAACATGATGTCTTGCCCTTTTGGTGCGATGGGACTTGAATCCATCGTCTTACCCGTCAATCAATATCATATAAGTCAAAACCAATAGAACTCACCCCTGAGCCTTTAAAAAAAATCAAGAGTTATAGAAGCAAATTTAGTCAAATAAGACTTTGAGAGTTTTCTCACCTCTAGTGATTATAAATGTTAATAAGTTCCTCAAAATTAACACTTAGAAAATTTACCTCTTTATTCTTCAATTCTTTTCTGAAACGAAGAATTGTTAGTATAATCATAAACCAATGTATAAAATTGTTAGAGTAAAACAAACCAATATGTTCTACCTCTTCATATAACACATATATACTAAAATAAATTATTAGTATAAGAGGAACTTTTTAAAATATAAATGTGTAACAAGAAAAGAAAACACAAAATCTGTTCTTGCTCACAATTGTTTCAGCTACAACTCTTTTGCGAAGTACTACAACTTTTAGAGCATATTCGTGCTGATAACGTGTTGTAAAATCAAGCTCAGAACAATATAAATATAAAGAGGAGAAGACAAGAAATATAGATGGTAGAGAGAACTTTTCTTATTCAAGTGTGTCTTACAATGGTGAATGATATTTCTATTTATAGTGTTGAGATATCACCCCAAAGGTCGTCATGATAAATGCCCAAACAAAGTAGGTAAATAGTTATCCACAATGGATCATATCACCTTGGAAATATACATACATGAATTTCATTAATTCATGAATAAACTCAATGTACAATCCACTTAGTTCAATGAATTTATAACAAAGTGGCAAAAATTTAAAAATATTTTAACTGCTACACATTCCCACTCACGATTTTCACTTCCATTAATAGGGAAAAAGGGTAGTTTTTGTTGTAGGTTTACGGAAGCAATTTTATTTCTCAATTAACATCATCACCAATACAAAAACACTCTCTGATTATCTCAGCGAATATGACTGGTAAGATTTCTCCCTATATATTTATGTATATGTATTTTTTTTTCTTTTCGTCTTTTCAAGTTCAATTGCATGAGGTAATTGAAATGACAAAAAATCATGAAATATCCAAAAAGAAAGAGAATTGCACACGTGGGGAGGAATGTTGAGAATATAAGATTTATTTTTCAAAAATGGATGGTTACATCAAGATTATTGACCCCATTAGTGGCGTTGAATTACGTGTAGAAGTTTTTTTTGTTCGAAGAGCATCCTAGCAATTCAGGTAAAGACAAAGATACATACAATTAATTTATTTTGTTTGGATTCTTCAAAAATATCAATGATTATGTTTCGAATTTTTCAGAAGTACTAGAGTATTTTCGGAGAATGAGACATAGATGCAACATAAAAAATGAAGAGTGCGTAGCATTTAACTAAACTTTAGTGCTCTGGCTAGCAGGAGCAACAGGAAATTAGATCCATCCACATGAATGTTCTTAATTCTTATTTATCACCATATATGAAGCAACAACAACTATATATACCATAAAAATGTTAATCTGTAATAACACTGATCCAAAAATATGAGAATCTAAATTTTGCAATGTCATGGATAGTAGCATATTCATTTGGTGAGATAAGTGGTAATTTGGCCGATTTATGTATGTACGGTTTTATATCATTGTTGTATATATTGATAATTCTTTAATGTTACTTTTTAAAATTTAAATGCAATGGTATCCCTTGAAATATATTTGGTGTGGAGCTTTTCTTTATGTTTTAAAAGTGAAACTAATAAAAAAAAGATAATGCATAATTAAATTGTATATAAATAAAGATAATGCATAATTAAATTAAATTTTCTTTATGTTGTAAAATCATATATATTTTTAGTTATATTATTTTGTCTAATGCATAGTTAAATTTTATATGTACAAATTAGTTTAAATTTAAATTATATATTTTATATGAGATAGAGACTCTAATAAGCACAATTTTGCTTTTTAGGTATGTTTTGTGTGGAGGATAATATTTTTATGTGAATTGTTTAATTAGAATCTGTCTTCTAATGAATAATTTGATTGGGTGTACAAGTATTTGATAATCCTCTACATATGATACAAGGTAAGGTAAAAGTTATTGTCTTATGGATATCTCAGTATTACATTGTTCATATATACCAATGTCTTCTGTAAATTAAATTTTACAATTTTTTGAAGTTAAAATTTTAAGCAAATTCAAAATTCAAAATTACAACTTTTAATAATTTTTTTTATATAAATGTAGATTTATTTGAATTTAAGATGAATTTTTTTAAAAATTACAAGGTAAAAACATTTAGTAAGTTCCTTGACATATAATCATTGATAAAGATATAAATTATTATTTTCTTCTATGAAATAAATCTGAATTAATAATTTAAAAATAATATAACAAGTACTTGATTCACTATTTGTATTTAGTTAATTTTAATGATTAATACGAAATTTATATATTAATTTTATGTACATGTTTGTATTATTATTTAATTATTTTTAAATATACTCTATTTTTAATTATTTTTCTATTATAATTTTACACGAATTTAAGATTATGAAAATACTTTGAACTATTTGGATTAAAAAAAACATATGTACATTTACCAACATGTCATTTAGTCTTATGATATTTAACATTTCACGTGGAAAGTTAGAATTGTTGATACATTGATAACATGGAGAAAAAGTTAATTTATTAATATAACATAAAAATAATAAAAGATAAGCATGTAAAAATATTTGAACGGTATGTTTTATGAACTAAAAATAATCATAAATTAAATATATCCGCGCAACGCGCGGGCACATACTAGTATCTTCCTAATAAAAAGACTACATTCTTAATTATAAAATTGACTAAAAGTACATAAAGTAAAAATAACTAACTATTGTATAAATACAATATTCAAATGAAGATACTAAAATACCACATGCTAGGTTAATGTATACAAAGCCACACCACCACCGTAAATTTTCAATAATAATAACAATAAAATAATAAAAAGTTGTACAATAACAACAAACAAGAAACATAAACATTGAACAAAACAAATAAAAAAGAGGCAAGAGAAGAGAGCATAGATATTTTCTCATTTTTTTCAACTGTTTTAAGTGTGTATACTATTGTGTCAAATGTTACTATTTATAGGATAGGATTAAGGAACACGAATAGTTGTCATGAGTATATATGACATTAATTCATTTGAGATCATGGATGAGGATGAGAGGTGAAAGTAAAAACCATAATGAATATAATTAGTGAGAGTTACATATATTTACATAATGAAGAGTTTTAAGTAGCAATAAAATTTATCTATGGCAATCCCATTTCTAGCAAGATACTGTTATTACCTATATTGCTGAGACCCTTCAAAAATGCCCTCCAAAAGTTATTATGGATGCTTGCAGTGTCAACATAAAAATACTTTTGGAGGTTATTTGCAAAAATGTAACAGAAGGTGCAATTCTCAGATTATTTTGTTTACTTTGGTGTTGTTACTCGAGCACCCTGATGTGTTGTGAAGTACACTGATGCTACTGTGTGTCTGTATAGAAGTTGACATGCAGGTCACATTGTCGACTCCTTTTTTAATGTTTTTCCTCATTACCAGGAGAGAGTTGCCAGACACGAAGCAGCTCATTTCTTAGGGGACATCATCCTGTTCTGGTTTTCTATTTTTATTTGGTTATGATGACGACATGAGTTGAGCTTAGATAAAAAATTGAGGATTCATACAATATGGACCTCGACTTGTTAGGGACTGAGGCATAATTGTTATTGTTGTTGACTTCTTGTGCACAACAACAATTCCTCTATTAAGCTGCTGGTGGCTAAAGTTTGATAACTGTACTGTATTTCAGTTTCCTACCAAATTGGTCTTCCCATCCTTGGATATGTAATTGGGTTAGGATGAAACCCTTTTGGTCCTATCTGGCTCTGCCTCTATGTATGTGTATTTAAAAAATGTCATTAATTAAGTACCAACGATAGGTACGACTTTGTACTTACTTTCAAAGTAATATCAAGCTCGAACCATAAAGTTCAAATTCTGTATCGCTATGTAGGTACTTTGTCAGTCGTCAGATATCTACAGCTAGTTACATTACACACAAATTAACATTGCTTCTTAAATTTTTGCCGGAAAAAGAAATTATTCATAAGTAATTGCATTTTCAGGCTAGCAGCAGAAGGCGTAAAGTATGATAAAGTTGTTGGTCAATCAGCTGACCTTTTCACTCTTCAGGTTTAGTAAACACTATCTACAAGTTATAATGCCTCTTGTCTGGAACCATTAATAAAAAAAAACTGTTGCTCTTTGTCTTTACAGAACAATGATTTCAAGTGGGATTCTAATTGAATGTGCGTACATATTTAATGAAATTTTCAATACGGATACACAATTAGAGAATAAAGCTAACCCAGAACCAAGTTGTTGTCTCCTAAGCTAAACAACTAAGATTGAACCTAAACCAAAACCCATGGACTGAATTAGGAGAGCGGAGGTTTTAAAAGCTTAAGCTGTTACAGGAAACAAACTCTTCTTTACTTAGTTGTATATCCAACATGCACTCGGATGTGCGGGCTTGAATTTTTTTATGAGCCAAACACGCAACTCTTTTTTTAATAATGGGTGGAGGGAGGTGAGACTCGAATGCAAGATTTGTGCCTATTCTGTTAATCAGAGGAACAAAGTGATTGCTTCAAAATTGCCCAACCAGAGTTGGTAGGCTCATATTATATTTGTCTGGCAGCTACTCGTTTTAGTACCACCAACGAAGAACACAGCAGCTAGTTGTTGTTCCTCGAGCTTTGCTTAACAACTAGTTAAAGAGATTCACAAATCAGTTCAATCAACATTCCAGTGCTTTCCAGAACCCGTCTTAGGTGATAACCTAGAAAAAGTATATTTAGATCATGCTAATTTTCGGAGAAGTATCTGATTTGTATCTTTGATAGGCCCTCGAGAGTAGATTATGGAATTAAGCCATTGTGAGCTCAAATTAGAATAACAAGTGGTTTATAGTATGATATGAAAATAAATTATAGTTGAACAAAGAAAACAGATTCAAGTGTACCCCATAGACAATGCATAATATAAACCTTTTTCATTTCGAACTATCACATAACACAAAATAAATGTTCCTATTACAGTACATCAATAGTTATCGTTTGCAAAATACAAAATCACGAATGGACAAGACGTGCATTAAACATACTTATTCCTAAAACATATATTTAACAACTGACAATTAGAGCATAAAAGAAACAATTTACTTTTCAAAGTAAACATTAAAAAGTTCTGCATTTATTAGAGGATTGTTACACAAAATAAGCTTCAATTTCCTGCATATAAGATAAAAAGAAGACGTCGTTGTCTTAATTTGAAGGAGGGTAAAATGTAGTAACAAAGATGGAGTAATTAATAATGAGAACCGTGGACTGTTAGAAAGATTTAAAACTTACTGCGACTGCTATGGATGTAGACCTTAAGGGAATTATTTCCTATGTCCTCTTGTTCTTGTTCAATCTTTCTGGCAGAATCCTCAGCACCAATGCTGCAATAATGTAACTCTCAAATTTCCCCAAAATCTGTTGGAATTTCTTGCAGGAAGCGGCAATTCATCAGAACAAGGCGTTTTAGATTTGGGAAGCTATCACTGCTAGCTTCCCAGTGCTGAAAATTTATATTGTCATCACTCAGTCTCCATACTTTACCCCTAGCTGGCGATTGTTTAAGTTTGAGCTTTTCAAGATTTGGTAACAATGCAAGAGTTGATATTTCTTCCCAAGGAAAATGAAAGAGGCCGGTTAAAGTCAACATTTGTTGGGAAACTGAACCTCCTTATGGAGATCTCTTCCGAAGCAACATTCTTCAATGCTTCGAGTTTTGTCAAGCTGGACATATCAATAAGGCGTTTGGTCATAACATCTTCTTTCGAATAAGATACACCAACCATTAATCTCTTTAGATTGGGAATGCTTTTGAAAACGTCATTTGTACAACTGAAGGAACATAGACCAGAAAGTTCCTCTAGATTTGGCAATATACCTATCTCAAGTTCTGATATTCTAGAATGCCTCAAGTTCTTCATCAACCAAATTGTCCCTGGTACTGTTATATAGCTCCCAAATTGTTCGTGCTGAATTAGAGTTTGCAAATTCTGAAGCTTTGAGATTGATTCAGGAAGATGATGAAACCTTTCAACTTCAACATATCTCAAATGAAATAAATTTGTAATGTCAAATGGAAATCCAAAATAAGAATGGGGGAAGATCAATACCCTGAAAAGATTGAAATGACGTAAATGAACATAGCTTGCTGGATAAAACCTGTAGATAGATCTGGTAAAAAATGGTAATCGATGGATAAAATCTAGAGTTGAACAACTGAAGCGACCACCATTAAGTTTTTGTGTTGGAAGAGTAAGGATGTCTTGGTTAGTTCTCTCAACATGCATAAACTTTGTCATTTCAGCTTCTTTCAAACAGAATTCACACAGTAGATCATGCATTGCACATGCTTTTATCTCACCATTGAATCTCCTTTTTCTTACCATTATCAAATTCCTGCTAATAAGATCCTCCAAATAATAATCTGCCACTTCCTCCTAGCTTTTACGACTTCTGGCTGACATCCTTATGAAACCTTCTGCGATCCATAATTGGATCAATCTCTGAGTATCAACTTGAAAATCTTCCGGGAAACAAGCCATAGAAAGAAAACGAGGTTTGAGCTGAATAGGCAAGTGGTGGTAACTCAAACCGAGCACTCCTAAGCATTTATCTGGATGACTAGCAAGGACTGCACTTAAGGTTCGGGCAACATCCTTCCAACTTTCTAATGTCCTGTCCACTTTAGAGAGATGTCCTGCAATCACTGAAATCGTTAGGGGTAACCCTTGGCATTTTCCAGCTATTGCCTTTCCAATTTCTCCCAACTCGGGAGGATAATCGTGTTCTAGTCCAAAAACCTGATCACGAAGTAACTTCCAGCTGTTATCTAAATCCAAGAGGTTCATCTCATGAGGGCTAATAGTATTTGCATAAATCGCTACCTCAGCTTCCCTAGTAGTCAATAAGACTCGACTTCTATTGTTGCAATCAGGAAATATTCCTCTTATGCTATCCCAAACATCCTTACTCCAAATATCATCAACAACAACAAGGTATCTTCGACCAGTTAACTCTTTCTTTACTAGGCCTGCTAAGTCAGAGTCATCCTTGTTATCATAATCTTTTGCGTTGAAACTAACTGTTTGCTTTGAAATGCAACTTAAAGCTTCTAACAACACATTTCTACCTCGAATTCTTGAGATATTGTAACCCAGGCAAGAATGTCAAAATGATGATACCTGATTGCGAGATGATCAAAAGCTTTTCTAGCTAGTGTTGTTTTGCCAATGCCACCCATGCCTGTTATTGTGACAATTTCAAGATCCCAGGATTGTCCTGTCAATAATCTTTTAATTATGATCTCCAAGTCATCATCAAGTCCGTGCACAATATCATCATCCAAATTTGGCAACACACTTGTAGAAGAAGTGCCAATTAAGGAATCCCTCCATAATTCAAGAATTTGATCATCATCATCATGAGTAATTGTGTTAAAACCAGAAGCAATAATCTCCATCATTTCTTTCTTTATTGTATCCATTTTTTCAACAACTGCTGGCAAATCCTCCAGTTGTACATTTTCATTTGAGAAGTGTAAGCCATTGATTATATTGGAAATCTTCACCTCAACAGCATATTTTGCATGATTAGCAGTAATTCTAATTTTTTCCTCCAAAGATTTGATTTTTTCAGCATTCTTATTGCCTACTTCTTCAAGAAAATTACAAAAATATTGAGCAGTAGCATGAATAGATTCGAGCGCTTTAGCAGTGTGAGCATCAAAGAGTTGCGGATTTCGTTGCTCAAGAATTTGAAGAAGACAAGTTACAGCACTATAAGCTGCTGCCATCAAGGTCTTAAGATGAACAAGCTCTATATTTTTGAATAACATTTGATTCAAGATAATATTAAATACTCTGTTTTTTTAGAGCAGAGAAGAATACTACTCCTTCATCAATACGTGGTCTAGAATTGACTCAACAAGTCCTTTAACTTTTTTTAGATCATCAATAATTGATGATTTATAATATTTTTTTATATACTATATAAATTTTAATTCAAGTTTTTATATTAAAATTCACGTAGAAAATTATAGAGTTTGACTATCGTACTCCTAATCGTGTCATTTAAAATGGCACCAGGGGGTCCTTTTTTTTCTTTTTCTTTTTAAATTTGGGTGAAAGGGAAATGAGGAAAAGGATTAGAAGGTAAAAGTTCAGCTACTCTGTTCCTTTTGATTTGTCAATATCATTTTTCGACAATCTAATTGCATGAATTTTGATCAATATTTTAAGATTTATTTTTTCATTGTATTAATATGAGAAAGATTTCAATCTATACAATTAGTTTTTCTGGATTACAGAAGGTGAAAGTTTAATTTTTATCAATACCATTTGAAACATTGGAGCTGAAATTAAAGATAAATAAATGAATCCAATCTGAGAAAGAAGTTGAACAAGCGGGAGATTTAGCTTACCAGGGGAACAATGGTTTTACTCTTGAGATGAATCCAATTTATGGGGAGATCGAATATAAATAAAATAGATTCTATAATTTTGTTTATTTTTGGATTTATTATTAAACGCCATAAAAATAATTTAATTAACCATGTCAAATTTATTTTAATGATAAATGTAGTTGAAAGACTTTTGAAAATAAAAACATTAAATTGAGTGATTTTATTGATACAAAATAAAGTTTGACTTTACTAGATAATTTTTAAAGTTCAGTGACCTTTTAAGATATTAACTCTTATATTTATTACTTCTCCTTTTGTTACACGGGAGAGTTGACAAAATCGCCACTCTCAAGAATTAATTGAGCATTTAAACACAAGTTTTCAAAAATTGGTAATTTAGACACCAATTATGACATCACTCATTATTCTTCCAAAATATACAACACCCTACTCTCAAGTTTTTAATACTACACTTTAGTCCCCACTCATCCAACAAATGTGGAGTGTTTTTTTTCATTTATTAAAAAATCAATTCCAATGGAGAAAAGCTCTCCAAGAAGAAACTAAAAATTGATGCCGTTTTTGCAGCTGATATAGCCGATTCCGGAACGATATTATAACTTTGAAAGGTGAAATCATCAACATTCTACTCATTCCTTCCATTTTTATACTATTTTCTTTCAAATAGCTTCAAAGAAAAAAAATTCCGCCATTTAAGAAGCTTGAGAAATCTTCCAAAATCACTTCATAACTCGTTTATAGACAAACTTTAGTAGTTTAGAAGCACTATAGATATCTATTCTCCATTCCAGGAGCTTGATTTGAACCCGATCTTGTCCATTCGTGTTTTGTACGGATTTCGTATCAGTCATCGATCGCTAATTACTGATACCGTAATCTAGTATCTATCAGTGTAGTTTATATATAATGGCAGTAGCTGAATTTATTGTTGCTGGTGGTGATTATATGAGAGTATGAGAGGAGACTCCCGAAAGCTGGTATTGGAAATCTTTTAGAAAGACAACAGTGCCCATTTCATTGCATCGCAATAGTTCATATGGTGATATGATTGCAAGCGTAATTGAGGTCGGTGAGTTATCCTGCTAGCCAAGCGACTTGGTAATTAGCTATCAAATGAATGGGAGGGGAAAATACATCCCACATTCATAGAGAATGATAGGCATGTGGGTTTGTACATGATGGATATTGTTGCTGATGGCTCTAGGCCTATATTGAGGATAAATGTCATTGTGAGGCCTCCGATTGAACCAACGAATTCATTTAACGACGACGACTTGGTTGAAAATGAAAGCTTGGGTGATCAACTAAAGAAGAGCTTGTCTGATCATTCAAATGAGAGCTTGGCATCCATATTTAATTCGATTGCTAACAGATTTAGAGAATTGTTCAGGGAAAGGCATGCGTATGTCATTAAATCAAAGGGTAATAAAATGGTGTCGGCTGCCGAAAGGATTGCAAGAAAAAAAAATGATCAAAGGCGACTCCTTGTATGTGGAGAACATAACCGGGGACGACAATCAATTAACTGTGTTCGGCGCAAGTTCTACTTCCAATGTGAACCTACTGGAAAAGTCGTGTTCTTGTAGGAAATATGTCTTGGTCAAGATACCGTGAGCTCACGCAATGGCTGCTTTGTGATCAAAGCATGGCGATGACTATGGTATGAGCATCTATGAATACTCTCCGCCTTTATATAAAACTGAAGCATACCTCCTTGCATACTCTGAATCTATTAACGTTGTCCCTATCGAGTTGGAATGGTGTGTGCCAGAAGAATTGCTAAACGTTAAGATTCTTCCACCCCTTGTCGATACCAAGCTTGGAAGGAAGAAAAAAAAATGTGTCAAGGGTGTCGGTGAGAATATCAAGAGCAAGAGGAGGAACAAATGTTCAATTTGCAAGAGATCCGGACATAAGAGACCCACATGTATGAACAACAACAAATCTTAGATAGGATTTGATTAACTTTGTTTTTGTAATCAAGCTACTGGAGATCTCAAGCTACTGTTTATTTTGGAACCCAACATTTTGGTCAATTTAATGTCAGTTATTATCAAAATTACTCATGATCTAATATAGATCAATCAAAAGATGGCATACGTTTTATACACTTTCTATTAATGTTTATTATCAAGTCCACTCGTTGTGTATTAAGGTGTGTATTATTAATACATGAAAATTCATCATGGTATTCGTAATGCAGTGATTTTAATGCATGCATTAGAATGCAATTTTCCTCAAAACATTTTTTTTTACATTTTTCCCACTAAAATTTTGAATTTTCCTCATGCATACATTTTTTAATGCCCAAAATAAAAAAAATGCATAATAAATAACCTATGTATAACTAATTCAAATATAACTAATACAAGCATTATTTAGATATACACTCTACCAAACGACACATTAAAGAATTGTCGAAAAATCAGACGTTGACATTGAAAAAGTAGGAATTTGTACTTTGTTATTATTGTAAAACTTGGCTAATTGACTAGTGTCACTGTTGGTTAAAATATATTGACCATTAGGACAATTGATACCTGTTCATGTGGTTGATTTAGATTTTACCAATGACATCTACACTTCATCATTAGTAAGGTATATACGGGTTGATATCATGATTCAAAAATGATCTATACTGAACCTACTAGAACATGATCCTTATATAGACCGTAGCTAGTAAAATTTCAAAAAAAGAATGATTAATTAATAGGAAATTATATTATTGAAATTTATTCAATTAAATAAGTTCAAACAAGTCAAGTGATCATGTAAGGATCCACATACATTAGGGGTGATGATCAATGATGTATGAGAAAGATTTGTATTTATACAATCAACATTCTTAGAGTAATGTGTGAGAAAGCATAAGTATGTTGGGAGGCATAGTTGTGGTTATTCATTGCTAGTCATCCAGATAAATGCTTCCATGTTCCACCACTTGCCTAATCGCCTCAAACCTTGCTTTCTTTCTATGGTGGATCTTTCGGAAGAATTTCAGGTTGATACTCAGAGATTGATCCAATTATGGATCACAAAAGGTTTCCTAAGGACTTTCAAAAATGGTAAAATTAAAGTTTGGTGGAAGTGGGAATAGATTATTGTAAGGACCTTATTAGCATGTGTAATACATGATCTATTGTGCGAGTTCTGTTTTATAGAAGCTGAAATGACGAAGTATATGCATGTTGAGAGAACTCACTCTACTTATATAAGCAAAAAAAAACCTGCCTACTTAAAGACCATCTATTTGATGGAAAAAATTAAAGACCACCCCAAAATAGGAACATTCGTTCAAATGGCCCATAGGAAATTTGGCCCAGCTGGCCGTTGAGCATCAGGCATGGTTGAAGCCCATAGTAGGTGAGCCTCGAGATGTTTTGCAATGAAAAAAGCCTTTGGGAACTTGCTCAGTCTGATCCATTAATTGTCAACTTTATAGCACGGGTCCAATAATATATGTGAAATATTTAAAATATATATATATATTTTTATCATAAAAAATTTCATAAATTAGTTGGTCTAAACTTTTATCTAAGAACTCAAAAGGAAGATTTGCCTTATTTTTAAGTCGCGCTAATTAGCATGACGTGCCTGCTTCAGCGTGAACTCCTTTAAAACTAAAAGTCAGAACTAAAACAGATTTCATAATTTCAGAAAAATTATACACTAATTAAATTAAAGTAGAACAAAAGAAATAATATTTTTTAAATTTTTTACCGAAACACGTTGTAAAGTCATAGCTAAAATGGATTTCATAATTTCAAAAAAATTATACACTAATTAAATTAAAGTAGAACAAAAGAAATAATTTTTTTAAATTTTTTTTCCGAAACACACTGAAGCAGGCACGTTGACGGAGACGTGTCTGCTTCAGCGTGAACTCTCTCTTATATAATAAGAGAATACTTTTGTTGCTCCGATCAGAACAAATAAATAATAATTGATGCTTTTAAATTAAGTAAAAACTGTCCCTACCAGAAGAAAGAAAACATTAATCAAATGAAAATGGATGGGAGATAATTGTATTATAGTATCACATCTGCTTTCACACACCTAACTGACATTGACTTAGTATTTTTATATCATCAAAAACAATAATTGATGTTATTGATAAACACTAACATGGTGTTGAAATTTTTTTTTCTCCAATTGTAAGAATAATTCCTAATAATTCTTACTTATGGCCCAAGTTTACTTGTGGCCTAAGTAATACCATAAATAATATTTAATGAAGAATAGATCTCGTCCGTACATTGGTTACTTGATGGACGTACCGGATTAAGCTACAACCTCTATAAATTGGTCCTCCCTCCACCAATAAGGGTTACCACATATTCTTTTACACTAATTCCATCGCTGACGGTTGTGGTAACGTAAGATTAGGGCAAGGAGGTAGAAACCAATTTACGACTAACGCTTCCGCTTCTCTCTGTGATGATGTCTTCCTCATCAGGTATGTGCCCTTAACGATCTCTATGTAAGATTATCGTGTTCAAGATCCTGATGTGTATAAAAGTATTTAATCTAACATGTGGCATCCAAGCCTGGATTGTTTGAATGGATAATCTTCGTATATCTTCCGCATCAGCCTTGGTAAAGTGATAAATCAAAATTTCATATCTCCCTCATCTTATATCGGTTTCCGGTGAATCGAAGTCCCAGGCGTTAAAAATGTAATTTCTTCGTGGGTTAGTGGTTGGATTGCATTGGGTGTACCTCGTTTTTCGTGAATTCGAGGCGTAAGTTGCTATCTTAGGCCTTTTAGTTGTAAAGTTTTGCGTTTCTTGTTCGTGTTGCATGGAACTGATCCGAGCCCCGATGAGTGTTCCGTTTTGAAATGCAGATTCGGGGAAGGATTTTGGACTTCTTTACGGAGTCAATTCTGAAAAATCCAGAGCGGGTCCCACATTCCAGATTTTGACTCTGAAATTGGTCTGTCTCCAAATTTGATGATTTTAGTGAGTAAACGGCCGTATTGATGCTGTGATTCTATTTTTTGATAGCGTGGTAGCAGTCTAAGGCCTTTCGAAAGGGAAAAGCTCTGGTAGAGTGACTTGGAGCGTGCGTGATCGGCTTTTATCCTCTTCCAAGGATAGATGACTTGTTTGATCAACTTCAAGGGGCTAGTTATTTTTCTAAGATTGACCTTCGTTCGGGCTATCACCAATTGAGAGTGAAAGAAGATGATATTCCGAAAATGGCTTTCCGGACTAGGTATGGTCACTACGAGTTTTTGTTAATGTTGTTTGGATTGAGAAATGCTCCGGCCGCATTTATGGACTTAATGAATAGGGTGTTCAAACAATACCTTGATATGTTCGTGATTGTGTTTATTGATCTACTCCAGGAAGGAGGATGAACATGCTAATCATTTGAGGATTGTATTGGAAGTCCTCAAGGATCAACAACTCTTTGCGAAGTTTAGTAAATGTGAGTTTTGGTTAAGATCCGTGGCTTTTCTTGGTCACATTGTCTCCGGTAAAGGCATTGAGGTAGATCCTAAGAAGACGGATGCGGTTAAGAATTGGCCTAGACCTCTATCACCTTCGGATATTTGTAGTTTCTTGGGCTTAGCCGGTTATTATAGGAAGTTTGTTGAAGGGTTTTCTTCTATCGCTTCTCCATTGAAGGCTTTGACTCAAAAGAAGGTTAAATTTATGATGTCCGAGGCATGTGAGAAGAGTCTCCAAGAATTGAAAGATAGACTTACTTCGGCTCTAATATTGACTCTACCAGAAGGATCTGATGGGTTTGTGGTCTATTGTGATGCCTCTAGAATTGGGTTAGGATGTGTTCTTATGAAAAATGGAAAATTTATTGCTTATGCTTCAAGGCAATTCAAGGTGCATGAAAAGAACTATCCTACTCATGACCTAGAATTGGCAGCGATTGTGTTTGCTTTGAAAATATGGCATCATTATTTATATGGGGTACATGTGGTTGTCTTTACCGACCATAAGAGTTTACAATATGTGTTTAAATAGAAAGATTTGAATCTTCGCTAAAGAAGGTGGCTTGGGTTGTTAAAAGATTATGATACGAGTGTTCTCATCACCCCGGTAAAGCTAATGTGGTGGCGGATGCTCTTAGTCGATTATCTATGGGTAGTGTTGCACATGTTGAGGATGGTAAGAAAGAATTGGTTCGTGATGTTCATAGATTGGTCCGATTGGGTGTTCGGTTAATTGATTCCGCTAAAGGTGGTGTTACGATTCGCGATGGTTCTGAATCCTCTTTTATGCATGATGTAAAGGCTAAACAAGATCTTGATCCTAACTTGGTTGAATTGAAAGAAGCGGTGCTCAAAACGTCCGTGGAGGCTTTCGCCCAAGGGGGAGATGGTGTGTTTCGCTATCAAGGTCGTTTGTGTGTTCCCAATGTAGATGACTTAAGAGGAAAATTTTTGTCGAAAGCCCATAGTTCTCGATATTCCATTCACCCAGGAGCTACCAAGATGTACAGTGATTTGCGAGAGATCTATTGGTGGAATGGAATGAAGAAAAATATTGCGAAATTTGTGGCTAAGTGTCCTAATTGGCAACAAGTGAAAGTCGAGCTTCAAAAGCCAGGAGGTTTGACCTGTAGGTTACGACTTCCCTTCTTTCTAGATTGAGCTTTAATGCGTAAATGCTGGTTGATGTGTGTGAATCTGGGATGGGTAGCTAGTATTTTTGTTCTTCTTCTCTGGTTTTATTCGTTTAGAGTTGATTTCTAGGTTGTTCGGGATTAGTAGCATGCCTTAGGATGAGTTGTTGACCTGGGTTGTTGTTAATTTGCTATGGATTATCTGTTGGGTGGCTATCTATTGATGCATACATGGGTTTGGGATATTTTCTTGGTTTCTATTTATTCCTGTGGATTTCTGCGACAGTTTCGACCTTAGAATAGGTTAGGATAGTATTGCCTTAGTCCTATGCACCTGTTGACTTGAGTATGTATCCGACGTCGTTTCGGATGGACTAGGTCCTTGTAGACTGGTATAACAGACTTGGGTCTGATGGCTTGAGCCTTAGTTTAGGCATTTTTGTGGCTTTCGGATCTTTCGATTCCTTCTCTCTTATTTCTGCGATTCTGGGGTGCTACCAGAAGACGTTGCAGTTGCGTCGATTGACGAATGGATTGTGCTAGGCTGGGAGCCTTCGGTTGATATCCTTGTGGGGCTGGTGGCCCGTAGTGTTTAGCCTTGTATTGTTTGTATGTAGCTTTATCCGGTTCGAGGTTGTTAGCTCCAGTACGCAGCTGACGTTACTCGGTTGGATCCGGTATTTCCAGCGCTAGGTTGTCGGGGGTATGCTGCTAGCTCCGGTCGGCAGCTGGCCTTACACGATTGTAGTCCGTTATTTCCAGCGCGAGGCCGTTGTCCGTAGGCTACTAGTACCAACTGCGGAGCTGACGTTACCGGTTGGAGCCGGTATTTCCAACGCTAGACTGTTGAGCGAGAGATGTGATTTCAGGTCCGAGGTTGATGTTACTTCTAGCTCGGGCCCATGTATTATTCCAGCTCGAGGCTGACGTTACACAGTTATAGTCCGGTATTTCCAGCTCGTGACTGATGATTGGGCGGGGCCCAGGTGTTATCTTTTTGTGTTCGGGACCCATAGGTGTTTAGGCTTCTAGAGTTGGGTCTTCATTCGTTTATATAGAATAGCTCTTCTGTGTACCTGTCGGGCTTATGGGGCCCGTTCGAGTTTTATTTAAACTTTCGCACAAGTGTGCCCAACGGGTCTTATTTGGGGCTCAGCTGGGTTTAGCTTAGTTGTTCTTGTTTATTTTCCGCTTTCTCTACTTCCGTTCTGTTGACCTTTGTTTGTGCTGTTCTATCTTGTCTGCCTATTTTTACCTTTCTTGCTCAGTCGGCCTATGATGCCTATTGGGTACCTGTTGTTCGGTACTCATGCTACACTCTGCATCTGTTTTCGTGATGCAGGTCTGAGTACCAGTTCACAGCGTTGAGTTCGAGCCTGCAACTGTCTGTTCAGGAGATGAGGGTGAGCACATTGCATTCTGGGATTACCTGTCTCCTTCTGTATTTATATTTTGACTTGTCTTTTACTTCGAGACAGTTTGTTTCTGTGGTCCACTTTTGGGACTTGTACTCTTGTTAGTAGTTATGTACTTGTGACTTCCAAATTTTGGGAGGTGTCTTGTATGCATATAGTTTGGTTTTGCTTCAATCTTCTTTATGTGTTGTGTTTGTTGCTTCCGCTTAGTTGATGAATAGTTTCCACCCTTAGTCCCATTACTTCTAAGTTCCGGGATAGGGTTTTGGATGGCCTACTGGTGGTTTGGTAGGCGCCATCATGAGCTGAGAAATCGGGTTCTGACAGTTTGATCCTATCAACATTAATGAGATTATCCTTCATCACTTCCAAAAGATTTATACTACTGATCTAAATCATAGTTCCCCACCGCCTCCTACTACTTGTCAAAATGCCATTTCCCTTGATAATAGAATTAATATAGGAAGACCCCTGATCAGAAAAGAAATAAAAAACACCATCTTTTCATTTCAACCCCTTAAATCTCAGGGACCAGATGACCTTCACCCGCGCGTGCTTTTCTTCCAAAAATTCTAGAAGAAAATAGAAGAAACAGTAGTCACCACGTGTATGATAAATTTTAGCACCTGCTCCATTCCTGCGGAATTAAATAAGTCTTTCATCTGTCTAATTTCAAAAGTTAAAAATTCGGAGCAAATTACTCACTACATACCCATTAGCTTATGCAACACTATTTACAAAATCATTACTAAAATCATTGTCAATAGAATTAGACCTTACTTAGATGATATCATTAGCCCTCAACAATATAGCTTCATCCCTGGAAGAAGAGCGTTAGACAATGTTGTAATTGTCCAAGAAGTTATTCATTCTTTCCAAATATCAAAAGGAAAATTTGATAAAATGGTTCTTAAAATTGATCAAGAGAAAGCTTTCGACAGATTAAAATGTCATTCATTAGAAAATTCCTCATTATCCTAAACTTTCCTGACAATATTATCAAATTAATCATGTCTTGTATCTCAACCTCTTCCATATCCATCCTAGTTAATGGAGTTTCGACAAATTTCATCCTCCCGGCGAGAGGATTAAGGCAAGGAAACCCACTATCACCCTATATCTTTATTATCGGTATGAAATTCGTCTCCAGACTTATTCACTTCGCCATTCAAGAATGCCTTTGGCAACCTCTTAGAATTGGTAGAATGGATGTTCCTATATCTCATCTTCTTTTTGCAGATGATATTATTCTCCTTGCAAAAGCCGACACTATAAATTCCTCCTAAATAATCCACATCTTCAATACCCTATCAGAATAATCGAGACAAAAAATAAACTTCAGTAAATCCTCAATTATTTTTTCTGCAAATGTTAGCGTAAAAGATAGAAACGACCTTCCCACAATGATAAATATTCGTCAATCTGAGAAAATGAGCAAATATCTAGGGTTACCTATAACAAATCACCATCCGAAAAAGTCATGATTATCAATACATTATAGACCATATGAATAAGAAGCTTAGTGGATGGAAAACCCGCTTCCTATCTCTAGCGGGAAGAACCACTCTTATCAAATTCGTCTTATCTGCTATTCCCACTTATGCAATGCAATGCAACTTAATACCCCAAAGTACTATAAACCATATCGATCATATCCAACATAATTTGCTTTGGGGATCAACACCGAAAAAGAGGAAACTCCATTTAATAAATTGGAACGCTTGTACCACCCCTATGAATCAGGGAGGTTTAGGGATCAAAAACACTAATGATAATAATATCTCCTTACTTGCAAGCTTACACTGGTTTAAATAACAAAGATCGACTTTGGGTAAAAGTTTTGAACGAAAAATATATAAATAGAAATAATAAAGTTTTTCAAACAAATACCAGACCTACGACTCCTATATTTGGAAAAGTCTAGTTAAGTCATACCTCCTATTTAATAAATGCATCCCTTGAAATGTGGGTGATGGTACTAAGATCCATCTATCAGATAAAGTTGGATCGAAGGGTCAAACACTCTTTGGGAAGTTATCCAAGAACCTTTAAATAACACAAAGACGGATACAAAACTTGTAGTGTCGGATGTAATGGATAATAATGATTCGGACTTAACATGTGTCTCCTTTGAAATACCCCACCAAATTATGAACTCCATTCACAATACGTATATCCAAGCATCTACGCCTAAAAAAAGATGTTTTTTAATGAAACCAAAATAGCAATGGGAAATTTAGCACGAACAGTGCCTACAATCTCTTCTTAAACACAAATAAGGAATTCCTTACAAGTCTTCCAAATACTTATACTTGGATTTTGAAACTTAGGACTTTAAACAAAATAAAACTCTTTATATGGCTGCTTCTTCTAAATAAACTCCCTACCTCCTCTTTTATTTTTTATGGAAATATCACCAATCACAAAAATTGTATTAATTGCCCAAATAGAAAAGAAACTACTATCCACATCTTTGCCAATTGCTCTGTTGCTAATAGCATATGTAATAAGTTCAACATAGCTATAGATAGCAGTGACTTTGACAATATTTACTGCCTGTGCCACTCCACAACTAATAACAATCGTAGAATACCTAGAGTCATTTTACCACCAAATATTCTTTGGAATATTCGGAAAGCCAGAAATAGTAACATTTTAAAACCTCACCCTCCAAATAACATTACCAGAATTGTGCAAAAAATATCCTTCCAAGCACTTGAAATCTTGCATGATCCTCATTACATAGCTTAAATCTCAGATGAATGCTACAAACGGAAAATAGACGGATCTTTTGAGCCTAAAACAACCAATAGAGGTACCGAGGAGTAATAAGAAATCAATCAGGGCAGTGGATAACAAGTTTTGCTTGTAAAACCAAAGTGGAAAGAGCATACCATGCAGAATTGTTAGCTTTATTACATGGACTGAATCTTGCAAAAGAAAAAAATATAAAGCAATAACTAGTGGAAATCGATTCATAGGTACTACTACACTCTAAATAGTGATAACGTTTTATACTCACATATTTGTGCTGACTGCAAGTCATTGCTTCAACAGTTGGACGAACCAACATTGGATCATATCTCTTGGGAGGTAATAGAGTAGCTGATGCATTAGCGGAATACAGAAGGAAGTTAAAGGATCCAATTATGACTTTAAACTATGTTTATATTTTTGAAGCATCTCCTTCCTTTACTACTAACTATCTAGAAAGAGATGCTAATGAAACTATTTTATATAGACCAGTTCCCTTTTTTATGGATGAACCTTAATTATTAAATGAAATCTTTCCGTTCTTAAGCAAAAAAAAAATCTTTGAGCTTCAATTCAAGTCATTCGTCTTTTCAATTAATTGTATAGATATATTGATCTAACAAACAAATATAATAATTATGACAATTGTTAAAACACTATAATCTATGAATCTACAGTTAAGATCATATGGTGTTATGATACTTGACAAACTATGTACAAGGATGATCACATCCAAAACTTGTCCTAAAATGGATAAGTGGCAGTTGCAAATATAATTAGGCATTATTTGCGATCGAAGTAAATTCCACAGAGAACTGTCAAAGCTTTCTTTTGTACAGCTAAGAATATTATAGTAATCAATTTCTCAAGGTTTATTCTTTTGATTTTTTTTCGTTATGAATTTAAATAAGAACAAAGACAAATAGAAATAATCAAACAAGTAAGTAATGTATCATTTTTCTTTCAAAGGAAACAACTTAGGGTGATGATAATCTCACCAATTGTCGGAATAAACTTAGAATATGCCCCCTATAATCTTGACGAGTTATTCTCTATCGATCATCAACCTTTACTCACTACCATTGTTTCTCAACATATAATAGTGGTTTTCGAGCGCTATTGGTCTCTCGAATGAACTCTAGCTAACCGAATACTCTGTTCACATATATAACACAAAAATTTTGTTATCCCTAACTTCCACTTTTAAATCATAGTCATTAATCTCTTAATGCCTAGAAGTGGTATTGTTCAAATAAAACCTAATCTTGTCGTCTCTCTCAAGAACAACAAAATAGCATAACACAATTAATCAAGATTCCTTCAATTACCTACAACAAAATATATTTGAATCAAATAAAGATAATGTAAAACGACTTAATTATAGTAAAGAAAAATCACTAGTTCATCCAACAATGGGTTCCATCAATCATTCTAGAAAATAATCTAGCTATTCATAATAGAGTTTAAGAATATAACATATATTTGCATAACGAACAAGTAAACGAGTAGAAGAGAATGAAACTCTATGTCGAATTCCCAATTATCGTCTCTTTTCCTTGTTCTTGCCTCTCAAAAACTGTGTAACCCTTTGAATATCGAGTTAATACACTATTTATATTGCATATATTTAATTCGTAGATAAAAATAATCTTCAAGCAAAATAACTCGGCCTAGTCATATTTTTAGCCGTACGCTCTGTAGGCCACATAGCATGGCCGCTCCACGCACGACCAATTCTACAGAGCTACATTTATTTGCTCTTAATTATTTCTTTTCAACTAGTGTGGAGTGGGTCTGATAGTGTGGCCACTCCGCGTACGGTCATTTGTTGTACTCTTTAGTTTTTTTCTTTATTTTTAAAATTTATTTAGCTCAATGACTCTCGGATGCGATCTTGATCATTTCTAAGGGCTTCTACTCAGATTTCGAAACTCCATAACAAGTCTATATTTGCTCCAAACATGTCTATTAGCTCTGACAAATATCATATCTAAAAAAATACACATAATAAGCACAAATAATAATTCTAATAATTTGATCGAGTGGTGACAAAAGAACACATATGAGGTGCCACAAACCTATTTTCAATGGCTCGTGGGATAAATTTAATGGCTTGCACAACAACTAAAAGGCTCAATCCTAACCAACAAAAAACACTAAGGTGCTAGAACAAAAACGTCCACAACAATACACACAAACAAGCAAACAATGAAAGTAAATGCAAGGGCGTGTGGGAGGCAAGTGTCAATTTTCTTGTGATATATTTCAAGTGTAAAAATACAAGTGAAACTGTCCCTTAGGACTTATACAAGCTAAAATGAAAGTCTACAAGTAAAGGGGATGAAAATCCCTAGGAAAAATGCTAAAAAGTAGTCTTGATACACGGACAAAGGTTGGTGAAAAAAGCTAGTCAAAGCTTTTCAAAAATGGCAAAACGTCACTTTTAAAATCAGCTTTTCTGATCCCTCTTGGAATTTTTTTTGACAAGGGCATTAATTGTCCTTCAAGCATGTCTAAATAATCTTCCAAGGATGAAATTATATTGACACTGCGTATTAGACTCGTTGAGGCTCAATTCAATTTTGCCTCGCCCATGGAAATGCTGAAATTTAGTGTACTCTTTCGGGGCGGCACACGCTCCTCAACCTATTTTGGCAACTACCTCGACTTCACACAAGTACAAATAACTGTAGACTTATTCTCGAAACTTCCACAAGTCTCCGTACTTCTCTCATGTTGCCTCCTCTGGTGACGTTCCTTTCCAATGGACAAGGAATTGTGCGCTTGAATTATTCCAGCCCTTATAATGAACTAATTGATGATCGATTATGGTTTCGATCTGCTTGTCCACTATTGGTGATGTGATAAATATTCGAGCTCGGCTAGACTATTCACGCTCCTTGTCTTTTGCAGCTTCAAATGATGAGGCATA